>OX578148.1:94070879-94633379 GCA_951213105.1 Amaurobius ferox
CTCCTTTCAACGTCAACAACGAGCATGTTGCAAGAATTTTACTAAACATCTCAAGGCTCGAGAAATACATTGCCAAAAATATCAAGCTTAATGCAACCCAGAAATCATACACAGAGGAGAAATTTAAAGATATAAAGATTTCCTGTCACACTCTTGAAAGTAATGTCTCTCCTCCGTCTCCACGTTCTCGCCGTGCAAATACTGATGCTATCTCTGCACTCTCCAAAACAATCAACGATAATCTTTCTACTCTACAAAATAAATTGGATACTGGCCTGAAAGCTCTTTCATCTTCCATAACCAAAGAAATTCCTCTTCTTGTCAAGAATACGGTGCAACAAACTCTGAAAGGATCTGTTCCTCCTGGTGCTTCTGCCTCAACCTCCTCCTCTGCTCATCCTTTGACTGACCCCGCCGGGAACAGACTTTATTCAAGTATCCTCCTCCAGGGGAAGGACAGGACAAAAGACAACGTTCAACTTAAAAAGGATCTATTTTCACTACCTTGCCCTCGGGGCATCAACATAAAAAACATTTCGACTCTACCGAACGGTACCCTAAAGGTAACCTGTAAAGAGCAGAACCCTGGAAACCTGTTGCCGATCTTCCAAAACTCAGCAATTAAAGATAAATTTACCATTAAACTCCAGGAAGATCGAAAACTAGCTCTTATCATCTTCGGCGTTCCTTCAGACTTTTCAGAAGAAAACATTAAAGCACTTATTTGTCTAAACCATCCTACACTAAAACCTGGAGACATTCGAATCATAAAAAATTTCAAAACCAGATCTGGTAGCCTGAACTGGGTGTTCCTAGTCGACCTCTCTACTGCTAACCGAATATTGGACTCGAAAAAACTGTTTCACCATTTCAAGTCCTACCTGGTGAAAAAATACATATCCCTAAAAATGTGTCATAAGTGCCAGGGATACGGGCACGTCGCTAATTTTTGCCATTACTCCGAAGGCAACTGCAGCCACTGTACTCGCAGCGGCCATACTTTTAGAGACTGCAAAGCACGAACTCCAACATGTGTCAATTGCACAACCTCGAACGATCTGAACCCAAACCTACATTATGAAACTGATCATAACACGCACGATCGAAAAAACTGTAGAACTTATATGGCCGAAATGGCAAAAATTCGCTCCCTTCAGAGGGAGGCGTGAAAACTTTTATACAGATTTAGCTTTTTTATCTGTTTCCTTGTTCTATTTTAATATGTTTGTATTGCCTTTGTATATATGTTTTTATTTATTTTTTTTTTTCTTAAAGCTTTGCCTTGGGGTTTCATCCCCCCATCCGAGCCTTTTCCCTTTTTTATACTTCCTTTCTTGCCATGACTATTACCGGTATCCAGATTAACTTAAACCACTCTCTTTCCGCCCATTCAAATCTCTTTAAATTTGCAATAGACAACTCAATAGACTACGTATGTCTTCAAGAACCCTATATAAATCATAATTTAATTCTCTCCCCCCCTCCTGGTGTTCGCCAATTTGTCTCCGTCTCCCAGAAGGCGGCTATTTTAATCTTTAATCCACTCTTAACAGTAAACTTTAAATTTAAATCATCCTCATCAATCTTTATAGAAATATTACTTCCCCAGCATCCCATCATTAATCTAGCTAGCATATATTTCCCACCCCATGATAACTTTTTGACCCTTTTATCAGAAATAGATATCTTTGACTACCTGAACTCTAACTTTCTCCTTCTGGGAGATTTTAATGCCCGTGCTCGGATGTGGGGATATGGGTTCACCGACCAAAGGGGGTTGGACATGATTGACTTTTGCCTCAAAAACAATCTCATAATCTGTAACGATAAAAATTGTGGTCCAACTTTCGCTTCACACTCCGGAAATGGATTCCCCGACCTTTCTCTCATGAACTTTTCACTCTTCGATTCTCTTTTTAGCTGGGAGGTCCTCTCGAGTGATACTCTTAGCGACCATAAATATATTAAAATTACACTTAGCCTTCACCCCCCCTCTAATGATACTTTCTTTTTCAAAACTCAATACGGAATCGGTAAATTTATACATAACTTTAGAGCAAACTTAAATTTTCTCAATCCCCTTTTAGATAATATTCATGACACTAACTCCCTAGATTCTTTTTTTAAAACTCTTATTGATATAACCCAAAATTGTGCCTTAAAATTTATTAGAAAGAAAAAATCAAAAACAATTAAAAATTTTTCCTGGTGGAATCCCACCCTCACAAAACATAGAAACTTCGTTACCGCCCTTTATAAAAGAGTCAAATCACTCGAGAGGAATTTTGCCCCTCCCGCCGAAATCTCTGCGGCCTTAATTCTTTATAAACAAAATAGAGCCAAATACAAATTACTGATTAAGAAAACAAGACTTGACTCCTGGAAATCTTTCTGCACAGGATGCAGCAAAACTTTCGGCTCTCAATTCAAATTTACTTTCCAGAAACACAAAAAATTTAATAACATTAATCTCCACTTCCCTGACTCCCCTTCCCTCAACCTTGATGATAAACTGAAACGCTTGTTGGACCACCATTTTAAAGAAGATAAGGATTTTATAAACTTTCCTTCATTTACTTTGCCTTCTGAGGGACTGGGGGTGGTTTCGGATGAAGAGCTCCTCATTGTCTTTAAAAATTTAAAAAATGGTAAGGCCCCAGGCCTTGACAATTTAGATTTCACAATTTGGAAGCAACTTTATAAATTTTTCCCTTCTTTCCTATCAAAAACTATAAATCTATGTTTTAAATTCTGCCACTTTCCCTCTTGTCTCAAAAATGCCAACATTCTCTTCTTTAATAAACCTGGAAAAGATCCGTCTCAATGTTCTTCGTATAGACCCATTTGCCTCCTCCCGACCCTTGGTAAAATATTGGAAAAAATTTTCATAAATAAACTCAATTTTTGGCTTTCTTCTGAGGATGCTCTCCATCCCCTCCAATATGGCTTTAAGGAATTAACGAGTTGTGAGGACGCTGCTCTTGGGCTAATTCAAACCATTTCCTCCCACAAGTCAATACATTTTGTTTCTTTGACCACCGTGGACATCTGCGGAGCATTTGACAGTCTCAACTGGAATGTCTTGCCTCTTTCATTTTCAAAAATCAACCTCCCTCAGCCTTTTCAAAATTTCATTTTTTCATATCTTTTTAACAGAGAAATTTCACTCAACATAGGTAAATCACATATTACAAAACGCATTTCTATGGGCGCTCCACAGGGATCGGTTATATCCCCTTGCCTGTGGAGTATCTACTTTAATGACATTCTAAAACTCAACAACGATCTTTTTCACCTCCAGGCCTTCGCGGATGATCTCGCGGTGGTCACCTATTCATCCAACTTAAAAACACTACAACTTAATACCAATAACCTTTTAAACCTTATCTCATCCACTCTCACAGTTTTAAAACTTTCCATAGCTCCAGAAAAATGTAAATCAATTATCTTTAATAAAAACCGCTCAAAAATCAGACAACGCCCTTCCTTCAAAATTCAAAACCATAAAATACCTACAACTAGACAACTCACCTTTCTTGGAATCACTATCGACGATAATTTAAAATGGAGCTCCCACATTTTCAATCTTAGAGAGAAATGTTTTAAGTTCGCCAGCACCTTTGGGAGGGTGTCTGGCAATAACTGGGGTATAGATAAATCCTTTTTAAAAATCTGGTATCTTTCGGTCATCAAAAAGATAATCATTTTCGGCGCAGGAATTTGGGGACAAGCTTTGACTGGGGCTCAGGTCAAAAAACTTTTGTCTTTGCAAAGGATTTTTCTTCTCAAAATCTCTTCTGGTTTTCGGACTACTTCCAACATTTCTCTTTACTCTATAACTGGTATTCCCCCCATTCATTTTGTCATTAATACACAATTTAAAAAATATGCCTTCTGGAAACTCAGAACAAATCATTTTACCAACCCGTCTCTTTCCTCTCCCCCTAACTTTGACTTCAATCGCCCTTCCTCTTCTATCCCCCCTTCCCTTCGTATCGCCTATCTGGCTCCCTTCGACCCCTCACTTTTTTCAGACATAAATATTTACACTGATGGCTCTGCCATTGACGACAAAGTGGGTTACGCCATTTGCATATACAGGGGGGATAAACTTCAAAACATATATACTTTCAAACTCAACCTTGGGAACACAGTTTTTCAAGCTGAAATAGCAGCAATACACTTTGCTATCAACTGGGCTTCTACAAATAATTTAAAAATAAATATTTTTTCAGATAGTCAATCCTCCATTTCGGCCCTTAACTCCATTAGAAACAAATCTGACTATCTTTCCAAAATTAAACTAGATGCAAATTTAAACAAGCATTTAATAAACCTCTGTTGGGTTAAAGCCCATTCTGACATCTCGGGCAACGAGGCCGCCGATGAAAATGCAAAACTTGCTACCTCTTCAGGTACCCCATCTCCTTTACCTTTTCCCTACTCTCTGTTAAAAAAGCATTGTAAACTAGATATCTTAAACGCCTGGCAATCCTATCTAAACAACTACATTTCCCCTCGCACCCATGACCCAGCCAGAATTTTAAACTTTCTTCCCCACGTAAACTTTAATTTCCTTTTAATGAACAAATATCTTATTTATTTTATCACGGGCCACGGCCCATTTTTGGATTACCTTTACTTTTTTAAATTTAAATCAACCTCTTGCTGTTCCTGCGGTTCCTTTGGAGATGCAGACCACTACGTCTTTGCTTGCCCCCACTCTAAACCTTTTCATCTTTCTAAACCTTCCCCCGCTAATTCCGCGGCCTGGTTCTCGAGTGTCTGCTCGAATAAAACTTCAATTAACAAAATTAAAAACTGTGTTCTCATAGCGAGAGAAATATCCAACAAAATCACTTGAATAGCCTGAGAGCCATTGCTGCTTTTAACTTTTTCTCTGGTTGTTGATCCCCTTGGTTTTTACTTGCTCCTCCCCGGTGGTGCCGCCTTCCCTTTTATTTTGGTTTGCTGTGTTGTTTTGATGTTGTGTTTTGTTTTTGATTACTGCTTTGTTTGTTTGCTGTTTTGTTTAGTTGTGTTTTTTCTGGTGTTGTTGCCGGATCTCTTCCCGGCCGTCCAATTAGATACTCAAGTCCTCCGGATGAGTCGGACGGTCTGGGTCTTCACACTCACACACAAACGTATGAAATTTGGTACGCTTTGTCAAAGTCAAAATATTTGAACTGCGAGTTCGCGTCCTGGATAGACTAACAATAGCAAGACCACGAATTTTTGCAGACAGGTACCTACATGGGTGAATTTTTGTAGGACAGAGCGCCTTTTTTTAATTTTAATGTAGTTTTTGAGATATTTTACTTTTTATGCACTTCTGAAGTGAACTTTTTTTTCGTGTCGGCACGTCTAGCGATTTCTCTGTCTCGTATCGTAAAAACGTACCGTAATAGCATACAAAAATATGAAATTTGGTACATTTATAGAAAAATAATAGGGTAACACGATGAAATGACATTATAATATTATTCTGTAGCTGATTTATGCAAATTTGTCTGCCGGTCTGGTCTACATATGAGCTTGTTTCCACGGTAATTTTTCATATAGCCACTGATGAAGGCTTTAGTGATACCCGAAAGGACTCTGGCCTTTTAACATTTGTACGTCTTATAGGATGCTCTTATTTGAATAAATGACCTTTTTATCTATGATATGCGTCTTTAATTTTATGCTTAAACGATGAAATAACCCGTATATCGATTTAACCTTTAGTTTGGCATGAAATAGCTCGCGAAGCGAGCTCATAATCAAGGAATTTAGTTTTTGGATTCCCTGGGCTAAGAAAAATCCCTGCTTTTCCCTTCTATGGAAAATAGGTAGGGATAGAAAAGAGATTTTTGAAAGTAGCATTTTTAGGAAAGATAGATATGGAGCGAGCGCAGCGAGCAGGAGGGGGGTTGCGCGAGCAGGGGGCAGAGTATATTAAAAAAAATTAGCTGCCGCTGCCGTCGCCTCTGTTTGCCAAATTTCTCGTTTCTCGAGATTCTTTGCTTCGTACCGCAAAAACTATTGCATATAAAAATGTGACATTTTATACACTTGTAGAATTTGAATTTGGTACACTTGTGACGTATTTTTAAATCTCGTGTAGAATTGGCATAGTTGCGCATGGAAAAAATGAAACTCGGTAATAATTTTTGTTCAAAACAGGCGTTTTGGAAATAGAGGGGCGTTTTTTGTATTGTATGATTTACGTGACCCGGGCGGCACCAGATAGTTCGTTTTAGTATGATATAAAAGTAATCAGTATTTCTGAGAAATGAGGAAGCTTCTGGTAGTTACCGTGATAAAAGTTATTTAGCCAATAGGAGTGCTTTGCACCCTGTATGAACATCAGAAACGAGCCATTGCGATTCAACTGTGCTCCATCCTTCATGAAGGATTCGGAATCAATATACGGAATATACGGAATCAATATTTAAGACACTGTCTAGTGAAAATCTGTTAAATAAACTGCGGAATAATTTAAGAAGAAGCATGATTACAAATGTGCAAGATCCTTACATATTTGATCAATGAACATCCGGATTTTCTTTAGGATGAAATCCATGTCTATATCCAAGTTTTCAACCTCTTCAAAAGCTTTTATGAATATTTTCACATCTTCGATTTCACTTCTGAACTAAAATACAAAGAAATAGTTGGATTGATTTGTACTTCATTTTATGAGGTGGAAATATGCTAATTTCCTCACGTGTTGTTAATTTTTACAATACAAAACTAAGAAAATCACCAATATGTCTCAGAGCCAAAAGAAGAGAAATAAATCACAGTATATGCTTAGATTGCAGGATAGAGATATACACAAGGTGCTCAAATATTATATCGCATCACACCGAAACAGAGTTTAAATATAATATACCAAGCATGTATGACTGGTAAGTTTGATAAAACATGTGATTAAATGGCATTTTGTTCAGAGTAACAAGGCCGTTAAATGAAATGCACTATTGAAAATGATGTTTTAAATGGTGTATTGAAGATTATGTTTTGTAGTCACGCCCTGATGACGCATATTGTTCAAGCTGTAAAAAAGAATACAAACGTACGTACCTCCGTAATGAAATCAGGTATATGTAAATTAGATGACAATACTAATCCTCCAGTCAAAATAGTAGGCGCACTAATCGAAAAGTTACGTGCAACTACGAAAAATTATTTGCATAAAATAAAACTACTTAATTAACTATTTTAATAAATTGATTAATTTATGGCATGGCCGAAGGTCGACATCTAATATAAATTCCTGTAGGTCTGATGCGCTCTGATGTGCGCATGTGGAGTAACTTAAAGACATTTCGAAGAATGTTCTTTCCCTTTCTCGTCTGTCTTCGACCACGAAACTTCGCTCTTAAGAACGTTTATATTTGTTATACCTGAGTTGGAGATAATTTAAGTTTCATGGCTCGTGCCTTTTTCGTATAAGTCGATAGCTTGTTTTTCCGACAACAGTTTGAACTTTGCCATTGTGATGCTGCTAAGTAAATAAAACGATTATTTTTCTTGTTCTGTGTATTTCTCTTCCAAAGTATCAATGCTCTAACTGCTGAAAGATCCTTAGAGGCAGCAGGTAATACATTTCATTTTAATCAAGTATTTTTAACGAGTGATTTCCTGTAGCGAAAAGTTGGCCATACACGCACGTTTTTTACAACGCGGAATAACGGCACCTAACATATTACTCGGTAAAAAAACGTTTAGTTAGTGGGCATTGCAACACGCCACTATTCCATAAATGAAAGTACAAGCAGGTTCGGGGCACCTTTTTTAATTTCCTGTCAATGTCAGTCTATAATAATAAAGGGAAATGCCTATCTGTCTGTCCGTCTGTAGCGAAAAATTTAAAGATCGTACAGCCCTAAAATTTGGTACACAGGTACTTCAGGACCCAGGACGGTTAGCCTTGGTAAGGTTTTTTCAAAATTCGAATTAGTTTATTAGTTATTTCAAGTCGGAAAAGCGGGAATAGTTTAGGAATCGAAACTCGGGTCCTCATTATGGATCCGAAGTGCTCATCAAAGTGTCCGAAGTGCTCATCTCGAAGTGTCAATCCCTGTGCTTTAACCATTGGGCTATCTCGCCTCACACCCTTTTGGGATTACTCAGTCTGATACTTTTCTGTTTGTGGGCGAAGGTGGTTTTCGTGACAGACCGTCATCCTTTACTGTCTCTCTCAGGGATCGTTTAACCGTTCGGTAAAAACTTGCATGATCAGTTAAAAGCAGCAACTCAATGCCTTGGGGGATTATATAATAAAATAGCAGTTTCCCAAAAATGTTCAATTAGCCACTCTTTGGAGTCGAGTGCGACTAGAGGCCATTGTCTGCCCAAATCGAAAGATACAGGTGATGTTCAAAGTCTTTACTCCGTAAAGCACGACATTACAAATTAAAGGAATTAAATAATGAAAAGAACTACAAAGAAGAATATTATATTATTAAGAATATTATACTATTAAGAAGAATATTATACTATTAAGAAGAATATTACACTATTAAGAAGAATATAATACAAAGTCCCAAACAATGTATGGAATACGAATGTATAGGAAAGCAGAGTACAGCTTCTCATCTACATATTTTAAATCAAAATCACTTCACATAGACTTTTTTCATTTAAGCGGCAGATATACTACATACATTGAACAGATGTAATTCATGAAGCATATTCTTACTTGAAACAAAAATGAATGGAATTTAGCTGAGGATGTAATCAAGCTCCTCC
This sequence comes from Amaurobius ferox, assembly GCA_951213105.1. Lineage (NCBI taxonomy): Eukaryota > Metazoa > Arthropoda > Arachnida > Araneae > Amaurobiidae > Amaurobius > Amaurobius ferox. The sequence continues at coordinate 94,079,619 of OX578148.1, forward strand.
TAGCTATTATCTCCGATGCCAGCGAATAGCAAACATCCTCCATAAACCTGCAGCTTTTCCTATAGTGCTTCGAGAGGACGTTCTTGACATCTGACATCTCATCAGCTTGCTGGCGCAGAACTGAAAACGTGCTGTATGTATCCTGAAAAATAAATAAATAAATATTGTAACATTTTTAAAAGATCATCTATGACCGTGAATTTTATTGCAACTGATATCAGAAGAATTCGAGAATAATAAAATTACTTACAGCACATTTGAGCTCCAGCTGGTCTTGCCGATCAAGTAACGTCTCACATTCGTTGACAGAGTAGCCAATCTCGACATCAGTCCAGATTTCTTTTCTAATCTCCGATACTTTCTCAGTTACCTGAAATAATGTGGAGACCTGCTATATTGACAAGCTTAAAAATGTAACCAAATCAACAATTCATCCGATGTTATGCCATTTTGTTGACATAACAACACTCTGAATTTTGACTCTAGAGGATTGAGGCAATTCCGAGACTTTCCCACACGTAGTAATCGGACATTAGACCTCTGAGTCAAACTTTTTTTTTTCAATTTCTTCTCAACATCTACATCTACACGATATGCGCAGTTTACCACCCACATTAGGTACAAATCGCTTCAGTGATTTTAGGGATTAGGAAGGGCAAGTGATTTTGACATAATCTTGTTGCATAACATATATACATTTTTGGAGGAGCTTGTTTTTTCAGCGTTCAAATCTACATAATACGTATGAAAACTGGACACCCAAAATTTGATACAGTGGTGTATGAAATAATGAAGGACCAACGATTTCACACGCATCCGCAGACCAGCAAAAATTTCTGGTGCCTAGGTCCACACCGATGTATTTACGGTGAAAACTCGACTTGAGATTAAATCATAATCACCATACCTTTTTTTGTAGGCTATATTGATCAAGGTCAAAATGAAACATTTTACCTCGTCTATTGCTAAAATTAAACAAAATAAAAGCGGCACAAGTCACAATCACTGTCTTCACTCTCTTCCCTTGCTAAACGCGAATGAATGTACATAAAATCTTATGTGAGCAGCGCATGACTTTCCCTCCAGACTCACATTCATTTTCTCTTTATTTCATTAATAATTCATGAAACTGAGTGTAATTGCACCAAAAAACACGCATAATTAAATGGCACTGAATTGACATATTTAATTCAGTTTCCATTTTCATTTGGAAATTGGACATATTTTCAAAATCGGCGTAACAAAAATGCGAAAAAACTTCACTATCTCGAGAATGGTTAGTCCTAGTGTAATGGGGTTGGACACATTCTTTTCATTGTCAAACATTGCGCATAAAACAAGCATTTAATGGACACATTTGAGCATACGCGTAGTCTTTTATTTTAGATTTTGACAATTTTTGCGGGCCTTTTCGCCAAAAAGGGCAGGTTCTTATTCCCGAATCGTACCAAAATTTTATCAGGACCAGGGTAAGCTACAAGTTACTTATCAACCAAATTTTATGAAATTTGGTTGATTAGTTGTTTAGCTAGTGTGAATACATGCGATTTTTGCGGGCCATTTTGCAAAAAAAAAAAGGCAGGTTCTTTTATCCCGAATTATATCCAAATCTAATCAGCACCATAGTAGCCCACACGTGACTTACCAATAAAATTTTATGCAGGAAAAGTAAAATTAATAAATTTACATCATCTTAAACATCTTGAAAGTGTTACAAAAGTATTTTAAAAAGCGGATACTGTTTAAGTTAAACGATAATATCATACAAATCCCTTAATTGAATATATATTCGGATATCCTTTGTGGCGAAAGAAACCCCTCTTTAATTGAAGCGGTTGTTATGTTCTATCATTCCGAAGGAAGTTTTTGGTTATAACACGTTTATATTACTTTCCTTATTTACATAATGTATAAGGAAAGTATTGTGACGGGGTCGAAAATTCGAATTCGAGTTTTCGACGGGAGAGCACGTTTCAAGCATCCCTGATCACGAATTGAACATTTTTGAAGTGATGTCTGTGTGTGTGAGTGTGTGAGTGTGTGTGTGCGTGTGTGAGTGAGTCTGTGGAGACGATAACTGACGAACGAATGGACCGATTCGAACGAAACTTGGTACAAAAATCACATTCCGTAAACACTGGAAGCCTATTGTTTTTGTACGCAATCGAATTTTCAGAACCGCCCTAAATTTTCAAGTGAAATTTTAAAAAAATCGTCAAAAAATCAAAACCGCTAATAACGTTACGCAAATAGACATTTCTTATGTAATTTTTCATTAGAAAACGATTGACATAAATGTTAGAACGCTAACATGAACCGTTCTCGAGATATTGCACATTTTTCAAAAAAATTATCAAAAAGTCATATAAAATAAAAACAAAATATTTCCCATGGATCAACATGTTCACTTTTCATATGTAATACCATACGATAAATTGGGTGACATCATTCTCGTGGATCTAGCTCGTTCCAGTCATGAAAAAGCATACTTTGAGTAATACTTTTGTATTTGAACGCCAATAGTCATTTATCTGCTGTAAGAAGAACTTATTTCTCCGTCCATAACGCTTGGCGACATTTTGGCAACGAATTTGGCGCAATGTCGCCAACTTGGCGACTTTTTAAATATTGCCAAATTAACTAAAATCTCGCCAAATGGATAAAAATGACGCTATATCAATGGAAATGACGACTAATTGAAGAAAATTCAATATCTTGGAAAGAATATAAGTATCTACTATAAGAATCCCATTTTTTTTTAACTGTAAAAGTAGTAAATTCATTGCATTATATAAGGAAAGTCATGTGTTGCCCACATCAGATATTTTTATATTGAATAAATACTGTACGTAACGAAGTTTTATTTAATTTTCTGTGCTCTCTCTAATTTATGTAGCCTTCTGCATTAATAATCAAGAAATTTATGAAGGAGCATTCGTAGGATAAAATGGTGTATATACATCATCTTTGACGGGACTATTAAGCATTGTAATTCTTTTTTGCAAACTTATTTCTTACAGTTTTGCGAATTTCCGGAAAAAACGGAGGTGATATCACTAAAACCGGAAATAGAAATCCCTTGTGAACCTCCAACCCCTATGAAATTCAAGGCTGAATGCATGTCAGTGATCCTCTAAGCTCTATCTATAGTCAATCATGAGAAATACATGTTGCAAGTAATTTCTTTGAACCAGAATTGAAAAAAAGCCGTAAGTGGAAATACTTAGTAAACCCTCTCACCTCTTCCGGAATTTAATTCTGAATCCATATCAGTAATCAACATCATCTAAGTTCTATCTATAGATAATATTGAAAAATATATGTTTCAAGAAAAGATTTTGAAACAAAGTAGAAATCCCCCCACCCCCTTTGTAAAAAAACTATTTACTATACATTTTTAGTTAATTAGTAAATTAATTTATCTTAAATTTACAAAAGTATAAAAACATTAATGTTCTTTATATAATGTTACTAGAATATAACCCTGATGCCCGTTTTAAAAGAAATAAGTTATTTTTAATTTTATCTAAGCCTTTGGAAGAAAATTAAGATTATTAAGGAAGAAATTAATGAAAATAATTGGTTAGGAGAAAATATTTACATTTATTGTAAATATTTTCGCGTTCAAGCAAATATTTAATTAGCTAATAAGAACGCTCCGGTTTTTAATATGAACACTGAATTCAAACAGCAGTGAACGTGGAAAATTTAATGGGTGATCAGAAAAATGTAGTGAAAAATTTTGAAACATGAAAGTCGACAAAAAATGAGCATTGGAAAAAAAAAAGTCCAATTTCAAACTTTCATTTGTGAGCTACTACATTTCCGTCATCGCGCAAAAAAACTTTAGTAAATTCTTAAATAATAAAGTTTTGGAGCCAATAAAAAAAATCTGATGTAGGCAGCACGTGACTTTCCCTGCAGACTTATATCCACGTTCTCTTTATTTTAATTAAATTTAATTCACTTTAATTCAATTTTCGTTCTCATTTGATAACTGGACATATTTTCAAAGGTGGCGTAGAGAAAATGCGACAAAGTTCAAATATCTCGAGAAAAGCTAGCCCTAGTGTAATGGGGTTGATCTTATTATTTTCTTCGTTAAAAATAACGTATCAAACAAACGTTTAATGGATATATTTGAGCATACGTAGTTTTTTATTTTAGATTTTGGTGATTTTTGAAGGCCATTTTGCAAAAAAAGGCAGGTTATTTTTTTCCGAATCGTACCAAAATCTAATCAGCACCAGGGTGATCCACAAGTGACTTATCTACCGAATTTTGTGAAATTCGATCCATTAGCTTTTTAGTTAGAGTGGATACAAAATCTGCACAGACAGACACACACACAAACACACACACAGACGTCACGCTAAAAATAGTTGTTTCGTATTCTAGAGGTCTCGAAACGTGTAGATTCGAGTTGCCAAAAAACTCGAGTTGCGAAAACTCGAGTTGCCATTTTCGGCATGATTCCAATACTTTGCTTATACACTACCATGTATTGCAGGGAAAGTAAAAATCTGATGTGGGCAGCACTTGAGTTTCCCTACAGACTCAAATTCATATTCTCTTTATTTCTTTAATGATTCATTAGATTGAGTTTAATTGCACAAAATGGCACTAAATTTGCATTTTAATTCAATTTCTGCTTTTATTTGGTAATTGCACATTTTCCCAAAGACGGCATAAAAAATACGGAAAATATCAAATATCTCGAGAACGAAAATTAAGCACACAACCACAACAGAAGGTCTTTATTTTTGCTACTTTATTTTTGCTATTATAACATCAGACGTGATGCCAAATTATTTATCTCGAGAACGGTTAGTCCTAGAGTAATAGAGTTGTTCTTATTTTTTTCCTTGTCAAAAATTACGTATAAAATAAGCATTTAATTGATACATTGAACATGCGTAGTCCTTTTTTAGATATCGGCTATTTTTGCGGGCCATTTCGTAAAAAAAGGCAGGTTGTTCTTTTCCGAATCGTACCAAAATCTAATCAGCATCAGAGTATCCCACATGTGATTTATCTACCAAATTTTGTGAAATTTGGTCAATTTGTATTTCAGCTAGAGTGAATACATGAGATCTTTGTGGGCCATTTCGCAAAAAAAGGCGGGTTCTTTTTTTCCGAACTCTACCAAAAACTAATCAGCACCAGGGTCACACCCAAGGGTCTTACCTACCACATTTTATGAAATTCGGTTCATTAGTTTTTGAGTCAGAGTGGATACATATATTACACAAACAGACACACAGAGAGACAGACAGACACACAGACAGGCAGACACACACACAGACGTCACGCTAAATGTAGTTTTTTTCGTATTCTAGAGGTCTCGAAACGTGTAGATCCGTCGAAAACTCGAGTTGCCATTTTCGACATGATTCCAATACTTTCCCTATACATTACCATGTATTGCAGGGAAAGTAAAAAATCTGATGTGGGCAGCACATGACTTTCTCTACAGACTTATATCCACGTTCTCTTTATTTTAATTAAATTTATTTCACTTTTAATTAAATTTTCTTTCTCATTCGGTAACCGGACTTATTTTCAAAAGTGGCGTAAAGAAAATACGAAAAACTAAAATATCTCGAGAACGGCTAGTCCTAGTGTAATGGGGTTGGTCTTATTCTTTTCGTCGTTAAAAATTACGTATTAAACAAGCATTTAATGGATATATTTTAGCATACGTAGTTCTTTAGTTTAGATTTTGACGACTTTTGAGGACCATTTTGCAAAAAAAAGGCAGGTTATTTTTTTTCCGAATCGTACCAAAATATAATCAGCACCAGGGTGACCCACAGGTGACTCATCTACTGAAATTTGTGAAATTCGGTCAATTAGGTTTTCAGTTAGAGTGGATACACACTTTTGCGGGCCATTTCGCAGAAAAAGGCGGGTTATTTTATCCTGAATCGTACCCAAAACTAATTAGCACCAAACTCGCCCACAAGTGACTTACCTACCAAATTTTGTGAAATTCGGTCCATTAGTTTTTTAGTTAGAGTGGATACAAAATCTGCACAGACAAGCACACAGACAGACAGACACACACACAGACGTCACGCTAAAAATGGTTTTTTCGTATTCTAGAGGTCTTGAAACGTGTAGATCCGTCGAAAACTCGAGTTGCGATTTTCGACATGAATCCAATACTTTCCCTATACATTACCATGCATTGCAGGGAAAGTAAAAATCTGATGTGGGCAGCACATGACTTTCCCTGTAGACTTATATTCACGTTCTCTTTATTTTAATTACATTTAATTCACTTTTAATTCAATTTTCGTTCTCATTTGATAACTGGACTTATTGTCAAAGGTGTCGTAGAGAAAATACGAAAAAACTAAAATATCTTGAGAACGGCTAGTCCTAGTGTAATGGGGTTGGTCTTATTCTTTCCTTCGTTAAAAATTACGTATTAGACAAGCATTTCATGGATATATTTGAGCATACGTAGTTTTTTATTTTAGATTTTGGCGATGTTTGCAGGCCATTTTGCAAAAGGTTATTTTTTCCTGAATCATACCAAAATCTAATCAGCACCTGGGTGTCCCAAAAGTGATTTACCTACCAAATTTTGTGGAATTCGGTCCATTAGTTTTTCAGTTAGAGTGGATACAAGCTTTTGAGGGCCATTTCGCAAAAAAGGGCGGGTTTTTTTTTATCCCGAATCGTACCCAAAACTAATCAGCACCAGATTCGCCTACAAGTGACTTACCTATCAAATTTTATGAAATTCGGTTAATTACTTTTTTAGTTAGAGTGGATACAAAATCAGCACAGACAGACACACATACACACAGACAGACACACAGACAGACGTCACGCTAAAAATAGTTTTTTCGTATTCTAGAGGTCTCGAAACGTGTAAATCCGTCGAAAACTGGAGTTGCGATTTTCGGCATGATTCTAATACTTTCCCTATACATTACCATGTATTGCAGGGAAAATAAAAATCAATATTTTGACCACTTTTAGGGGACTATGTGTCCCTTAGAAAACAAATAAATAAAAAAGTTGAGTAGAATATATTTAACCATTCTTAGAGAAGGAAAAATCATTGTATAAAAGATTGAAAAATCTTAATTCTATGAGATATTTACCTCACAAGCAGAACTACATCGGAAGAATGACACAATTTGACACCCATTGTTTCCAAATCTTGCAAAAGCATAAATATTCTGTATTCGCAATAAAATAGAATACTTTAGTTGAAGAAATAACTTTTGCATTTTCATGATCATATTTTATCGCGTTGCCACAAAAAAAAGGTGAAAGAATCAGAAAACAGCTGTTCCGTTCCAGTACTCGCAGCTGTTTCTAAAATTTATTACAGAAACATATTTGTTAATATTTAAAATCAGAAAAAATAATGAAAAAATCGTCTGCGTTGACAACCTATAAATGATGGTAAAACAAAGGAAATTCTTTTATGTTATCATGAAATAATTTTCCACAGTTATACTAATATGACAAGAGAGCTACTTGACAACAGAGTTAGCTAACTTGACAACAGAGTTAGCTAACTTGACAACAGAGTTAGCTAACTTGACAACAGAGTTATAAGGGTATTAATAATTGAAAACTAAGATTATGCTGCATGAAACCGATGGCTTGATTTCAAATCAATTGATTCCTAAAATTAAAATTTTAAATTCTACTCATATTTTTCATATTTCAACAAAAAGGTATTCTTAATCGTATTCAAAAGATAATCTATTACTGTGGTACCCATCATGGAGTTAATGTACGCACAATTCTCGAATGAAGATAAAACTGAGTAAAAAAGTACTCTACGGTGTACTCAAGCTTACTTTGCGGGGTGTACAAATTCAATTTTAACTTTTTCATGATGTCCCTCAGTAAACTTAACTTTATCAAGTATTTTTCCTTTTAATTTCCGCGCAATACATGGTAATGTATAGGGGAAGTATTGGAACTCCAGTTTTCGACGGATCAACACGTTTTGGAACCTCAAGAACACGAAAAAACTATTTTTAGCCTGACGCCTGTGTGCCTGTCTATGCAATGTATGATGTATCCACTCTAAATCAAAAACTAATTGACCAAATTTCATAAAACTTTATAAGTAGGTCACTTGTGGGTGAACCTGGTGCTAATTAGATTTTGGTACGATTCGGGATTAAAAAAACCCTGCCTTTTTGAGAAATAGCCCGAAAAAATCACATGCATACATTCTAGCTAAAAAGCTAATTGGCTAAATTTCATAAAATTTATTAGATAAGTGACTTGTAAGTTACCCTAGTGCTGATTAGATGTTTATACTATTTGAAAAAAAAAAGAAGAAACTGCTTCTATTTTACGAAATGCGCCACAAAAATCTAAAATAAAAGAATACGTATGCTCAAACGTATCAATTAAATGTTCGTTTTATACTTAATTTAACGCTGAAAGGAATAAAACCAACCCCATTATTTTATGTCTAACCGTCCTCGAGATGCTTTAGTTTTTTCGCATTTTTGCTACGTCGTCTTTGAAAATACGTCCAGTTATCAAATGAAAACGAAAATTGAATTAAAAGTGCAAATTCAGTGGCATTTCAAATAATTATGCGTGCTGTTTTGGCCCATTAAAATCAATTTAATGAATTATTAAAGAAATTAAGAGAACATGAATTTGAATCTGAAGAGAAAGTCATGTGTTGCCCATATTAGATTTTTTTATTATTATTACCCTCATTAAGATTTTTTTCCCTTTTTTATTATTACGATAATTTTTCTTTCGGTTTTAAAATAATTTTCTTGAACTAGACTTTTATAACAATTCACAGTCTCAGCACAATGACTTTGGGATCAGTTATCATAAAAATATATGTGTATTTTATCATGTATGTTTAGCTATTTTTCGGTTTTGTTCCGAGCTTGTTTAAAATTTTCCCTTTTAGCTGTTTTTTTTCCTCTTTATTCTCTTAATTTTTATGCAGAATTTCGTTCGAAAAGAAAATTTTTTTAACATCACTGGGAAAGTAACACACACACACAAAAACAATTATTCGATAGTGAGTGTCAAAATAATAGAAGCTGGTCGTCTGTCTTCGAAACTTAAACAACCAGTACTATTACAAATATCATATCATTTTCCTACTATATGCTGTGACATTATTATAAAAGACTCTGCATTCGCTAATTTATTGTGCATTAAATAGTTTTTCTTTCATTCAAATTCATTGCATTATTTTTTTTTAATGTATTTTTAATAACGGATTCCGAACAATTTTTTATAACATAAAAATTCGCTCAAATTACTGTCAAAATTAAGCTGCAATAAAAGACTTCGTTAACAGTAAAAAAACATTTGATAAGAAAAAAAATATGTATAAGATAACAAAGGATATATAAACAGAGCAACCACATCAGCAAAAGAAGAAAAAAACGCGTTTCTCAACGAATAATTGGAAGAACAGGTGACTCAAGAATTCCGAAAAAAAAAAAAAAAAAAACTTAAAAGGAAGAAAAAAACTGAGGATGTCCTCCCCACTAGGTTCCGATCTAAATTGGATGTCACTGTCCCGGCCGTCCAAACCTTATACCTTCGGGTAGGTCGGACAGTCTAGGTCGAAAAACAGAAAGATGAAAATAAGTTTTATGCGCTCTTATTCGAAGTAAATGAATGCGTGATACATTCTTTCAGTTATTTAAATATTTATAAATTTAAATATTTATTTATTTTTTCTTTTAACAAATTTAAATAAAAAAACATTTGTCTACTTCAATTTAAATTTACATATACCTTTGTTTACTTTTCCTGAGTTCAAATTAGATTTATAAGTGCTTTGTTAACTATTGAAACATTTTAAATAGCGGAATACCCGTATTTAGCTTTCAGTAATTTACATTTTAAAATGTTTTATTTAATTTTGAAATGTTTGCATTGAAAATATTTAATTACTTTTAGCCTTAAAATAATTTCAAATGTTTAACAGTCAGAGACCGACCAAATGATGACAAATATGTCGTTATATCGTTCTTAGTATGTATTTTTACATAAATATATTTCCTGTAATATAAATTTGAGCATTTGTTTCAGCAATCTTAAGCATTTTTTTTTCTTATATTGGATTATATAATTTTAATCTATAACATTTGTTTTAAATGAACCATCAGGGTAAAAACATAAAATTATCTAATTCTAGAAGTAAAATAAAGTATACTTACATAGCAAACATTTTCTTTGAAATCAACAAAATTCAAGAGTTGGTCCAAGTAAGTCTTGTCTCCATGATTGCAAATAATTTTCTCCACCTAACATATAGGGGGAAATACATCATTTCAACTAGAAGAAAGTCTATATCTATATAAATAACGTTGAAAATACATCTGTTTGTCTTATCATTTACCAAGGCTGTACCAAGGTTAGGGCTGTATCGTAAATTTTGATAGGTAGCCTTGTTAGGGTATACCACTTGAAATAGAAGCGCCCGTCTGTCTGTCTGTCTGTCTTCATGACCTACTGACTGTTTCCTAACTTTGAGAGTGATCCAATTGTTATATGAGTCTCCGAACAAATGGGAACCAATCGTTATTTGAGTCTTCAAACTAAAGTAACATAATAGTTTTTTGAGCCTTTCTACAATAAATGCAATTCGAAATCCAATAACATGATCCGATCGTTGTTTATGCCCCTATCTCTAAAATTATGAAAGTTTTATAAACAAAAAAAAAAAAAAAAAAATAACCTTTTAATCCTCCGAATATACACAGCTCACAACTGAAATCGCAACACCATAAATTTGTAGGTACAGCTTTATGTAAATCAGGCAATGTAAACAGCAAAGCGAGATATGCAAATGATCACAGTTTCGTTACGCATAGTGACATAACACCTTACCGAGCAGCATAAAAGCGTCGGGTCAAGGAGGAGCGATATCACAGCTAAATTGTAGCGTTATTGGTTTCAGGTTGTAAAAATCATCACAGTATGCCAAACGCACGTCGACGTACCGCATACGTTCAGTTATCGTGAACGGAACTGCAACAAATCATTGTTTTACGTGAAGATGGATTGAGCCTTTGAAGGATCGCTGAACTATTGGATCATGATGTGAGCACAGTTCAACGGTGTGTGTTACGGTTCGTGAGAAACAACGAAACGACACGAAGATCAGGTAGTGGAGCTTCCAGGTGTACCACACCACGTGACGATCGTATGCTTCTGAGAAGCGTTGCGCGGGAGCCGTTTACAACAGCAACCGTGTTACAGCGACATTTATCCGACACAATGTTGTTTCGACGCAAACAATTCGAAACCGTTTGCATGATGCAGGACTCCGAGGTAGACGATCTTTTCGACACCTACCATTTCATTGTCTTCACCGGTTAGGTCGCCTCCAGTGGTGTCAAATGAGACGCAATTGGCCGACAGAATGGCGAAATATTCTTTTCACGGATGAATCACGATTCTGTTTAGGCATGTCAGATGGCCGTACACGCGTATAGCTGCGCTTTCAAGAACACCACTAAGAAGCTTTTTCTATCGGTCATCACACAGCCCCCCCCCCCCCCCCCCTAAGTGGTACTATGGTTTTGGATGGTATAACATTTGGTAGACGAACACCTTTAGTCCACGTTTTTGACAGTATCACGCACAACGATACGTCTCTGACATTGTGAGACCTGTGGTACAGCCATATCTGTCAACCAGGCCTGGACTGCTATTTCAGCAGGATAATGTCAGGCCACATACTGCACCGGTAACTATGAATAGTCTACAAAGTTTTTATATTCTGCCTTGGTCAGCATATTCTTCGGATTTGTCGCCAATTGAGCATAACTGGGACATCATGGGTCGCCGATTAAGAGAACTCCCAATTCCAGCAAACCATGTTCAGTTACAAGCCCAATTGCATGCTGTGTGGAATGCCATCCCTCAGCACACCATTGACCATCTCATTGACGGGATGCCTCGTCGTATTCAATCCTGCATAGCCGCTCGCAGTGAGCCTATTCCATATTGATCTAATGTCAATAAAGTTCCATGCTTTCATTTTCCAGGTATGATATTTTAATCATTTTCACATCTCCATGTTACAATTATAATCTGTAAATTTCATAAGGATACATCAATTTCTTCATGGTGTTGCGATTTCAGTTGTGAGCAGTGTAATATTAAAAGAATGAAAATTTTATAACTTTTATTGGAGTTTTTTTTATCTTTTATCATATATATTACTACTCTACGAAAACAGTCAGCTAAATCGGAAACAAGTTTACCGAACGCAGCTTCACAGTCCACTACAGCGGCAGCAGTTACCGCGAATATAAGTTTTTCGAATTTACAAGTTTATGGAATTAACAAATTTATCGAATGAGAGTTTTGTCGAATTAGATGTTGCGAATTCTATTCACGATTTATTATTGCCATTTCGGATTTATTATTGCCTACTACAGTATTCAAAAGGATGAACATACGGTATTTTTATACCGTTGCTTGTTCCCATAGTTACAATTACAAAAAATCTGATGTGGGCAGCACATGACTTTCCCTGCAGACTCAAATTCATTTTTTTCTTTATTTCTTTAATAATTCATTAAATTGAGTTTTACTGCACAAAATAACACTAAATTTGCATTTTTAATTTATTTTCTGCTTTTATTTAGTAATTGGACATTTTTTCAAAAGCGGCATAACTAAATGTGAAAAATCTCAAATATCTCGAGAACGGTTAGACCTAGAGTAATAAAGTTGCTCTTTTTTTTTCGGGTTCTGTTCTTACGAATCCTACCAAAAACTACTCAGCACCAGGATCTCACCCAAGTGACTTACCTACCAAATTTTATGAACTTCGGTCCATTAGTTTTTTAGTTAGAGTGGATACATACATTGCACAGACAGGCACACACACACACAGACGTCACGTTAAAAATAGTTTTTTCGTATTATAGAGGTTTCGAAGCGTGTAGATCCGTCGAAAACTCGAGTTGTGATTTTCGGCATTAAAATACAATTTTTCGGATTCCAATATTTTCCCTATACATTACCATGTATTACAGGGAAAGTAAAATGCCTTAAATAAGATAGGAAGTTATGAAATAGTAATTTAAAATATGTGTAATAGTTTTTGTTAAAAATTAACCTTTTCCACAGTCCCTCTAACGAAAAAAGTCAAATTACAAAAATGTCACCCTTATTATCGAATGTAGTAAAACTAACACAATTTTGGCTGTAATGTAAATTTCAATCAATGATAACTATGTAATATTTGATCATATTACATAGTTATCATTGATTAAAATTTTCATTTGGGAATCAAGGGGCATTCAGTTGCAAATAGTTGACAAAACTTTTATTACTTATTTAAATTTGATTTTATGCAAATATTTCAGTAAAGCTATTACGCTATCATTTCACCTATTCATAGTTTGTATTTACGCATCCAAGTAACCCTGCGTTGCGACGTTTTAAAATGCATTAATTTGCCTAATAAAGAACACATATTAAAATTGCAAACCGGATATAATAACAAGTAAATATCCATATCAATTTGAGCAATTAAACTCAATTCGATGCATTGGGAATTTGGGACTACAGGGAAAGTCATGTACTGCCTACATCAAATTTTTGTTTTCATTTGTCAATTTAACGCATTTTAATACGCTTCTCAAAATCCCCCCAAACCTAAATATCTCGTGAACGGTTCATCCCGAAGTAATAGGGTTGATTTTATTCGTTACAAAAATTACATATAAAACACGCATTTAATTAATGCTATTAAGCCTATTTAGTCTTTTATTTCAGATGTTGACGTTTTTTAGAGAACATTTAGCAAAAAAATACCGGTTCAATTTTTATGAATTGTACCCAAATTTAATCAGCATTAAGGTAACATACAAGGGACTTGCCTACAAAATTTTGGGAAACTTCGGCTAAAGTGGATACATACATTGCACAGACAGCACATACACAGACGTTATGTTAAAAATAATGAATTCACGTTCTAAAGTACCCGAAATGTGTAAATTCGTCAAAAAAACTCAAGTTCTGCTTTTCGACACTATATCCAATATTTTCCCTATACATTAACATGTCTTATAGGGAAATAACACTAATACTACATATAATATTTCTAATTAGTCTTAAATTTTCTATGATGGAAAAGGTTTAAATAGTTCTTTTCTTAAATTATTCATATTGAAAGAGGACTTACTTTGCTATTATCACAGGTATTCTCCATGAAATTCTGTATCAAATCACTCTGTATAAAATAATACACTCATTTTTGCAATTATTTATACTTTTCTAAAAAGTTTCAACTGAACATGAACTTCACTGGGTATACTCTGTTTATAAATGAAAATTTTCGCGTTAAAATTTTCACACTTCTAAATCAGACGATATGTCCTCACTGCGACGATTATTTTTTATGAATGAAGATACCGGAAAAATAGAGTAAAGAAAAAGTACGAAAAAAAAAAAAGTCTGCATTAAAAGCGAAACCTTAGTCCTAACGACATGCATGGTTGCGGATTTTGTATACATTTCAGGGAATCACGTATCTCTTCGTCCGGTTGACTAGGGGGAGAGCTGACCTATGCAGCGGAATTTGATGTAATTGTGGCATCATCGCAACTCCGCAAATACAGAGCCTTTTGTCACTTTGTTGCGAAGTACATGTCATTCTCAGTTCATCAAAAATATAGTTCTCTGCTTTTTGAAATACTACTGTATTCAAATGCAGTGTGATCATGTCTCACTTCGTTGTAATACTATAAAAAATAAATCAGAGCTGGCTCCACTCCGATGGAGCCGAAATGGTTTTGTGTGAGTAACATTTTGGGAAATAAAACTCCAGGGAAGTTCAATAAGTTTATTTAATGTTTTTCAGACTCATTTGTTTAATTTACATTATATTATTACTTTCCTTATATACATAATGTATAAGGAAAGTATTGTGACGAGGTCGAAAATTCGAATTCGAGTTTTCGACGGGAGAGCACGTTTCAAGCATCCCTGATCACGAATCAAACATTTTTGAAGTGATGTCTGTGTGTGTGTGTGTGTGTGTGTCAGTGAGTCTGTAGAGACGATAACTGACGAACGAATGGACCGATTCTAACGAAATTTGGTACAAAAATCACAATCCGGAAACACTGGAAGCCTATTGTTTTTATACGCAATCGAATGTTCCCTAAATTTTCGAGTGAAATTTTGAAAAAATCGTCAAAAAATCAAAACCGCAAATAAAGTTACGCAAATAGATATTTCTTATGTAATTTTTCATTAGAAAACGATTGATATAAATTTTAGTACGCTACCATGAACCATTCTCGAGATATTGCAGATTTTTCAAAAAAATTATCAAAAAGTCATATAAAATAAAAAAAAAATTCGTATTAAGAAACATGTTCACTTTTCTTATGCGATAAATTGGGTGACATCATTCTTGTGGATCTAGCTCGTTCCATTCATGAAAAAAGATACTTTGAGTAATACTTTTGTATTAACGCCAATAATCATTTATCTATTGTAAGAATAACTTATTTCTTCATCCATAACGCTTGGCGAGATTTTGGCGACGAATTTGACGGCATGTCGCCAACTTGGCGACTTTTTGAATTGTTGCAAAATTAACAAAAATCTCGCCAAATGGATAAAAATGACTCTAAATCAATGAAAATGATGACTGTCGAAAATTCAATATCTTGGAAAGAATATAAGTATCTACTATAAGAAAAACCTATTTTTTTACTGTAAGAGTAGTAAATTCATTACATTATATAAGGAAAGTCATGTTTTGCCCACATGAGATTTTTTACATTTGTTTCGTTTCGTTTCCAGTTCTCGTTCACAGATTGAACTCGCGACCACTACCATGAGGATGTTAACAGATTTGTCACATCATATTGCATAAGGACAGTGGTTGGTACAATTTTTGGTACAATTGGTAAAGAATATTTAATTCTCTATAGATCATCCGTGCAAGGAGAAGTATAGCCATTTTAAAAAAATTACCAAAAATCAACTAATGGGTTTTTACCGAATTTAGATAAACAAAGAATTGCGAAAAGGAATTTTTACATCAATACTATTAGAAGCAACAAATTTGGCGTATTTCAAAAATGTATTAAAAATTGTGAATATCTTGACCATTCGATTGCGTTTAAAATTAATAAGATTCCAGTCATCCAAACCGCAAGCCGGTAAAGGACGCTAGCTGGCTAGATAGTTACAGACCTATTGCCCTTACTTGATTCCCTTGCAAAATTGTGGAAGAAGGTATTCTGAACAGACTTGCTTTTCATATTATCGAAAAGCCTCAACGGCACAACTGAGCTGAAGAAGCGTAATCCAAAATTATGTTCTGTTTTCCGTTATAAACACATTGACATATATGTTATTCCACAACAACTAGAAAAACATTTGGATGTTCTCAGACAGTCGTACACTGTAAAACAAAGCACTGTAAAGTTTATAGTAAAAAGTCCTGGCAATTTGGACGGCAGGACTTTTTACTGTAAATTTTACAGTACTGCTGTAAAACTACACTTGCGATAATTTTTACAGTGGTTAATACTGTAAATCTTACAAAAAATTGTAATTTTTACAGCAGTTTTTATTGTATTTTTTACAATGCTTTAAACTGTATATTTAACGTACTTTTGTAAAATTCTACTGTATTTTTACAGCGTTTTATACCGTAAATTTTACAAAAATTTTTTAATTTTTACAGTGTCCTATACTGTATTTTCTACAGTACTCCTGTAAAATTCTACTGCACGTTTATTGTATTTTTTACATTGTTTTATACTGTATATTTTACAGTACTCTTCTACTGCACATTTTACTGTATTTTTATAGTGTTTTACACTGTAAATTTTACTGTATTTTTGTAAAATTCTACTACATATTTTGTTGCATTTTACTTTAAATGTTAGAAAAATGTCTATTTTTAAATAGCTGATAGCATGTTAACCAAGTTTTTACTCTCCTTATATACATAATGTATAAGGAAAGTATTGTGACGGGGTCGAAAATTCGAATTCGAGTTTTCGACGGGAGAGCACGTTTCAAACATCGCTGATCACGAATCAAATATTTTTGAAGTGATGTCTGTGTGTGTGTGTGTGTGAAAGTATGTGTGTGTGTCAGTAATGTCAGTGAGCCTGTGAAGACGATAACTGACGAACGAATGGACCGATTCGAACAAAATTTGGTACAAAAATCACAATCCGTAAACACTGGAAGCCTACTGTTTTTATACGCAATCGAATGTACAGAACCCTCCTAAATTTTCGAATGAATTTTTAAAAAATCGTCAAAAACTTAAAACCGAAAATAAAGTTACACAAATAGACATTTCTTATGTAAATTTTCATTAGAAAACGATTGACATAAATTTTAGAACGCTAACATGAACCGTTCTCGAGATATTGTACATTTTTTAAAAAAATTATCAAAAAGTCATATAAAATAAATAAAACATTTCCTATTGAGAAACATGTTCACTTTTCATATGTAATACCATGCGATCAATTGGGTGACATCATTCTCGTGGATCTAGCTCATTCTATTCATGAAAAAGATACTTTAAGTAATACTTTTGTATTTGAACGCCAATAGTCATTTATCTGCTGTAAGAATAACTTATTTCTTCGTCCATAACGCTTGGCGAGATTTTGGCGATGAATTTGGCGAAATGTTGCCAACTTGGCGACTTTTTGAAATGTTGCCAAATTAACGAAAATCTCACCAAATGGATAAAAATGACGCCAAATCAATGAAAATGACGACTAATTGGCGAAAATTCAATATCTTGGAAAGAATATTAGTATCTACTATAAGAAAAACCTATTTTTTTTGTACTGCAAAAGTAGTAAATTCATTACATTATATAAGGAAAGTCATGTGTTGCTCAGATCAGATTTTTTTGCATTATTTTAATTGAAATTTTTACTGCAAATTTTACCAGTGCTGCAAACATCTTATAGTATTAACAACTTTTTAAATCTCGAATATTACAAAAATACTTTATGACTATTTATGACAAATTCTGCAGAATTTTTTTAAACCTCATATAAGTTTAAAACATTTTACATACGATGTTGCATTTTAATGATTTTTTTTTTGTTTTTAAATCAATGAATTTCCATATTGCATTTGTTGTCCTCTGTAAAATATGTAGAGTAGATATATTAATTTAATTTGTAATTTTTCACTTTAAAGAAATATACTTTCAATTGTATGCAGCATTAATGAATTATTTATTAGACATAATTAAAATTAAATTCTAATAAAATAATTGGAAATTCAATAAGTAATTGTCAGATTTTTCTGGCTTTACAGGTAATTCTTATTTAATAATTTAGATATGTAGTTTTGACAGTTCTGAAGGCTTTGCCTTCAGCTACATATGTGATCTTAAGAGGAAGTTGTATACACTTTGATCGAACCTTGGGTTGGCTGTGTGGTATGGGCCTTTCACACTTTGATCGAATTTGTGTTATTTTCAGAGAGAACAAACAATACATCTATTTTATCACGTATATGGGTACCATAGAACTTTTCCCAGGGAAGGGCATACTCCAGAATAAAATATACACCGACAAGCTTGATGCCTGTCTTTGTGATTGATAACATCCAGAGGTTTGGGGGTACAAGTTCCCCCTTTTGCCTTCCCCTATGTGTACGTGTATAAATTGTGCAAGCCTAGTTTCGAAAATAATACTCCAGGACTGATCAATGTTGAGAATTGGCCCATTGAAATGCATTTAACACTTTAATCCAATTTGTAAGGTATGTCATTTTTTCCCATCGAAAATATTTTTTTCTTGCTTGTACATATATAGGCCTAAAGTTATCGAAGCTATTTGGAATTATACATTTAACTTAGGGAGCAACATTTTTCAGCTTATCAAAAGTCCCAGTTATAGAAGTTCCGAGTTATCATGGTCTCATACTTTTTTCTGATTTAATAGTTGACACAAAACACATCTGATTGATATGGTGGTGCCCTATTCCCATCTACCTATATTGAGATGTTTATAACTCAAAATTCAATAAGTTCTACTTTCAAATCCAAACAACTTTTTACACTGATACGCAATTTTATGCAGTAATTGATAGTACAAAAATCTACGGATTCATTTTGAAAAAAGGGAGTACATATGGAAACTGTTAAAATGTCAATTTTCTTTGCATAAACAATTCAATCATCTGTACTCCCTTTAAATAGAAAATTAAATACAGGCCAATGAAGTGTTTGACAAAATCAAAGACGAAAATAATAAAAGCAAAACTTTTATGATATATTTAAAATAAAAATAAATTTATGAAATATCAAGGACCATAGTGAATTATCCGATTTTAGGTAGGAAATTAAGAATTTTTTTTTTTTAAATAGGATCTTTAAAATAATGTTAGAAAATAAGGAAGTTTCAAACTGTAAGCAGAATGGGATCCCTGCAATATCAATTAGAAATCGACAGGTACATTGCGGGTGTTTTATATATGATTACTGAAATGCTTAAGAAATATAACATGGGTCACCCCCCCCCCCCCAGTTTAAAAAAAATTAAATTTAGTAATATATATGCTATGTCATTAGAAAGTTATTTACCTATAGCAACATAATATTCCTCAAAAAAGTTTATTTAAACATTAAAATACTATTGAGGCATTTGTGTTTACATAATTGTGTGCCATAAAATATGTCTCAATGTTAACAGATTTTAAAAGCAAAATAGCAAATCAGGGTGTAAAATAACTGGTATCGCATTGCTGTTGGTGATACAAAATCTGCTTTCTGTGATGAAATCTTAAATATTTATGGTAAAAGTGTGATACACAATTAAAAAAAATATCGTTGGCTGCAAATTTGTTTTACTTATTGCATATCATTCACATATTGATACATGCAAATGCTTCATCTAACAGAGATGCATCAAAATCCACCAAAAACAATGAATGAACTCATCTCTGTAAATACAACACCATACAGCTTTAGCGAATCCTGTCCTGTATGCAACTTAGTAGAATTAGCCTCTCTGTAGCCAACAACAGCTGTAAAAATTTCAAAAAGAAAATAACTTTAGAAAACTTCTTAATATAAGTGTGAGACCAGAAATAGATCTCACATTTGATGAGACACTTTTATGTATAAATTTATGGTGGCCAAAACGGCGGACAAAGCTTGTAGTCTGGCTGGCACCAAATTTTATCACTACGTGAACCTGAAGGTCAGAAGACCATAAATTTAGGGGGCCATGGCAGAGCGGCTGAGCTGGGCCTTACGAGGTGTGGAATGGTGCCATTGGGTAAAGGAGTAACCAATAAGCGCCAAATGGAAGAAAAAGAAGAGTTCCCCCCCCCCCCCCCACTGAGGGATGAACCACAGGCTGTGACCCGTGAATCAAGTAGACAACGATTGAGATTTGACTTACGAGCATACCAGTAGACAACTATGGAATTTTGACTTAAGAGCAGACCAGAAAAGAATTATGAAGGGATTTGACTTAAGAAGGACGTGAGCAGATTTGTGCAACTTGTGCACATATAGCTTGTACAACATGACTTAAAGAATTGGCAAATGTTCCAAAAATACTGGCTAGATCTATATAATGTGTGAGTGCAATCAGATGTACAAGAAGGAGCCGCACACCAAAGAGTTACGGCGGGGCATATAACTGATGCAAACATTTGATATATGATCAAAGCCCAAGACGAATTGGAAGGTATGTGCTCATTAACAATCACAGGTCATAGACACATGATCGTAATTTTAATAATTCTGGTCGCATATGTCCCTCCGCCGCAATAATTAATGAGTATAATTGTTGTTAAGCATATAATTAATAATATGAATAATTGGTGTAATTAAATAATTTAGATTTGAGGTTGTTAATAAATGTCTTATTGTTAAAGTTTAAATGGTGTGATCAATTTAGCATTTTATTAATTAATTATTCCTTTACAGGACTCACACGAAAGGTAAATAATTGGAGGGTTTTATATAGCGGCACAACTAGCAATGTACGATTAAATACTAAATCCACTATGTATGAATTAACGGCCATGCAAGCTTAATGAACTTAATATTTAAAAGTTTAACTTTAAAACTTTAGCTTATTTTTTTAATGCTTCCTACAATAAGCAGAGTAATAAATACTCATATTATGAGGTTACTGCTAGTATTAAATGCCAAAGTCGAAATTGAGTCTTTTCAGTCATGCAATATCCTTTTGCAAGCGTTACTAAAAGGTTTAACACCAAAATTTGTTATAGTACAGAATTCATCATGCAAATACTAAAAAGAATCAATCCCTAGCTAATATATTTTTAAGGAAATTAAAATTCAATATAAACAAATAAATACTTTATTAATAAATGAAAATTAAATAGAGGCCAACCTTGTTTTGATATCCAATGGCTCTCGTGTCGTGCCGATTCGGAAGATCATGGGGAAATCGCTCAATTTCACCAATAGATAGCGCTAAATTTTTTACAGTAACTTTCCTGTAAAAATTTTAGCAGATATATTTTCAAATAAATGCAGTAATTTATGCTGTAAAAACTCATTTTTTTTTTTCAGTGTAGCTCTATTCAATATCTGAACAACCGGATGAAAATTGGTGACATGGTCGAATTCGACATATTGTCCTCAATCTCAAGGCACTGTCTTCACATAGTGAAATACACATGTTGTTGATTCTGTTGTTGTCCTTATCATGTGGATCTCCAATATGACGAAACTGCTGATAAATTAGCTAAGGATGGATCATCTAATCATTTGCTTTCTCCTAGTTGACTAATTTACCAGGAACTTTTATTAAAACAGAAGAATTAATTCTATCTGGAAGAGTCCCTTTACATAGCTATAGTACCTCATTCTCATAACTGCTACCTCAGAGACACCTTCCCCATTCTCATAACTGCTACCTCAGAGACACCTTCCCCGTTCTCATAACTGATACCTCAGAGACAGGGACGTAAGTGGGCAATCTTGTCTGGGGGGGGGGTGAAGGAAATTTTTCCGACTTTACAAACAAGTGAGTTAACTTTTGTTTTTGAGCGAGTGCATTGCTGTTCTAGTGACCTTTATGCATTTCAAAGTCTACACAGCAATTATTTGTTTTAATTTTCGAATGTTTAGTCTATATGTCTAAATCATACCCCAATTTAAAAAAAGAAAGTCTCAAAACCAAATTTTTAGTTTTGAGGGTTTTGTTTTATAAATAATTGTACATTTGTTTAATTATCGGATGTGTTATGCAAATGGCCAGATCTTTAGCTACCAGTTGAAACAAGACAAGTTTCTAGGGCAAAAATTAGTAGAATTTTAAATATATTTGAAAAAGTATTAAATTTTGTACGTTTTGGGATTTTTCTTCGAATGCACTTGACACATTCCCAGATGATTGCCTAACACTTAAAAACCCGTGAGTTTCTATGCCAAGAATTGGTTGTGTAAATTTCGGAACATGCATCTTTCCTTTGATAAAATTGGGTCTTTTGTTAGGTTTTTATAAATTATTGAAACTTTATTACTTTTTTCTAATTTCCGAATGCACTTTGCACATTTCCAAATAATTTCCTCAAAAAAGAAGAAAAAACGCGTTTCTAGGCCAAGAATTAGCTTTGTAAAACACGGGATGTGTATAATAGCATGCATATATACACTGTTCAAAGGAAATTAATATGACATGATTTGCAGTGCTCATAAGGGGTTGCCGTTGTTTCATTTCCTCGATATTTGTTTTCAAAAAATTGTCCAGACACGGACGTAAAAAAAAAAAAAAAAAAAATTCCAAATGGTCCACCAGAAAACTTACCTACATGTAGCTACACACATATTCTTAAATACATTGAAATTACATTTTTTTAGGTTATCTGATACTTATTTCGCCGCATCTAAAACAGGAAGATTAGCTTAATTCTACAGTTTGAATTCTACAGAAAGTTGTATTTATCTTCGCATTCTAACAATTTTTTTTAATTACTATATTTTTTTTAAGAAAACGCATCAAAGCAACAAATGCATTTCCCTTAATGAGATGCGTAGGACTGCGGTTTCTCCCCAGTAGATTGCACATTCCTGAACACTCTCCTAGAGAAAGGAACCCGTGCGTTATGTTACGAGTTGGTATAATATATATGTTTTTATAGAGAGATATTATCCTATAAGAGATAGTAATATTGAATAGGGAGATGTATGACTCGTTTGTGACTGTGGATATTAGGAGCGGGTGAGAGGATCGGTGACAGTTGATGTCTGCCGGTTCCTGTTTCTCCTGTATGGCCGTGGTGTACTTAGCCGAGCTTAGCGCCCGAAGTGCGCAGAACTTTGCTGGTTTATAAAAAAATTTCAACTTCGATCAAAGTCTTTGAGATATAAATACTTCGAAAGAACGTAAGATTAAATAAACCAATTGCAGATACGGGAAGTCCACAAAATATAAAAACATTTTCTTTTTAATTGAACACCAAAATTTTTAGTATAAGTAAATTATTACTGGAAACGAGTGCATATTAAGTAGCTCAAACAGAATCAGAAATGAATGAAGTAATATAAAGCATAGCATCACCATATTTTATGGACAGCTGACTTTTAAAAGCAAAAAACTATGTTATTCATTATTTTGATCTATTTTACTGGCTTCTTCATCGATATTTAATATGTAAGATCATTTTATTACTTTTTTGTTTTTTACTTATAGTGGCAGCTCTAGTAGAAAGGTTGTGACTATTAAAATACCAAATGATGATCACAAAAAATCTGAATACAATATTTCGCAACTATTAATGTTGATATATTATTTTGAAATAACTCTGTTTAATTTTAAATAATATTTTGGGGGATTTTTATTTGAACAAGAAAGAAATATTTTAATTTAAAAATAAAATAATAGTAATTATAAATAAATTAATGATTATTTATTAATAAAAATATAATATATAAAATGTGTCTACAAAATGTACAGCAGTAAAATTATAACTAATGGAAATTTTTATTTATTGGACGCTCAACTATTTAACATATTTTTTCGATTAATAAAAGGTTTATAAAAACATTTCGACATTGTTACCATTTTAGTGTAACATTCTAATTTATACACAATTTAATATCGAACGGTCGAGTAAATGTTGCATTATTATTATTTAGTATTTTTCAAAAAGATGTCTGTTTCTATGTGTGTGTAACGCGTAGCAAAAAATTCAAGCTTTCAACAGTTTTGAAGATCTGTATAGAGTTAGTTGGCATCTTAGCTTATGCAAATATGCACCTCGCCGGGATTATTTTTCTTTTAAATTTCAGTTAGTTTAAAGGTTATGAATATTTAAAATCGAAATTTCGTTGTTTCTAAATCCATTCCTTTAAATATTCAGAACATAAAGTTCCCAGCAGACTATTGTTTGAAGAATAGCAGATGTTTATAGACAATTAGCGCGACACAATATGGATGATAAAATCAAAATTTCTAAGTTCCAGAATTTTACAGATATCATTTTGATTTTTTTAAATGAGCAATTATTTTATTTTTATAAGAATTCGCTCGATAAATATCTTCTATAGCACGAAAATATTCGGAGATAGTATTTAATTATCTAATTTTACTTTTCGGCATTTATTTCATAAAAGTGCAGCAGACGAAAGACATAAAGTGATTTAAATTGAGAAGTTTTCTTATTTCTTCAGTTTTAAAGATATTAATTATATTTTTTAAAATACAATTATTTGCCATTAAAAGCATTGTGAAAAAATCATTTAAACGGGGTAACTACAACCATAATCCCGATTTTTACCTCCGTGCTTTTTGTTCAATCCTAAAGGTGTCGTAGCGCAACGAGAAAAAGCGTGTTTAAGCGCTTATTTGAGGCGTACGGTTTGCACATGCAGATTAAATGCGCGCCCACATATGCAAACCGACATCGCAATGAATCGTTTAGGTGTTTATAAAGGGCATATTACGCCCGTGTAGCATGTGCGGCTTCACAGTAGACTATCACTGTTATTTGCAATATAAGCTGAATTCTATTTTCGTCTAGATTAGTCTTACTATAATGGAATTATCAAATAATAGTCTCGGCTACCAACAGGAAAACCAATGAATTGGTTGCCTTTACAGTATAGAAGAATGCATTTTAAAGAAAAACTTGCAAGACTTAATGCTCCGTATCACTAAAACCATTTATGTTTGCTAGTTCAATTTTGTTACAATATATTTTGGTGCTAGTCATTATAGTAGTATTATAAGACAAGCATGTAACCTAAAATGTTATCTACTTTCTTTTAGAAATTTCTCTGGAAAGGCATTTTTCCTGAGAGCTTATCTGGCATAATGATCAGATTACTGATCAGATAGTCAAAAAAAGAACCTAATACACGCAACATGTCAAAACTATCCGAGCTGGGATAAAACGGAATTTTGATTTTCGACACTATTCTAATATTTATTCAACTTTCTACATACATATTACCATGCATTTGATTTATACGACGGAATTAATAAAACATTTTTATTTCAAAGCAGAAGATATAAAATTTCATACGAATGACGACCTCATTTAAATATGTAATTGTAAATACTTGAAATTCCTTAATCACAAATAGTTTAAATACAAACATGTAAATATCGTTCATTTTTTTCTGGTAATATATCAACCAATTATATTCTATAAGGTTTGCGTCCCCATTCAAAATCTGTAGAACGCTTTTGAACTTTTTAGTTCTCTGCAAGTAATACCTAATGCGGAATGGCAACACGAAAACTTGCTATATTCTACAAATTTGTGAACTTTTATAGAGACAGATAAATTAGAGTCTTATCACGCAGTCGGCATTAAATTTCACAAAAATTGAGGCCATACTACACAATTTGTCTGTGGACTATGAACAAAACCAAGCGTTAATGGTTACAGAACCCGCCTAAAGGGGACGTTCCCCAAACTAGGATAACTTTAGCATCTATGTCGGAATCTGCAATGGGACTATCCTATGTTTTGGAACGCCTCTCTTTGGTGGTTTCTGTTAATATTTATAACTTAAAAATTTACTACAATTTAAGAGTAACTTTATTTAAGTTATAAAATTAATAACATTTTAAGTTAATTAATTAAACTTCCAATTTTTAAAATTTTTCCAATTTTAATTTTTGCGGCATATGCAGCCATAAGTCAAACACAATGTTATTCAATACTTATATTTGTAGAAATAATTTGTTGCTATCATCTATAGAATTTTTTTCTCCCGAGTTCTGCGTTTTATACATTCGTAGCATCTTTCAGGGTTACGAAGCCTAACTTTTTTATTTAATGAATTGGTTAAAATAATTAGTTGCAAATATGTATTAATATATTAAACCCGTTTTCACACATATGTTTAGGCAAATTATTTTTCTTTCAACTTAAAAAAGGAAATACATCATCATAAAGAAAAACAAGCAAAAATAAAAAGCATTAAGTTTTTTCGCCCTCATCAATTTGATATATAATATTCTCCCGAAAAATAATCACAGTATGAAAGGACAAATTGCATAGATTTTATAGATTTTAATATGAATAACATGTATGGTTGGGGAGTCTCTGGCAGACATCGGGGCGTTACGAAACATATAAACACTTTGGGCGCTTATATCTCCGAACCTAACAGATAAAAATATCACCAACTTTTACTTCTTTTGTTGGAAATATAGTACCTTTTATGTATATATAGAGAGATAATTTCAATATTTTAGTATATTGGCATTTTTTTTTTCGAAAAACTAAAAAGTTTTTGCCGGAGAGAATTTCAGTCGCCTTGCTTTCACTCGAACTATTTTTTAAATTATGAAAGATGAACCATAAGCGATAAGAATGTTTAGTAGGAAATCCCAGTTCTAGCTTAGTAATGGGTTTTTATAGATCTAATGCATTTTTCGAGGAATCGTCTTATCAAGTTTAAAAAGATTGAAATTTTCCTGTTTTTTAAGTTTATAAATGCGTATTTCTCGAAAACGAAAAGTGGTAGCTATGAACAATATTAGGTAATTTGTAGGCCTTTGAAAATCATACAGGAGTGTACAATTGGATTTTGGATAGGTTCTTAGTTTTTGAAATATAGTGGCAACAATTTCGATATTTTAATATTTTGTAAATGTGGTCCTAATTTCGATATTTTAATAATTTAAAAAAATTGAAAAAGTGGTTCTAATTTCGATGTCTTAATATTTTGAACCATTTTGAAAAAATGGCTCTAATTTTTCTATTTAATTATTTAAAATTATTTTAAAATTGTCAAAAAAGATATAGTATCTACATAGAAAAATGTTATTCAGGCGAAATCATTTCGACTCAGGCCGTGCCGAAATTTTATAAACGCTGTTTCGGGCCGGGCTCGAACTTTGCTTTTAAAAAAAGCCGAACATATTTTGAAAATTTTTCTGGGGCCGAATATATTTATTTCGCCAGGCCGAACATATTTAATTTTTAAAAATTTTTCAAATGAATTTTAATTGAATACATGAAATAATTGTCTTTATTTCACCTATATATAGATAAATGTTTAAAAAAAAATTATCTCAATTCTTCGTAGAAAAGTTTCACTCTTTCCCAGCCGTCCAAATAGTTGGTCAAGTCCTCAGGATGAGTCGGACGGTCTGGGTCTCAACAACAACTCTTCCCCAGCCGTCCAAATAGTTGATCAAGTCCTCAGGATGAGTCGGACGGTCTGGGTCTCAACAACAACAACTCTTCCCCAGCCGTCCAAATAGTTGATCAAGTCCTCAGGATGAGTCGGACGGTCTGGGTCTCAACAACAACAACTCTTCCCCAGCCGTCCAAATAGTTGATCAAGTCCTCAGGATGAGTCGGACGGTCTGGGTCTCAACAACAACTCTTCCCCAGCCGTCCAAATAGTTGATCAAGTCCTCAGGATGAGTCGGACGGTCTGGGTCTCAACAACAACTCTTCCCCAGCCGTCCAAATAGTTGATCAAGTCCTCAGGATGAGTCGGACGGTCTGGGTCTTCAACACATTCATGTTTTTAACATATATGAATATAAATTATTTCGGGCCGGATCAAGCCGAGACTCAATGGTCTTTGGGCAGGGTTTAAGCACTGGTACAGTCGTGCTAGACAGGGAAAGAATCTAAAATTTCAGCCCGTTCTGACTCGTATTGGAACCACTGCTGATATTTCTGTATAGTTTAGTGTTTCATTCACAATTTGTGATTTTATTTTATCTCAGAAAATTTATTTAAATGACGTATGAATTGTTAAATGATACCTTTAAAAGCACAAAAATTTTATAACAAAATTTAAAAAAGGAATAAAAATAAATAATGATCATTATGAGAAACGTATATAAACAATTCTTATGCATGCCTTTAAATAATTTAAAAATACTACCTTACTTTACGCGGTCACAACCCAGCTCTGCGAAAAATTGAAGCAATCTGGGCTGAATGAAGATTCCATGCTTTTCAGCATTCTACAGAAAATGCATTCACATTTTCTGAGGGTCATAAATTACTTGCCCAATTAAAGACACTTTTAAGGGAATGCATACTGGGTTTGCTTTCCAAATCCCTGGACAATGTGTTTCAGTATTTTTCTCCTGTTTTGCCGATTGCATAGCGAAGAAAATAGATTTTTTCCGAAGAACTCTTACCAAACCTAATTGCTCTTGCATGGTTTTGTCCCCACATATGGGTACTACAAATGATCTGCACCCTCCGGGTGCAAGGTCTGCTTCTCCGAATTTCCTCAAATAAAAGGCCGAAAAAGATTGGGGACTTCCTGGCCCGACCTCGTTGTCATCGCCCTTCCAGGTGGCTCAAATGTATATAAATGAGATTTATGACACCGCAAAGAAACCATTTGCTCGACGTTCATCAGATGGCTTTACTTCAACATGGACTTCAAGGATTTTGTTTCACAAGAGAATCGGTGATTTTGTAGTGAATATTTAGAAAATTAAAGTAAAATATAAGTTTTTGAAATTTATGGTGAACAAAACTCACACTTATTCCGATTTTTTTTCCGAGTGATTGCCAAATTTTCCGACTTTTTTGAGTCAGGGTGTGTGTGCCCCCCCCCCCCCCCCCCCCACACACACACACCCGGTACTTACGTCCCTGCTCAGAGACACTTCAGATGCTGCGCTTGAGAAAATGGGCAATAGTCAAACCCAAACAGCCATCTCGAGGCTTGTTAGGGGGCATTCAAAAGCACTTTCATTTGTCCAGGGATTTAAAGTTTTCCCAACTATCATAAAACTAACTTTGAAAAATCCTGCCGATTGTGAGACAAACATAATTAAATACTATGGAAAGTCGAATGCATACTTGCATTCCAAAGACTGGGTAGTAAGTTACCAACAGATACTGAGCGTTAAAAGACACTAGAGCGCAGATGCTATGCGTGGATAAAGCTAATTCTACAAATTATATAAAAGTAAAATGATTTTACATTTTTTGTATAGTTTATTCATTTATTATTATTATTTTTTTTATTATGTTGGCAGTAGATAAATTGAAAGATTTTTCGCACGCAGATGGCACATGACTTGATCCCATGTTATAAGATCTCGTTGATTAGAATCAGAAATCATTTCAGTTTCAAAATTTTTAGCAGCTCAGTTTCTCGAAATTACAGAATCAGTTCCAATAGCTTCTAGATTAGCAAGATTACTGAAAAAACAGCCAGATATTTCTTAGAAATCAATCAGTTCAGAGTTTTAATTCGCAGGAGATATAAACAGTAAAAGTTTAGCTGTCGGTAGATTTGATCAGCGCTCCATCTCAATAACCTAAAGATGTCTCGCAAAGCTAAAAAGGCAAACGGAGAAAAGCCAAAATGGCTTCTGCATGACACTTACGACCTCGGAGTGAGCTGCAATCGAATCGTGACTCGTTCGCAGACACCTTTCTTGAGGTTGAAAGGCACAACATCTGAGCTGGAGTTATTTTCGGACCCCAGTCGCCACCAGCCTCCGGGAATGCCGCATTTGATGGAAGTTCTGAAAGGTCAATATGGCGCCATACCGAATACAATTATAACAAGGAGTACAGGACAGCACATAGGTGTTGATGAAGAACTGTGCAAGGCATTGGAGCCGTACAAAAAATATAAACCGAAAATGGAATAGAGCGATCAATCACTATAGTGTTGTTTGAGATGCTAAAAGTAATGGTTCTTCAAAACATATTTGCTGTGTCAAAGAAGCCGACACTATATGGAATTAAATAATCATCAGTTTTTATATCGGAATTTTAATTTAGACTACTAAGTCATGAGAGGTTCAATTAAAAGATTCTAATTTAAATTCAACTTATAGCTTCTATCTGAAAAGGTCAACCGGTTATAACAGTTTACCTGAGTTTTTTCCACACACGGCTACTGAAAGATTAACAAAACAGCAGTTTCCCTTACAAATGCATTATTTGCAAGAGAACAAGCTAATTCTTTTATATTACAAAATCGCAATTAA
Organism: Amaurobius ferox; assembly: GCA_951213105.1. NCBI lineage: Eukaryota > Metazoa > Arthropoda > Arachnida > Araneae > Amaurobiidae > Amaurobius > Amaurobius ferox. Next base: position 94,110,056 of record OX578148.1, read on the forward strand.
GTACATATGTTTAATTATTTATCACCACTATCAAAATGCAATTCATTTAGTATCTTTTAGTCTTCATATTCAGTAAACACTACTTGGCAATATGTATTGAAATTTTCAGTTGGGTACGTTTTTCGGGACCTTAAAAAAAAACTGGGCTAAATCCCAAAGACCGGTACGGTTGTTTTTTTTTCTATCGCGCCAAATCGGCGATAAGTGGAGGGCTATGTTGCGACCTTGGTAACTCTTTAACTCATCGTACTTCGTAACCATGGTAACCTTGCGAGTTGATAACTCTGGCAACTGTCTTAATTTGTGTTATTTTATGCTCATTATGAATTATTGTACTGATCTTTTAAAATTAGATGTTTGGGAACAAGATTTAAATACAAGTATTGGTAAATTTTCTTTGATTTCATTTGAGTGTAGTAAATGGTTGTGAAGAGTGAAAGATTTAGTATTGTTCTTTTTGATCGTTTGGTTGAAAGTGGTAAATTAATGTGATTAAATGGTGTGTGAATCAGGGGTTGATTGCAAGTGGGTAATGCGATTGTGTGAGAGGAATGATAGTACGGAAGAGTTTGATGATTATACGTGGGCTTGCCGTGTTTTTGGAGCGAATGCGCATTACGTATAAGGAATCGTACGTGGTTTGTTCTAGATTGAGTTTGATTGAGATTTTGAAGCGCGGAAGTAACATAAAAATCACTTTATGAGCTATGGAACACTTTTTGCACAGATAGATATTGCTATGTGCGATCTCTGACAGCCAGGGGAACAGGATACTGTGATGTTTGTTTAGCTGGCGACCATATCGAGGTGAGCCCGCGAAGCGGTCATAGATCCATGTTCTAATTACTACATTACTCTATAAGCCACAGAACACCCGTTGCACAAGCAGCTGTTGCTACGTGCGATCTTCGACAGCCAGCGGGACCAGATTCTGCGATGTTTTTTTAGCGCTCGAGCGTAGCGAGGTTAGCTCGCGAACCGGGTGTAGATCCATGTTCTAATTGCTACATCACTCTATGAGCCACAGAACACCTGTTGCACAAACAGCTGTTGCTACATGCGACCTCCGACGGCCAGCAGGACCGGATTCTGTGATGTTTTTTATCAGGCGAGCGTAGCGAGGTTAGCTCGCGAAGCGGGCGTAGATCCATGTTCTAATTGCTACATGACTCTATGAGCCACAGAACACCTGTTGCTACGTGCGACCTCCGACAGCCAGCGGGACCGGATTCTGTGATGTTTTTTAGCAGGCGAGAGTAGCGAGGTTTGCTCGCGAAGCTGGCGTAGATCCATGTTTTAATTGCTAAATCACTCTATGACCTACAGAACACCTGTTGCACAAACAGCTGTTGCTACATGCGACCTCCGACGGCCAGCAGGACCGGATTCTATGATGTTTTTTTAGCGGGCGTAGATCCATGTTCTAATTGCTACATCACTCTATGAGCCACAGAACACTTGTTGCACAAACAGCTGTTGCTACGTGCGACCTCCGACAGCCAGCGGGACCGGATTCTATGATTTTTTTTAGCGGGCGAGCGTAGCGAGGTTAGCTCGCGAAGCGGGCGTAGATCCATGTTCTAATTGCTACTGCTACATCACTCTATGAGTCACAGAACACCTGTTGCACAAACAGCTGTTGTTACGTGCGACCTCCGACAAATACATTGAATTACGATATATACATACGTACATATATACATATACATACGTATATATATACATAGACATTACTTTAGAAACTTACATTCGTTTAACCTCTAATTTTTGTAGGATATATCTAAATGTATCTTCTTTGATGGATATTTTTAATTAACCGGAAAATAAAATATTAACTTTCATTAAAATATATACACGAGTTTTTTTGCGAAAAATCGTTACATATCTTCCCCTCACTCGCATATACATTGCAATTTGCTAGTAAATGTATACATCTTTAGAACGTTACTTGGAGACTATGATAAAAATGATTAGTAGTGTATATTCACTTAAAATGCACTTTAACAAATGAAATCTTTAATTATATATTGCTATTAATGTATTCTAAATAACTAATGTTCATTACAAATATAAATTCGATGTTTAATGGGATTAATTTCAATTTTTATTTGGCATCATCGTCAGTTTACCGTTACGAGCTATGATAAAAATAATGTCCCTTTGCACTTACGTTTCTGCGCATTTTACTACGCAGTTTGTTTATTTACATTCGTGCTCACATAATCATGGTAACCTTGCGACTTGGTTGGATACTATGGCAACTGTCTCAACATCGGGCGCCAGAAAAGTCGCCAAATTCAAGACCGTACCGGTCTTTGGGATAATGCCAAAAACTGAATTTAAATTTTTTCATGACCATATAAATTTTAAAATTAAATTGCTAATTAAAAACAAACAAACATGGCAAGCTGTTTGGTGATTCTATGGGCTTACCTTTGGTACTAGAGTATTATACGAATCTCCACATCATACTAAAACAGATGCTTACTCACTAATTCTGACAAACGACACTTCAGAAATGTGATGTTATCGTATACGTGCTGTTGTTCTTATTGCTCTCTTTCGGGGGGGAGGTGATGTTAATTCATGCGTACAAAATTCTTAAAGATCACAAATGTAATATTTCAAAAGTAAACAGAAAGAATATTATTGAGGGACTCTCTTTCCTCTGGGGATGTTAATTCATGCGTACAAAATTCTTAAAAATCACAAATGTAATATTTCAAAAGTAAACAGAAAGAATATATCATTGAGGGATTCTCTTTCCTCTGGTGATATTAATTCATGCGTACAAAATTCTTAAAAATGACAAATGTAATATTTCAAAAGTAAACAGAAAGAATATTATTGAGGGATTCTCTTTCCTCTATGGTGGTTTAGAAAATTATGGGAAAAGGAAAACACGATCAATAATTTTCGGTGAGAAACCATCATCTACGGAGACCACTTTTAAATAATCCAACTGACTGTAATAAGTTAGAAGTAGTAAAACAGAATTTAAGCATTGGTAACTGCTGTTTACTGTAACATTTTTGTTGTTTTTTTTATTTCCTCATAATATTTCTTGACTTTCCTGTAACTAAAAGATTCCGCATCCAATGCTATGGCTGTATAGGATCGCGTGAGCGTTCCGCGCCAAGTAATTAAAATGAAATGGCTATGAAATATGAATAAAAATGTGCGAGCGCTGCCAAGAGTATATTTACTTCACGCCAAGTTGAGTTTTCCAACCGGATGGATTTCGCCACTGCCAAAACTGCCGCAGTGTTCACGCGGAGGACGATCACGTTAAACAAGTGGGTCCGTAAAGGCCCTATCACATTCAACAACTTTTCCGGCAATTTTTCGGACAACCAACTTTTCGAACAATTTTTACGCCGAGTTGGGGAAAAACTCGTGTGAAATAAGGTCAAAAAATTGGGACAACTTTATCTGACCGAAAAAGTTGTTCATTTGGGACAATTTTTTACCAACCAGCCAATCACAGATCAGTAGCGAAGGAATCACGTGTGTAGAAAGGTTGGCACAGATTCTACTACATTCTGGTTTGGCGTGAAATCCTCGCGCAAGTTTGAATCTGTGGAGCGCGAACAGATAGAATATAATAACAGATAGATTATGATATAATAACCAGGCAGCGCGAATTATTATTTTAGTTTAGATTTAGAATTTTGTTAAGTATTTATAATATTTCTGTGTCATAAAGGTGGATGTCAATGAAAGTCGTCTCGAAGTCGAAAAAAAGTAGTCATGCGAGATGGAGATGGAGTTAATTGAATCAATACGTGAAAAATCATTTTTGTGGAATCTAAAAGATCCACTGTATTAAAAAAAAGAATTTGAAGAAACATGCGTACAAGAAAATATCATCTTTACGAACCATCTCTTCCAAAGCGATTTTATATACATGAAATATTATATAATAAAAATTAATATATTACTAATATAATCTCTTTGGTCTTCTGATTCAAATTTATATTTACCAGCGGCTTGCTAGTTTACAGTATAGATGCGTTTCAGAAAATCCGCCTTTCTGTGAATTTAAACAAGAGCGTACGCGAGTTTGCTTTGGCGATATATACATATTTCATCAGTTTTCTAAAATAAGCTAATTAAAGTGATTCCATCACAAAACACAAAGGATCCTAATTTAAATTGTTTTAGAATATTTACTACACTATGGCAATTTCCTTGTTTTAACGAATACAATTATGTTCTCTTTCTCGAATCGTTAAAAAAAAAACATCAGACAGAATTTAGAAAATTAATTTTCATGTATGTTCTCCATACTTTTTTTTATCCTTCTATTGCAATACTAAAACAACTTGAAAACTTATTCTGTTTACTCTTCAAAATAGTACTCTAAAATAACACTAAATGCATTGCATAATATAATTTGTTAGTACATTTCAAATGTAAAGTTTTGGCTTGGGTGGTAGAGAATCAGCTCAGCAAACGACTGGGCTCTGGTTCGAATCCAAGCGAATTTTAAATTTATAAGTGCTGCCATCTGTTGCTAAAATATTCAAATACAGTTTTTCTTTAATAATCTGCAGAATTTTTTTGTTTTAAATTATTTTACGTTCCATATACAAAATAACCTTATATCAGTAAATTATTTTTTAATTTGAATGCTTATAAAAATTTATTTCAAAGTTACTTTGAAAAATAGTCCTAAAAAGTTGGTGGTAGAGGAAGGAGGTTACTGTCCGTGTGGGTGCCTCCCCCCCCCACTGTGTTCCGGTCTAAATTGGGTGAATAAAAAGGAAGTTATGAAGATTGTCGCGGAGGGCGCGGTAGCCCAGTGGTTAGCGCGCGGGAATTGCACGGGTTCGATTCCCGCCACTACCAAAACTGCCGCCGTGTTCACGTGGAGTACGATCACGTTAAATATGTGGGTCCGTAAGCCCATCCGAGAGGTTGGTGGTAGGAGAAGGAGGGTACGGTCCCTGTGCATGCCTCTCCCACTGGGTTCCGGTCTAAATTGGGTGAATAAAAAGGAAGTTATGAAGATTGGCGCGGTAGCCCAGTGGTTAGCGCGCGGGAATTGCACGGGTTCGATTCCCGCCACTACCAAAACTGCCGCCGTGTTCACGTGGAGTACGATCACGTTAAACATGTGGGTCCGTAAGTTCTTTCGAGAGGTTGGTGGTAGGGGAAGGAGGGTACAGTCCCTGTGGATGCCTCTCCCACTGGGTTCTGGTCTAAATTGGGTGAATAAAAATAAAGTTATGGAAATTGTCGCGGAGGGCGCGGTAGCCCAGTGGTGCGATTGGGAATTGCATTCGATAGGCCCTAGTTCGCTTCCCACCACTGCTCAAACAACCGCTGTGTTCACATGGAGTACGAACACGTTAAACATGTGGGTCCGTAAGCCCATCCGAGAGGTTGGTGGTAGGGGAAGGAGGGTACGGTCCCTATGGATGCCTCCCCCCATTGGGTTCCGGTCTAAATTGGGTGGCACTTCCTGGCCATCTAAACAGTTACCTTTTTGGTACCGGCCACACAAATAGCTGCCAAAAGCCTTCGGGTTGGCCATGTGGTCTAGGTCTTCAACACCTTTCTGGTAGGTTGTGTTAGCGAGTTTGCCACGGTCAGAATTTTCAAGGATAGAGAACAGGCTGGTCGCCGAAGGCGGCTAGTGCAAAATAAAAGAGTTAAAATTGCATGGGACCAGTACTAATTATATACATAAATATTAGAAGATATAACCTGTATTAGTAGATTACATGTATAAATTAAAAATATCAATAAACCTGTAATCTTTAAACCTGAAGGCAGTAATTGATTCCAATATATACCAAAATGAAAGTGCTAGAATTATTTGGAAAGATGTACCCGTACAACCTATAATGTCATGGATTAGAAGATATGTCCGGGCGTTAGAAGATTACCCATATTACAATATGAGTTTCAAATATCTTTGCCAAAATAAAACAGATCACATAATAAATTGTCAATAATTTCCATAATCTTCACACTAGAAGGTCCCGTCCGTCCAAACAGTTACCTTACACCTTTCTGGTATTGGTGGTAGGGGAAGAAGGGTACGGTCCCTGTGGATGCCTCCCCCACTGGGTTCCGGTCTAAATTGGGTGGCACTTCCCGACCGTCCAAACAGTTACCTTACACCTTTCTGGTAGGTCGGACGGTCTGGGTTTCAACAACAACAACAACAACACCTTTCTGGTAGGTCGGACGGTCTGGGTCTCAACACTAGAAGGTCGTACTTGATTCTAATATATACCAATATATGTCAAAATATATGCCAATATACCTGTATTACTTAGATTCTCGTAGACTAGAAGATATACCCGTGCATTTGTAGGAGATTACTCGTACAACATACAATATATGAGTTTCAAAAATTTTTGCCCTAATAAAACAATGACATAATAACTTGAAAATATCAATAATAATAATAATGTTTAAACCTGAAAACCGTAATTGATATTGTAGTCAAATAAGCAATGGTAATGAAATTTATTCTATATACATATCTTCTTTATTCAAATCGGAAAAGATTAATAAAAATCGTCTGCCGCATAAACACATTGGATTTAAATCCGTTGCTAAGCCATATGATATAATTTGCTTCAAATAAATTGGCGAAAAAAAAGATTGCCTGAATAATGCTATCTCTATGGAAAGTTTGACAGAATTTTCGTCAATTTAGCGAAATTTTAAAAGATCGCTAAATTTATCGCCAAGTGGGACTGTAGAATTGACGAAACATCATCACAATACTATCCCCTAACAAAACACAATTCATTTCATTTATTTAGAGCAATTTTATCAATTTCAGATATTTTTATGGATTTACAAACATTTATATCAATTTGGTGACATTTTAAAAATTCGCTAAATGTGTTACTAAGCGGGACAGTTGAACTGACAGACAAATGCAAACAAAACATCATTTCAGTATTCACTTTTAACAAAACAAGATAAATTTCATTGATTTATGTTGTTTTTAAAAAGTTTGGCAAGGTTAAAGAAAAGTTGCCAAGTTAGTGATATCCCTCCACATTTGTAGCTCTGAATAAAACATCCTGATTCCGTTTGTATATTACTAAATGAAAACACTAAAATTGTATTTAAAGATATACCCGTTCTACCCCTTTTCTGTTTCAACAATCGGCTAAATGAATTTATTGGCTAAACACAATATATGATTTTATTAGATAAACACAATATATACGCTTGAAAACCCTTTGCCAAAATAAATGTAAATGATGTACGCAGTCTGCAATTAAAACAATTAAAAGAAAAATCAAACCGTTCATTTACAAGATATATTTTTTATATCCATTTATTTATTATTCAAATCGAAATAATAATAATAAACATTAACAAACGCATTTAAATTAAATAACCATTTTTATTTCTTAATACTTTTCATTGTTGATTAAAAACTTGTGAAAAATAAACCATGGTGATAGATTTTCCATTTAAATTCATGTTTCAAACATTTATGGTTTATCTATCCCTTTGAGGAGTGGAATGTCCCGGAACCATTCCCTGTCAAACACACACTCTGTTTTATTATAAGTAGAGAAGAGATAGAGATGCAATATTTTCATTTGAAAAACTTGTACGCCGGTGCCCAAACACTTGAGAAATACGGCGAGAAAGGTTGTATATGCTGCATTGTCTGCTTTCGCAATAAAGCGGTTTGTACAAAGCAAATAATGGGATCTCTGTCAGCCGAAAGGGTTGGAGCACCTTCTGATTTGAGTGGGGTCGACTTTTACAATCCATTTTACATAAAACATAAAAATCAAAGAAAAGGGAGTTTATCAAAAATTTACGTTGCCATCTTCATATGTTTTGTGACAAAGGCCATTCATTTGGAAGTTGTGTCAGACTTGACTTCATATGCATTTATTGCAAGCTTGAAACGATTCTTTGCGCGACGCGACAAGAGTTCAGTAACTTTTAGTGACAATTGAATCAACTTTGTTGCAGCTAAAGCAGAGTTAAAATGACTACATTCGATTACTAGCTATCCCGGTGAAGGAATAAGTTGGAAATTTATTCTTCCCAGTTCTCCAAATTTCGGTGGGTTGTGGGAAGCAGGAGATATGTGGTTGTTTTTTTTAATGATCTTGTTGCATTAAAAATAAAAAAATTTCTGATTGACTAAATTTGTCTAAGGGGGTCGTATAAAAATGCAAAAAGTGTAACTTTTTCAAAATGAATGGGATGACTATTTCATCAATGTAGTCTTATTTCCTACCTTACTTTTAACATTTTTGCAATTTACATTGTCCACTTATCTCCAACAGGTAAAGAATTAAAATGTGTTTCAATCTTTTTGGGACAAGCTGTATAATAGAATTTATGGACGCATTTCACATCCCTTATTTAGTCTATATAAGTCTATTTAGTCTATATAAGTCTATTTAGTCTAGCACATCATACTCATGCATTTAATTGATTCATGCTGAGATATAAAATGTGTAAATATATAAAAACTTCATAATCAAATTTTAATTTTGTCATAAGACCTTTCACTTTAGAAATATGTATTTTATGGTAAAAAGTCGCCCCTTTCTTTCATTGCCAGCTGCTTATAAAAATGTATTTAGCTCTACAGTATATCAAAGAAAAATCAAGACACCCTGGAATTTGATTTTTTTTTTATTGCATAGCAAATTCAAAAACTAAAATATCAAATTGAGTATGACCAAATTATGCATAGTTGAAGTACGTATTTTACTTTTATACAAATATAAAATTTTTAATATATTTTCTGAAATTTACGAAAGAGAAAAATAATCAAATTTTTAAAAACATGGATAAAAAATTCAAAGTAATTTAACAATGAGTCTTCAAAAATCAAATTTAAATATATAATTAAATTTAAGACTTAAGTGCTGTTATTGTAAAATATTTTTTGCATATTTGGCACCCTGCTTAAAAATACAGCAACTTTTCAATTAATAACACTGATAGTTAGTTAGATAAGATTTCTAAAATAGGAACTATCAGAAAAAGATGTTTAACAATGAATGTTTCAGATTTCAACAATGAATGAAAGATTCGTTTAAAAAGAAACATAAACATACAAATTTGATAACTCAAACAATATATTTTATACAAATTTGAATTTCGAATTAAAATGTATGAAAAATACTGTTAAACAACTTAAAATGGGTAAAACATTAAAAAGTTCATAAACATAACCAATGTTTAAAATATATCAGGCATTTTCATTTTATAAACAAACTCAATGAAGTAGTTAGTATCTTTTAAAAATATTAAGTAAATTTATAGTGGACAGAAGCAAACATGTTAATTGCTGGTATACTTGCATAGACATGGTTCAGACAATTTGTGATATAACAAGAACATATCTGTTTTGCATACATAGTTGATGTGGGCACTTGCAAGTTATTGCAAAATGGTTGTGTGAATAGTCTCCAAGAACAGTATAAATCAATGAAGAACACAGCAAGTAACCATATAACATATTTCTTACATAAATAAAGATATTTTATTTATAGAATTTTTGAAATATGTCTAAGAAAAAATATGGTTTTCTTGCTAAATCAGTGTTTTTATGCATTTTGAACCAGAGTGCCTGACATTTTCTATCTATCAGTTGATAAATTACAAAAGCTGATCACAGGAAAGAAAAAAAAAATTAGGATTGAGAAAGTGTTAGCTTAATTTGCAGTCCATTGTCAAACAATTATTGAAAAAATATTATGTAAGACACAGTTATGATTATTTAAGGCAACATTAAGTTAAAAAGTGGGCCCATTTAAAACATGTGCATAGCTTCAAGAATTCAATTTCTTGATTGATATTACAATAAAAAATTTCCCATCCAGGAATATCATCTAAATCTTCACAGGCCATAAAAGTGCAAGAATTAGAATTGCCGTCTCCAAAGATTTTTCAGGATGTTAAAGATATAGTAGCGAAAAATCAACTGAACACGAAAATAACGCTTTGGGATGAAATAAGAAAATTTCAGCTTATATTTGTCAGCCCAAAAATAAATTAAAGCTAATCACATAAATGAAGTAGTCCACTTCAAAATCAGCAGTTTAAACAGTTACAAAAGAATTAGACAATAGTTATTCCTTTTCCAGGAAGAACTATTCCAAACAAAAAGTAACTTTGTAGTTGGACTGTAAAATTCCTTTTATGCTTTTACATGTGCTTTTTCTGAAACTATCGCAAGAGCATGTTTGATGTACTAATTTAAAAAAAAAAATTATTTCAGAATATTAACTATAAGAATGCACATATTTATAAATGCCAGTTATTATGACTGAAATTTTTACTTTAAAATCCAAGAAAAAATCCAGATGGCAACTCTAATGCAATTGAGTTCAAAGAAGATGAAAAGTGCAGTTTCAATAAAATATATACCAAAGTTTCCAGTATAAAGAAAATAAAAGATAACTTGAAAGGTTTGATGTAAGATTCAGATAACTCTACTTTTCACATTTAAAGGAAATGAAAAAAAAAAAAAAAAAAAAAATGTTTCCATGATACATGCCTCAAAACTCACAATTTTTGATGTTTTATACTTGGAAAATAAAAAATTGAAGCAGGTTGCAACCACATGCTGAAAATGCACATTTTATTGTGCAAAAAGCATAATTCCATTTAAACTATATAAATTAGTGTATTTGTTGATCAAAATATGCCATAGTTTTAAATTACTTTTTAATTAAAAAATAACATTTTCAGAACAGATTCCTGAGCAGTTTTAAAGCAAGTGGTTCCAGGAGCTGCTGGATTTTTGCATAAAACTTCACTTGGCTGCAGCTCTATTTCCCTTATATCTGAGTTGTGATTGATTGTTGCCATATGGTTCTTGCACCAAAATATGCATTGTTTTTCATGCTATCAAGCATGGCCAATAACTACATTTATGTGGAGTTACCTGGTTTCTTGCATTCAGCCCTTCAATTACACAAAAGTACTCAGAAAATAAAAATCCCCTTAAGGCGTCAGATACCCATTGATATTATCTGCAAAATGTCTATTATAGAAAAATACCAAGCATGCACAATGTCATCTAGATTATATACTTTTTAGAAAGCGTATACAATTACACCAATAAAAGTGAGATCACACAAAAACACAATTCATTTAGATATTTATTTCCATGCAGATTACCAATAATTATTCACACATTAAAAATTTAGTGAAAGGATGAGCAATGTACTAAATCCAATTGCATTCCATTATATACAAAAAATAGGTTTTGCTACTTCATACTATTTAATGTAAAACAAATTTCATATTTACAAATATATTATACATAAGTATTATCTCTTTCAAGACAAACCTTAATAGGTATCTAATAATCTTCTAGGAAACTGAGCAATTTTTCAAGTTAATTATTTACAGAGTGAGAACGCAAAAATTAAAATTCAGGCAAGTATGAAAATCTACAAATTTCTAAATAAAACATTGCAGCAGAAATGCCTTTACACCAAAAATTAATCTATTATAAATTTAAGGCAGCAGTTCAGGTACAAATTTGACAAAGATGGTTCCACTTTTGAATACAATACATTTTCATAATGCCCATTTTCTCACACCAAATTCATTTTTTGATTCTAAGCTATTACAATAAAGTTAGCGATTCCCAACCTTTTTTTGTTTAGGCCAACTCTTAAACTATTTTGTAAAATCTCGGGGAACCTCTACTTGTCTGGCACATATTAACTTCAACAAGGGTGCATTACAAAATAATGTGTGAAGCAGTAGGGCTAATAAATAACAAACTCATATATTTGAATAAAATATTGAGTGTATTTATTGCTAACATCTATTAATTACTTTTAATAAAAAATGGCAAACATTTTCACTTTACCTCTGATTACCGATTTTACTTAATCTTTTTAGTTAATTACAGAAAAGGTGACATGTTGTGCTTCTTTTGCAAGCATTTTCAAATTCTAGTGGAACCATGGTTGGGAATCACTGCAGTAAGTGTTAGGCACAACTTTACAAATTAAAATGTATACATTGCTATATTTAGATGAAATGATGTAGCATCATTGCAGATGTTCAGCCTTTTAAATCAAATATTTTTGGTTTAATAAGTTTGAATATTTTTTAATTGTTATTACCCAAGTTTAAAAACTTCTCATTTTTAAAATTACAGCTTTACAAAAAATACAAACATAATATATCATTTTCAGAAAGTATAGGTGAAATTTGTAAAATTAAAGTCTGTTTTCAATAGACACAACATCAGAAATATTTGTAACTTTAAAACTTTGTTTAATAGACACATACACTATGATCATATAAATTACAGATTTTCAGAACAGTTTCTAAAATTCTTTACTTATTGTACATCAGTTCTACTTTAATTGTACAGCAGTTTGAATACTTCTATAAAGTCTTTTCTTAGGAGGAAGCAATTGTTTTAAATCAATCATACAAAGCAGACATTTAGTAAAAACATGAACAAATATTTAAGTAATATTTAGAACACAAGCTTTATTTGAAAATTTTCTCCTTCAGCTTTTTTAAGTGAAAGATAATATAGAATAAATAAAACAGAAACAAAATTATTGACAGACTTCTATATGAACAATTTGAGAAGATATGAACAAAAGTGGAAACACATTTTATCAAATCAGTATTGGGAACAAGAATTCCTCAAAATAAATATGTGAAAACACTTGTGTATGGCAAGTTTTTAATAGAAACTAAATAAAAAAATGTATTTTACTTATTAATTATAAGAGAACAAATTTAAATGATTGCCATGGTTTCAGCAATTCTAATTTGCATGGTTTTAGAAAATCTAAAGCATGAATAAAATAGGCATTCTTCACACATACTAAAAAAAAAAAAAAAAATTCTATATATCTATCTGTAGAAAACCAAGCAATGTAAACTTAGAAACACAGGCTCCTGTCCCCTCCCCCCTCTGCACCTAAAAAAACCCTAGATACTTTAATAATTATGCACCACCAGTTTCATTCTGTTGTTTCTTTATTTAACTTTTCCATTACATCCAGTATGCACATGATTAATGACAATATTCTCCACAAAATTATTCTTTTACAAAAATAGTAGTTATGCAGTTTCTTTTGTAAATCTATAATCTCAGCTAACAAATAAATCGTCACTGTTTGCTTCTTTTACTCAACCAATTTGGTATTTAAAAACATTATGTAAGTGCACAACAACCTTTATAATAATTCTGATTCATCATGGCTTTTAAAATAAATCAATTATATAATAACTAAGAAATAAGCACTGAATTACTGACTTATAAAATAGCAATAACATGGATGTTAGCAGTTTTAAACCTCTTTATTATTATAAAGGAAAACTAGGTGTAGCTGCTGACCAAATCCTTTTAAAATAAAAAGATTTTCTGTCAAGGCTAGCACTGGACCTATGGCATCAAATGATGTGCAATTTGGCATGATGACATTGCCATGTGTCACCTCCTATTTTAGTTACAGCCAGATTTTTTTTTTTTTTTTTAAATACAATTTTGAAGTGAAAATATTTTTACACTACATTTCAATGAAAATTTTATTTCCTGTTATTTATCTTTAAAATCTAATCTTTCATTGTTGCAAATGCTGTTGCCATTTCAAAAAAGTAATATTTAAATAATTTAACTTTCATTATTGAAAATGATGTTGTCATTTCAAAAGAAGTAATTATTTAAATTTTTAATTTAAATAATTAAAAATACATTAATTATTCAGTCATTCTTTTAAAATGGCAACAGGATTTTAAACAATGAATCGTAATTGTTCAAGACAACAATACTTGAAGTTTTCTGTTTGTAAGGCTTAACAAAAGAACTTGGAGATTAATGAGAGGCAACAGAGGGCTGAGACCATGATTCCCCAGGGGTTGGGGAGCAAGGAACATAAAGGTGGTCATTAGTACCTGCCAAGTTGAAAGAGTTCGAGAAACGAGCTCAAGGGGCTGGTGAACACTAGTGAGCAGAGACCCCTAGTAATATAAAAAATATTTATTTTATTGTGGTAGTTCATATGTTTTCAAAATTAAAATCTACAACTTTCATACTTTGACTTAACCATTCTAATAAGCCTTCTATTGCAATACTTATAGGAACAACTTTCACTAAAAGAAAATATATAAAGTTCAAGCAGTCACCGAGAATTTGATAGGATACCCAATACTTACAATACAGTTAACAATGATTACTCAATTAAATAATCTCAGGAATATGTTATTCAGCTTTAGAGATCAAACCACCATGGCATACTTCAGCATTAATAGCTGGAAACAAGATGAATTGATGAACTAAATTATAATACAAACATCCACTCACAACCACCTTTCAAATAAAACCTTCTGTGTGCAAAAATTGCCTGTAATACTAGTTATGAGGAAACTCTGAATATCTGGTTTGAAGTACTGCTTTAATGCTGAATGGGCGAAGAACCAGCACCCATCCGATTGCTTGATTTCCATGTGATTGAATGCATAAAAAATTTCTTCCCAAGTGAATGGTGCAATGAAAGACATACCTGAAACCCTAAAATAAATCATATAAACATAAAACAAAATATAGTGCATAGTCGCCAACTCAATGTATTGAAAATCAGAAAATTTCTTTAAAATATCTAGATGATTATATAAAATTTCTAAAGGTTTTTATTTCATCAATATGCGATATGATAAAATAATTTAAGTGCATCATTGTTTTAACACATGTGCAAGCACCAAATTAGATTTCAATCCAGATAATCTGTAATTATTACCTAATGAACCATCAATTAGTAATGTTAACTTTTAGGATTGAAATCTTAGCATTGAACCATCTAATAAGACAATAGCTAACTTGTATGAAAAAAAAAATAATATTAATAAATTGTTATTATGTAACTCTATACAATTGCTTTCCAATATTATTATAAATCACCTATATGGAATATTTAGATTATCTAATAAAAATAAAATTTTCATATTAATAACCTTAAAAATACTAGTAAACTATATAAATATCTGAAACCTGTAAGACTATAAATATCTGTAAGAATTTTACACTAACTAAGTATTCTTAAATACACCCTTTTATTAGCATTATCAATATTTAATATTTTTCGACCATAATCATTATCTTTTTCCAATATTATTTTATAATGGTATCATTAAAATTAATTTTTTGTTAGACTTTTATGTCATAGTTACTTTTGGTTATTAAATCTACATTTCCTAAACTTACACTAGATAATTTTCTTTTTAACTTTTACACATTAGTAACACTGATTTTTATATACATACAGCTCAAACTGCTGCCAAAGCATAAAATTCAAATAACTTCGTTAAAAGCAACATATAATAAAAATTAAAAAGTATTGATTGGTTTAAAAAACAACAGCCTTATTTGTCAGGACATACAAGAAGCGCAATCTTCACTCATCACAGAATGATTGGCGACTAATGCAGAAACAGCAAACATGACAGAAGCAGGGAGAGGGTGTTGTCAATGGTGAGAGAAGAAACAGGAGGTTAAAAATCCAAGAGTCAGGAACTAGAGATGGGAATGAATGGTAAAATATCAAAGAGAAAAGTGAATGCTCAACGAAGGATTCAAATCACGTTTATAAAACCCCAATAAAGTAAATCAAAAAATTAAATCTGAGATTTTCAAGAAGAGAAGAAAGGGTGATTATCATTATTTCTTGAACGTTTCTCTATTGTTTCTCTGTCAAAATCCCTTATTAATCTCTTACTCACTGAATAAGTGATTTGAATCCTGTGTTGCTTGTTCACTTTCCTTTTAGGTATTTTACAGTTAATTCATGGTCTTCATTTCTCCTGGGATTTTTACTTCTTTTATTTCTTTTGGTATTGGCAACCCCATTTCCCTGCTTCAGTCATGTCTACTGATCTTACATCAGTTGCCAATGTTGCTCTCCTTGTATCCTGACGAAGAAGGCTGCTTTTTGCCTTCAAAATTAGTTGATTCTATTATTTTTGTATTGTATACTAACAACTTGTATTGTATACTAACTTGTATGTAATACTATATTGTATTGTATACTAACTACTTTTGTATTGTATATTAACAAAGTTATTTTAGTTTCAAAATTTTCAGAAGAAGAAAGCTGCAAAAGTTATAGAAGGATTGGATGTAGTTTGCAAAAGTAAAATCAACAAAAAAATAAAAGTTGTAAAAGATAGTTACTTTTTACGTGCAAGAAGCTATAAAACTTGATTAAATAATGTGACATCACCAATTTTAAGAATGGCATGACATTATTTGTGAAATAATTATGAAGCCTATGAGGACAATTAGGGTGTAACAAAAATGGAGTTCCAACAAATTACTTGATAATCAGATTATATTTTGATGATTTTTACTAAGTTATAATTACATTTTTATAAATACTGTTGTAAACTAACTTTCTTTCCATATTCTTTTAAATATAACAAATATAAAATTTAATGCCAACTTAACAATAGGTCATGTATTTGGATGAGTTTTACATGTTCTAAATTGAAAGTTGGCTCATCTGCAAATGGACTTATATACGAGTAATAATTGTTGCTATCCAATGAATATTTTTCTTTGCCTTTATATTGCTTACATTATGTATTAGAAATTATGCTTTATAGTTTCAAATACATAAAAATTTTAAAAAATGCTATGAAATAAATGTGCTGAAATAAATATAATTACTTATATATTAATTACAACAAAATGAATCAAACCACTCCTATTATATTAGGATAAACTGTTTTCAAGATGATAGCAGGCCACTGACAACTAAAAAAGTATTTTGAAGGAAAGGTGAATATGGTGACATTTTAAAATCAAAATGCACTCTAAAACAACTATTAGAAAAAAAAGCTACTTTTTTTGTCTACTGGCGACTATTCGTCACCGGAAACCACATTACTTACTCACCCATTCCCAGGGAACTTTAAAGGGAAAACCGATCACTGAGCTTCAGAAGGGTTATTAATTAATCTTTATATTTATGGCAGATGACATCACATTTGCCATAAATATTGTTGCATATGTGTTTGAAACATGAATTTGAACAGATATAAAGGCATATATTTACATTCTTTGATTAAGGGTTTGCTGTGTTCTATAGCCAGATATAAAAGGCTATGATCAAGTAGTCTTTAGTGTTATCCATAGATTTTTGATAAGTATTTACGAGATCTGATCAGGAGGTAATTCACCTTTTTCTTTTTACAGCACACAAACGGGACCAATACGACATTTAACCTTGCACCCAACTGTGCACATGTAATTTTTTCCATGATTGCTTTGGCATTCAGTTGTTTTCAGGCAGTTGTGAAAATAGTATATATATACAGTGCAACTTGGATAATTCGAAGCTGAAGGAACCACTAAAAAAATTCGAATTATCTAAAACTTCGATTTAAAAAAGTTACATCTTTTAACTTTAGTTTCAGCTTCACTGAATGCTTGAAAAGGTTATTCTGTCAATAAGTAAATATTTATTGAGAAATATCATGGTATGAAGGACTTAAACACTATATGTAAACAAAATAAGATTTACGTAAGCTACATACATGTAAGTATTACATTCAATACAGAAAATTATAGTTTTAGAAAAAATTGTGTAATGTCTGATTGTTTTGTAGAGTTTGGTCATTTAAGGTTAGCAAAATCATCAAGCATGTTTAGTGAACGGAAAACAGCTTCACTAACGTTTGTTTGTCCTTCAATGTACTGACGAAATTTGTCTAGATGAAAAAGAGCCTCCGACGATGTAGAGATTGGCATCTCTTCTTCTTCCTCCTGTATATCATCCTCGATATCATACTCTGCTGTACTCATCTTATTTAACACTTCTGATAAAATGTCTTAATCCGACAGTTTTCCACAAACGTCTACATTTTCATCCAAATTGACGTATACTTCGAATGTTACGTGCATATTGTTACCCCATGCATCCGGTGCGAGGACATTTTCTTCTATGAACTCAGCTGGGTCAATTTTATTGGTAAATCATGCCTTTCGAAAACAATTTGCTATTGTTGTTTCTGTTACTTGAGACCATGCATTGTGACACAATTGTGCTGCATCAAGGACACTTATTACAGTTTTTTTTGTTTTTGTCCTTGAAAGAATCTGTCAAGAGGTTTCGAACGAAAAGGCATCTGTAAAAATGCTTGAGATTTTTATGATGCCTTGGTCCATTGGTTGCACAACTGAAGTCATATTTGATGGGAAAAAGTAACCTTTACATTGTCCATATGTGGATAGAGTTATGCGAAGTGCAATTGTCAATAAACAAGATAATTTTTCTGTTCTTTTGTCGATACATTTCATTAAGTTTCAGCAGCCAATCTTTAAAAATTTCTGCAGTTATCCAAGCTTTTTTATTTGATCTATACTCTACTGGTTTTGATTTATCATTTTTGAAACATCTTGGATTAGCAGATTTGCCTATCATGGGCAAAGGCAGCTTTTCACTGCCATCCATGTTAGCCCCAACCAATAAAGTGACTCATTCTTTACTGTTCTTTCCCCCACTGCAAAGCTCTCCCTTAAATGCTAATTTCTTGTCTGGAGCAACGTTGAAAATGTCTTTAGCCGGTGTTCTCTCTATCATTTGTAAAACATTATCTTTCCAAACAGTTGCAGCTTCTTAATTCACACTTCCACTTTCACCACACGTATGTCTAAAGGAGATTCCATTTCTTTCTTTAAATCCATCCAACCAACGCTAGCCTTGAAATCACCTTTCCCGAAACCAGCAGAAAATTATTCCGCTTTTGCTCAAATAAAGGGGCCACTCAGAGGAATGTTTTCGTTCCGTGCTTGCTTAAACCACTTCAACATGCACTCGTCGACTTCAGGATTGTCCGTTTCTCTAGCTCTTTTGCGATCCTTTCCATTTCTACGAGTAGCAGCAGTGTTACTCAGAATTTTGTCCTTATTTTTCAAAAAAGTAGACAAATTGTTTGGCGCTATCCTGTACTCGTTGGCAATTTGGCATTTCCTTTTCACACCCTTTTACACATCGCGAATGACGGCGACCTTTTCAGCAAACGTTAAATTCTTGTATTGAATGAGTGGTTTACTCAAAGGCATCGTGAATGCTCACTAGCGAAACTCTCACAACACTACAGGCACACTGACAGTAGGAAGCTCAAATGATGCCTGAAGCCCGTTGAATCAACACCCTCTGTAGGTTGAACGCTCAAACCGGTCAAATAGGTAGAGGGAAGGCGGGTTTCAGCTGTCACATGCCGAACAGGTGGGGGTATTCTGGTGATGATTTCTTAATGATGAAAGGCCGAAAACTTGTTATGGTTCAAAAGTTTTTATAAAAAACTTCGAATTAAGGAAGTTGAACTTCGATTTATCCACGATTTTTTAACATTGATTTAATACAAAGTTCAAGGGACCAAGAGAAATCTTCGAATTAACGACAATTTCAAATTAGAGATGTTCATTTTATCCAAGTTGCACTGTACCATCAACCAGGGTAGGAATGAATCCTTTTTTGTAGTTTTCATCAAATATCCTTCCAATTTTATATAAAAAATTAATTATTGCAGAAATATTTTTTATACATACATTTCAATAATATCTTTCATCTTAGTTTGTTAAATTTTCTTTTAATTAATGAATATAAGATAGAAGGGGTCAATTTTACCTGTGAAAATTTCTCCAATTTAAATTAAATTCATATACATTCAATACAGACAAATGAAATTTTAATTTAAAAAGATTAAACAAATACATTTCAAAACTTTCAACTTTCTAAACCTTAAATAATAATGAAAGTGTTTGGTATTACAAATTTTCTACAAAACAATGTGTATTAAATGGTAAAACTCTTAATAGTGACAGAAGCTTATAGTGACAATGTCATCTACAAGCAGATTATCTGACATACAAAAATCATTCTCATCTGACAACAGGTTGACATGCTCAAGATCAAATGAATCAGATGAGAAAAAAAAAATTAAATCTCTTGGGCTTTTGTTTGGATGTTCCACTGGGTTCTCCTGTTTTCATTTTTTGTTAAATTTTTTTTTTTTTCAATACTGTTCCCCATATTCAAGATGCCACTCAAAGGAAAGAGATTTCAAGATGTAGATGATATCAAGAGAAATGCGACAAAGCATCTCATGAAAATTTCAGAAAAGAACTTTGAAACATGTTTTCAAAAGTGACAACACCGCTGGGAGAAGTGTGTGAACTCAGAAGGATTTTATTTTGAAGGAGACTAGCAAATGAACAAAATATGTGATCTAGATTCTTTTCCTTGGCATAAGGTCAGATAATTTTTGATCAGACCATAATTTTGCTTTCAAAAAATGATCGATATAGTTTCTTATTTATTGATATGTAAAATCAAGATGCCTGGAAATTGTATGTGTCTGGTTGTAAAAAGAAATTTATAAAGAATGTCCATCTTCAATAAATAATCAAATTAAAGTCAGATAAAGAATATATACAAAAGGTAAGCGTACGTAAAAGACATCAATGACACACAACAGGCAGAATCTGTAGCTTCATTTCGATAATGCGCCTCCATCCCTGTATTTTCAAATTCCAAACTGTTCACTGGATTGTACTGTAAAAATTTTGTTCATACCATTTCAGGTACAGAGTTATTCTTATTTCAATGAGGGGTGGAAAATTATAAGAAAGGCAGTCGGTACCTCTGAATTTTGAAATTTTGCCAATACCATTCATTTGTACCATAAAAATATTTTCGTTTATATTACTTCTGATACAGCTTTATTCCAGTTTCAAAGAGGGAGGGTGGAAAAATGACAGAATCCATCTCCGAACTCCAAAATTTCATCAATACCATACATTTGTACTGGGTTGTGCTATAAAATTTTTCATTTTTACCATTTTCGGTATATTGTTAATCCCATTTCAAAGGAAGGGAGGCTAGAGAAATAGCAGCCATTCACCTAGAAATTTCAAAATTTTGCCGATGTCATTTGTTTGTACTACATTTTTGCCAGTTTGTACCATAAATTTTTTTATTTGTATCATTTCTGGTATGTTATTCCCATTTCAATGGGGAGGGGGGGGGGGAGCTGAAGAAATGGCACCCTCTCAAAATTTTGCTGATGCTATTTGTTTGTACCAGATTGTATAAAAATTTTCATGTGTACCACTTCTGCTACACCTTTATGCCCATCTTAAAATAATTGTGCTGGAGAAACAGTAACACCCACATTGGGACATTGGGGTGATTTCAAAATTTTGCAGATGTTTGTAGTACATTTGTACCAGATTATATTGTAAAAACTTTGTACCATTTCAGGTACAGAGTTATTCTCATTCAAAAGTGAGAAGGGAGTTGGAAAAACGACAGCCCCACTTCACAATTTTAAAATTCTGTCAATTTCATTCATTTATACTATGTTTGTACCATAAAAATTTTGTTTGTACTGTTTCTATTACATAGTTATTCCTATTTAAATGTGGAGGATAGCATTTCGCCAGCCCCCCCCCCCCCCACACACACACATCTCCAAATTTCCCAATTTAACAGTTGAATATATCAATTTTGCATTAATTTATTGAAAACTCTGTTAAATTCAATAGAATTATTAATTTGTCAATGAATGCTCCCAATAGTCAAACAGAATATTTTTGGAATGTTGCAAAAAGAAATGTAACAAGAGCATTGAAATATGTATTGCAAATATGCTGATGATCTCTCTGAGAAAGCAGAGATTATAAAGACTATGGCTTTTTGCATGCAGGCAAATGTACTAAATTAAAAGAGTGCCTTTGATATATGGACATACATTGAAGATTTATCATTGAAATCAATAGTAAAACTAATGAACTAAAAGTCATGCTTTAAAATATCATGATCATTCTGCACTATTCTACAATTCTTATATATACTTTTGGACAACTTCATTTGCATAAACAGAAAATTTATTGTGCCTGTTTGAAATATTCTGTAGTTTTAAACAATATTAATGCTGAACTTATGAGTATAGTCTCTTTTGCAAGATAGAGAAATATTGTTTTTATAAATACGTGTCTCACAACAAATATCAATTAAATTAAAATTATTTTTTTATAGAAATTAAGTTAAAATAATAGTATGCACTATCTGGAATTTTGCCGAAGACAACAACAACAAAAAAAAAAACTTGGGACATTTCATTTTGAAAAATGGACTTGAACCCTGTAAAGTAATATTCTGTCAAAACTCAATTTTTCTATAAAGAATTTTTTTTGTTTTGTTTTGTTAATACTTTTTATGAAACTGTAATTTTCACTATAAACAGTTTTGAAACCATTTTGCTGTGTAAAACAAGCTAACATCTTATTTAAGGAAACTATTCTGTCCACTGTTTTTGTATTTGAGGGGACTATTTTAACTACTATATTTTGCATCTGCATCAACTAAAACAACTATTTTCAAAGTTCCACAGTAGCAGCTCTGTGATAGTTTTGGTTAGGTGTTATCATTTGAAGATCTAAAATGTCAAAAAAAATTAATGAGCTGCAAATTTGGAAGTTTGAAGTATTTATTTAAAATCTGCAGTATTGATTTTATGTATTATTTTGAGGAATAAAATTTAATTTAAACAAAAAGTGCAAATACAGGAAAGATAATTCTTAGTCCATAAAGAAAGTGTAATGTTGTCTATATAGAAATTTTAAATTAGCCCTCACATAGTAAATTCTAACAAATTACACAGCTTTAGCTATGAAAATTATATACAAATATTAAAAGTAAGCAATTTAAAATAAAAGTTTACCACAATAAAATAGTTTGAAAATATTTCAGTTACTTCATGTTAAAATAAAATACTCACTTAACAAAAATATCACAATTCATCTCTCAACAAAGTATACCTATTCCTAGACGGGGCAAGTTTCTTGAAGGTTGACTCAGGAGGATTTGTTGAAATGATGTTCTAGAAAGATCAAATTATTTTCAATTAGCATGTACATACATACCATTAGTACTTACAGAAATTGAGAAAAAATATTATAAAATTTTAATATGCTTATCAATTGAAGAGCTTTTCTTCAAAAAAGCCTAAATCATCTTATCTATTTACTTCAAACAACAATGTAATTGCTGTGTTGTAGGTTGCAGTACATAGTGAATGAGATAGAAAGACAAGAGTATCAGTAGCCACACTGCATGAGACAGATGAAGGAAATCAAGTTAGGTTCATTTTTCAAAAAATTAAGCTCTATAATTAAAAAGTAAAAATATATTTTTTATAGTTGTACAAAATACATTTTTAATACGTTTTTTCTGTATGCTATTTAAACTCATACCTTTAGTGCCCACTCTGATATTTTTATACATGCCTATTTTAGTAATTTTAACTGCTTGATTTCAAATATAGTTGCACTAAAAATTATGGTACACTTTAACAAAGTAATATTAAAATGTTTTTGTAGTGATTCTAATTGCAATCAGGTAATTTTTGTGCAATAAACAATCTAGATTGAGGTGACCTATTTTGCTTTCTCATACATTAACGATCTGTACTAATTACATGTCCTATTCTAATAAAGTATAAAAAAAATTTTCTCAGAAATATCACGTTCAATCAAGCTTAGCTTCAGAAAAAGTAACAGACGGAGGTGGCACATGCATTCTGAAACTCATAAAAAAAAAAGTTGCTACTGTTGAGATAAAATTAAATGAAGACAACTGCAAATACTGTATCCCCCTGTTGAAGCAATTTGTTATATCCAATAATGGCTATTTGAACATAGAATTCAAATGCATTTCTGAAAAGCATGTAGCACAGCTTAGTGATTGGTTAAAAAAAATTTGCCTAGAAAATATAGATAAGTTTTCATGGATGCCCATTAAGGCAAAGGTCCAAACTCAATTTATATGTATAGGAGAAAAATTGATTCAGCTGTCTTATCTGCTGCTAAGCACTGAAGTTCAGCAAATCCTAATTCTATTTGCAACAAGAAGTTGTTGCAGTTCGAACAGTACTTGCTTCTTTGCAAGCACTGTGTGAACATCAGTATGGAACAAGACAGTCAAATGGCTATATCTAGTCTAATTCCAAAGTTTATGAAACCTTTTAGTGCTAGATATTCCAGTGATTAATAACTGTGCTTACTTAAGACAACACTGAGACACTAATGGTGAACTTTGGGAACCCCTGGTTTTGTGGATGTTTTTGCACCCTATTGAGACATTTAAGGTTACATGGTACTTTGTATATAAGAACTTTGAAACCTCAGATGTCATAAATGGGCTAATAAAAATCAATATTAGGCTTTATCTATGGAAACAAAATCATATTAAAATTATAATTTCTTTATAATGTAATTCTAATATGATTTTCAATTTTGAGATTACGTAGGCTAGTATTTAAATTTTTAGAAAATAACACACAAAGTATTTTTGTATTTAAACAAAGTTTTATTGCTTTTCAAAATATTTGCCTTTAGCATCAATACATTTTTTCATTTGAATAAACCAATTTTGAAAGTAGTTATGCCATTCAGAAGTTGGTATAGCAGAAATATGTGATTTGTAAGCTTCAACTGCTTCTTCAGGCTGTTTTGGGAACAAGAAAAAGTCATTGGGTGCTAAATCAGGCAATAAGGACAATGACTCATTAAATCAACTTTTTCAAATTTCAAATAATTGATTGCTTGAAATGCAGTGTGTGGGCTTATATTGTCATGAGGAAAAATTATGCTATGTTTTGCATTACTTTTCTGATTTGAGCAACTATTTCTATGAAACAAATTATCGTATACCAATTAGTATTTACTGTTCTATGGCCCCAAGAAGCAACGGTTGCAACATGGCTGAATTTACAATATATATATATAAATGAAGCAATCATTTTCTTTTGCACTTTGTGCACAAACAACTTTCTTTTGTAGTATTTGGTTCATCTTGAAACACCCAAACAGTAGATTGCTGTCTTGTTTAGGGTTCATAAAAATAAATCCATGTTTCCTCATCTGTTATAATGTCGAAGACATGTTTTGAGGCAATAGAGTTGAACCTTTGAAAGATTTTACTTGCACTATTCGACATGAGCATCCTTTTGAGTTTGAGTTAAAATGTCTGGAATCCAATGCACATGGTCCTTGAAATAATTAAAGATGCCTCAATTTTATCATATGTGATATGACATTCTAAAGTGATCATTTGTTGCACAGTATCATTGTTTTCTGCAGTTCCAGGTCAGCCTTCACAAAAGTCATCACTGAGACTCCTATGTCCAAAATGGAATTCTTTAAACCAATTGTAAATTTTTGCTTTGGATAGTGCTTCATCATCAAAAGTCAAATTCATTTGATCGACACACTGCTGCTGTTTCAACCTTGTTGAAAGTTATAATAAATCATTGCTCGAAAATCCCTTCGACTAAAATCCATGATTTGTTACTACCTTATTAACTTCAAAATGATGCTGTAAAAATAATTTTATAGCATTTCTTGTCCTTTAACAGCCAATGTTCACGTGAAAGTTCAAATTTTAAAATATCATCTGCACTGAAAGCTACTTTTGGTATTGTCATATTCTAAAAACTTAAGTACTGACCCTCGTATAATCTGTGACTACAAACCCAGTTTTAAAAAATATACTGAAAATTTCAAAATCTAGAAGAAAAACTGCATAAAAATCAGAAAACATCCAGGAAATAAGTAAACATTTAAAAACAATGTTAATTATTTATATATTTGTTGTTTTACAATGTTTAAATTATATTTGTTCTCTGAAATACATTTTTAAAACTACTATATTTAAATTACTCACATCATTTGTTATAGGGTCAGGTCCATAATGAAATTCTCTATGAAGTTTGCCAGAAAACAAATCTAAAACAAATTCTTTCAACTTGCCAGGTTTACTGAAATAAATAATTTTGTATTAAGATAAAACTCCAATATTAAATCTGAAATAGCTAAATTTTACGTAAACTTTAAAATTCTTATCTGTTCTTGCATAACATTTTTGTTCATACCATTTTCCTTCATTTATGATAATTACAGAAACAAAATAGAGGAAAATTTATGAAAAAAACAAACTAAAAACATATATGTTTTTATTGGCTTTTGCTATCGAAATATGACTATACACACACACACACATATATATATATATAATCCACATCCGTAAACTACAATTCACCATGGGATTTTGTTACTGAGCTAAAATTAATTACTATACAGGGTGTCCAGCCCTATCGGTGCCCAATGGTTATTTTCTCAACAGTTAGTCACACAGATATACTTCCAATTGCAAAAATGTTTTAAATTTTAAAATCTATTATCTTAGAAACAGTTTAAATCAATAAATACATTTCAGAAAGAAATAAGAAATATAAATTTTTATATGGTCCTCCGGTCCTACCAATTATATTTAGGAAAATCATCCTCATATAATTTCTTGCAAAATAAAAAAAATCTTCCTTTTATGACCGAAATTCACTGAGTTATGAGGCATTAAACTTTATGACTTAAGTTGCTTTTCCATGTATAAAAATGCCTGTTTCAGGCAACCAACCAATCAGAGACCGTATTGACCATTTCTCAGCACAAAAAGTGCTGAGAAAGAATTTTGCAGAATTTAAAATTGAGACAAAAAGTAGTAGGGTGCATCGATGGAATCCTATGGTATGAAAACACCTTCAAATATCAAAATTCAAATGTGTTACTTCGCTGGTGAGCGTTGAAATATGATTGGAATAGGAAAATTTTGATGACTATGCTGGATGCACACCAGAAAAATTAAAAAATTTCTGGAAAGAAAGATAATTTATTTTCTATATGATGTACTTAGAACAAGACTGTGCACTCTTTTCACCTTTCAACCTTTTCCGATTCACACCAAAGGAAGCATCATATACTAAGATAATTTGATGTGAGCTATTCAATAATAGAGTGAGACTAGAGTAACACAAATATGCCATGCTGAAACTTAGCATTTAAAACTATAATTTTTGTCCTTATAGAAGTGAAAATGTAAGAAATGTCACAGGGACAGCAAAATACTGTAAACCACTTGTTTGTTTTATTCCCTGTTCTGAACAAAAAAATTTAAACAAGCATTTGCTTACATATATCTAGCTAATAGCCTTACATGCCTCTTGCTAACAGGTTGAAAATGTATTTTTCTGCACCCCCTCCATTTTATTAAGGCAAAGTTTGGATGATGCAAGAAAACATCAAAGTTTGTATTGAGCAAGATAACATAAGTGACAAAAGAAACTGTTTCAAATTGAAACTTCTATCTCACTCCTATGAACTATTCAACAAGTTATATAATCTATTTGATTTCAAAGATTATTTTCATCACCAAATATTGTCAACAGATCTATAAACTGCAAAATGGAAGAGAAGGTAAAGCTGCTGAACACTTCTTTTTTTTTTTAAATAAACATCAGACATATTTTTATAAACATCTGTAACAAGCTCGAAGCCACTGACAATTATTTTGTTTGCCAACAATTATCAAAATCGTACAAAAATTTTCTGAATTTTCATTATTATCTTATAGAAGGTTTTCTTTTATCATTGTTAGAATTTCATGGTTAATCGTAAAATTAGCCCAACATGGTGCAAATTAAGCTAAAAATGACATTTCTGTAGCAGTTTGTAGCAGGCAAGTGCAATTGGTGCAATTCAGCACAGGCACATGGACACAGGGTACATTTATTTTATTTTTTGGCTTTCCACATTTGCAGAGTGTGTATGGAAATATTTCAATTTTTTGGAGTGGTGGACTTTTGTGTACACGACTACGCATGAACTTAAATTAAGGATTTCACATTTCATGAGGATTTGGATTGAAACTGATTTAGCGATTTGGAAAATGGGTCAAATCAATCAGAAAATTAAGTCGAGAATTTAATACATTATGCCTGATGAGATAGCAGTGGGAGTAGCATGTAGTGATGCAGAAAGAAGTACACAAAGTGAGTAAAAATTAAAAATGGATTTTATTACTTATGACAGGGTGGCTACAGGATCTCGGATAAAAAATTCCTTGATATTTCCTTGACTTCCAGGTAATATCTCAAAAATTCCCCGATATGTATCACTATTTACTTTTACTGAATATCAGTTTAACAAGCATAAAATAGTTAATTAATAAAATTGTAAGTGATAATTAAGAATAAATAATTAAAAGTAATTACTTTCAGCATTGAAAAGTATAATGATCAAAGTATAGTATTATGTAAGAGTTATATAAGAACAGCATTATTACAAATATTAATAATTCAAACATTAAAATGCTAGAGAAGCTATAAAACTCAGCTATAAACTGAGCAGTGTTCGGTAAAATACAGTCAAGAATTAATATAATTACATGTCACTAATTATAATAAAATTATGTAAAAGCATAAACAGTACTTTTTTAATCTGCTTTTCCTGCCTTATGAAATATCTTGATAACTTTTAAAACAATTAAGATGAGAGGGATCACTGAGAAACATTGAAATTTTTAAACAAACTTCTTTTTATAGAGGTTTCCAATAGACTGTTTCCCATCACATGAAATGCAAATAAGGAATTCTATACATATGTAATGTCGTGAGTCAGAAAAAAGCTGTTGTTGTTGAGACCCAGACCGTCTGACCTACCAGAAAGGAGAAGAAAGCTGTGATTATAAAAAAAAATTGCAATTTTCCTGATTTTACAGTTTTTTTAGGAATTCCCTAATATTTCCATGATTTTTCTAGAATGTTGATATTCCCCGATGTTCAGGTTCTGTAGTCACCCTGCACAAACATAGGCAGACATAAATAATAGTAGAGTACCTCTTTGACTTTGACGCAGAGATATTAGAAACAACACTGCTTCACATTGAGCCTAAACATAGCTATAACACATCAGCTATCCAAAAAACATGATCAGCTCATCATCTATAACCAAAAATCTCTAGATACACAACAAACAAGCTTAAAGAACTACGAGCAATAAGATATACCAGCCATACAGGCTAATGTGTCTTTATCGGCACTGGGTATTTATACCTGCATCTGATATGATGCTTCTGTTATGAAATGCATAACTTCTGTTTATTAATTCCTTCTAAATTTTATTTTAGGAAACAAAAATCCATTTTATTCTATCGCATTCGGCAAATTCTAACTTAGTTTTGATTCTGAAATCTGTTCTTGAATGTTATTCCAAATTGATGAAGTGCCAATTGTGTTATTTCGACTTGTTGGAGTCTCCCTCTCTGTATCGATAACCCTTAGAGTCATGATACAGTTCTGGCGCTTCGATTGTTTGACCGGATACACATTTCATATTGAAATATATTGGAACTATTTTCTGTCGTCACGAGCGCATGCAATCATACTAAGACGCTCACTTATGAAAATTGTAATTAGTTCAGTTGGCGATGTGATCTCAACGTAGAAGGATGCTTTCTTGCTCCTGGGCATAGAACAGAATGTTATTCTTAAAAGTATATATATATCTAATATTAAATTAATAATGAAATAAATTGTTTAAGCCGCATTTTTAATGAGACTTCAAAAAGTCAAGAAGTTTTTCACATATTGATTATTCTCCGGCCACACAAACAGCTACCATAAGCCTTCGGGTTGGTCGTGTGGTCTGGGCTTTCTACATAGATTATTCTTGGGTGGGTGACCACCTGGGAACACCGCATGCTGTTGGCACATTTCTGGTGCGGCAGCCCAGTGGTTTGCACGCTGCCACAACTGTCACCGTGTTCATGCGGAGTACGATCACATTAAACATGTGGGCCCGTAATCTTTCCGAGAGGTTGGTAGTAGGGGAAGGAAGGTACGGTCCCTGTGGATGCCTCCCCCACTGGGTTCTAGTCTAAATTGGGTGGCACTTCCTGGCCGTCCAAACAGTTACCTTACACCTTTCTGGTAGGTCGGACGGTCTGGGTCTCAACAACAACATATTAATTATTCTGAGATGTCAGACCGATGCACACCACTTTCGGCTCTGTCGATGCACTCAACGAATCTTGCTCTATATGTTAAAAAACCTGTGTTCATCCTTCAAGTATCATCGTTAATTATTATGATGTCCAAAACTCCTTGCTGTATATTATTAAGCATGATAATTCCTCATCTGATAAAGAAGAAAGTTAATTTAAATTATTTGAGTTTCATCATTTGTCTGTTCTGCTAACTCGCTACTCATCTCTCGCCATCCCAACATGGATCTCCCGTATTCGACGATTCCATTGGGGAACCGCCTGCAGCGATAGCACTCCATCACACTCCTTTCATAACCACTTTATGACCATTTGCCGTATAGCGTGCCATGTCCGGTGTAAGGTTCTGCTAGGAAAATATTCTGGGAATCTACATGCCAATGACGCCGCACTCGGTGTGGGGTAGAAGTTCAGCGAAAAGGACCCCATAGCAACGAAAAATCTCCCAGACTTTGCACGGAGGTTATATCTTGAATGTGTCGGCGTGAGAGCTTAGTGCCCAAAGAACAGCAGTCTGCGGAGATAAACATGTCAGTATCGGGGCATGAGAAACATTAAAGTATCTCTGGTGGGGCTTAGTGCTCAAAATTCATAGTTTCTAAGACGACGCCACAGCCAGGGGCCAATGAACTTGATGGAGCATATATACTCCAGACTTTATTTGTTCGGGAGGATTCTCTCGGCGAGCAGCTACGACAAACGGTCGGGAGCCTTTTGATGCTTCGAGAATTTTCATCATGACCCCTCTTCGCTCCGCGACATTTCTGTCTGATCTTTAAATTATCTAATTTTCCTCAACATCCATTGTCAGGATGTGTCATCTTGGGTCATTCGTCCATAATATTTTAATCTGTAAAATTGTTTAATTAAAAATAAATTCTTGTTATATTTTAAAACAAGTCTGCCGTGTCAAGTCCTAATACGACACCTGGTTTGTTACGCTGATTTTCACGGATCGCAACTCACGTGTGGATCCGCTTAGGCAACGTTACTTTGTTATAATTACGCATTGTTTCGATTTCGGTCACCCCATCCAAAATATTGGGGAGAGAGACCGACGGACAGAACTCATGTTGAAATAAACGGTTTCAACGATAAAACGACATTGCAACATCTACATATTTCTACATTGGTGGCAGTACAGTGAGATCAAGCAAATGAACTACGGAGAGTGGAAAGGCACGGAGAAGGAATCAATTCCTACGGAACCCTGACAGAAAGACCCATCATCAGTACAAAAGGCAGATCTGATCTTGGATCCCACAGAAAGAGAAAAGGTTAGTGACCCTTTAACCCTACTACTCAGTGTTCTTTTTTCTAAGTGTGTGAGAGATCCTGTTAGGAATCGTTTTTATGTGGATAGCGAAACTCAGGACAAAATTTTAGAAGCATTTTTAAGAGTTTTATTTTTTATTTTATTCATTTATTTCGAAAGGTTAATTAAATTCATTGTATTTATTTATTTATTTATTTTTCTTTTTACTTAGTTATCTAAATTTAATTTCTTTCAATATGACGTTTTTACTGAGAGCGAGGAAGATAGATTTGTGTAAACTCTCTTCCGAGTTAGATTTGGCTGTGCCGGAGAATGCTAAGATGATAGAGATTAAAAACATCATCTTAACAAGCGAAAATTATGAAGAGGGGAGGTCAGAGAACTGCTGAACGGTATTACGGCGGAAAGAGTGGTATTAGAGCAACGAGAACTCTCATCTCAAGCTCCAGCTTAGGAAGGAGAGAGGGATTTTAGACTGACCCTAGAACGGGGAAGGCTAAGGGCTGAAATGGAAGTGGAGCTAGAGCATCTCTGCTTGCAGCATACACTGCAGAACAGCGGTTCGAGTCCCACGGGGGGTGCGGATATGGAAATTTCGCCCAGATGAAAATCTCTGGATGAAATGGTAAGGACGGTAAGACTGTTAACGGTGAAAGTGCCATCCATATCAGAAGGATGGGTGTACTTTTTAAAAGTTTACAGTGGTCGTTTGCAGAGTTGCCGGATTTTAGCCAGGACAAAAAAAGCCGGCCGGTTTTATTTGGTTTTAACCACTTAAAAAAAGCCGGCTTTTATTAAGAAAAGGTGGTTTACAGCCAATTGACATTAAATTTGCACTACTTTATCTTTGATGCACTCCTAAATGTTTATAAACTTCTATTAAATATTACCAAGTACACAAGATATTACAACCACTAGAAAAATACTATGAAGGTAATATGTTTAAAAGGAAAAATATATATACATTGAGGAGAATGCATTAAATTAGACACCAAGATGTTGTTTTGAAAGCCTCTGTTACATAATGCATATAGCTCTACATTTTAAAGACTAATTAATTTAACAGACAAATCACCACACATCAAAAAGGAAAAAAATCAATTTTACTTCAAAAATGAAAAACATTTGTTTTACACTACTATTTACACACTGCTAACAAGAGAGAGCAATCAAAAAAAGGTTAAAAATTGTTCTCAAATTAAAACTTGTTAAAATAAATTTTTGAAAAGCTTGATGCTATTCAAAAGAGTTCATGCATATGCTATTCCCAATACTGTTTACAATAGTGATAAATAGTGTTTTTTATTAAATGACTTTATGCATGATTTTAAATCTTTATAAGTGAAAATAAGACTCTTACATATCAATAAAATCCTTAAAATTAGTTAACTAATAAGATATAACACTAAGCAACTGTTGTCCTAAAATAAAATATTTCATTATTTAAAGCAATAACATTTTTAAAAAATTGTGTTCACGGCCAATGTAAACCAAGTAAAGCAGTTGGTATGCCTTTTTAAAATTTAGTTGGCTTTTTTGCACTAGCAGGTATTCCAATATTAATGTTTTCATTATTGAGAAATAAAGTTATTTATTAAATTCTAACCCAATAAAATACCTTTAAAATTAGTTAAAGAACACTTAATTTAAAATTAAAATCCTTCACACTTAAAAAAAAAAAAAAAAAAAAAAAAAAAAAGCCAATTTTGGCTAAAAACAGCAAGTTAAAACCAATAAAAGTCACCGGCTTGGCTTTTATTCATTTTAGCCGGCTTTTTTGCAACCCTGGTCATTTGAGAGCGAGGAGATCCCGGAGGATGCCCGAGGATCAATTCTGATGAATTTACTGGGAGACAAAGCTGCAAACTTTGTAACGCATTTAGATACGGAGCAGTTTAGGGATTTTGAGGAAATCAAGAAATTGGTTCTAGTTCATTTTCAACTAACTCCGCAGGCATGTTTACAGGATTTTAGGAGAACCCGGCGTAATGCGGACGAGAACTTTGTTCAGCTAGCCTTGAGACTGAGTGCTATGTGGGGACATTATTGTGAGATCCGAAACGTGGAAACGATCAATCAATTGATTGCGTCTGACCGTATTTTCGAAACGCTAGATGCGGAGACAGTGGTGCATGTCAGGATACGACAAGGAAACGGGTAGTTCAAGCCGCAAGAGTTGACAAGAGAGTGCGATATGTTTTTCA
Source organism: Amaurobius ferox (assembly GCA_951213105.1). NCBI lineage: Eukaryota > Metazoa > Arthropoda > Arachnida > Araneae > Amaurobiidae > Amaurobius > Amaurobius ferox. Next base: position 94,143,439 of record OX578148.1, read on the forward strand.
CAGCCAAGAGAAAGTCGTATGGACCGCAAAAGCACAAGGAATTTAGGGATTTCCACAAGAAGGAAATGGAAAGAGGGAACGTACCTCTGCGAGAGGGTCGCGAAAGCAAAAACAGAGATCCGATTGCTATGGTTGTGGGTCAGCGTCGTACTTAAGACGATACTGCCCACTGTACGGTCCTAAGGGGACAGGGGTTAATAGGAACCCAGATAAATGGGCCAAAAAGGGCACCAGGAATGAAGTTGCGGGGCAACAGTTCTCCAGAATGACTGCGTACATTGCGAACTTGGAGGCCATGAGTAGGGAATCAGGAGGGGAAGATGATCCTGGGAAAAAGTGGGAGAGAAATAAGCCTGGAATAGGGAAAGAAGAGACGAGGACATCGCATGACAGACGAGTAGCGGCGAGAGTGGACACATTACGGTCCATAAATTCGGAAAGGCCGATTCTGGAAAACCAGGGTGAACGAGAAAGGGTTCCCATTAGTGTGGACGGGACAGTAGTCATGGCTCTGGTAGACTCAGGAAGCAAAATTCCTGTGATCAAGACAGACTTGGTCAGGGAAAGACAAGGGGAGGGCATAGCCAATATTTATGTAAGAGGCAGTTTTGGGCCCCCTGTCAAGTGTCTTTTAAGGAATATTCCCATGGGTATGCCTACTGGGAGCAGCAGTATCGGGCCACATGAGGAAATTCTTTGAACAATAGCCGAAGATATGTCAGAAAAGGTGGTGGTACCCGGGCTGAAAACACTGCTATTTGTCCAGACAGAACTTTGTTTGGGCGAAATTTGCCAATTGGATAGGCAGAAAGTTTCGCTCTTGGGGTGTGTGTGTGTGTGTGTGTGTGTGTGTAAGGTTCTGCTAGGAAAATCTCCTGGGAATCTACATGCCAATGCCCGCACTCGGTGTGAGGTAGAAGTTTGGAGAAAAGGACCCCACAGCAACGAAAAATCTCCCAGACTTTGCACAGAGGTTATATTGTGAATGTGTCGTTACGAGGCCTTAGTGCCCAAAAAACGGCAGTTTGCGGACATAAACATGTCAGTATCGGGGCATGAGAAACATTAAAGTATCTCTGGTGGGGCTTAGTGCTCAAAATTCATAGTTTCTAAAAAGATGCCACAGCCAGGGGGCCAATGAACTTCATGGAGCCTATATACTCCGGACTTTATTTGTTCGGGAGGATTCTCTCAGCGAGCAGCTACGACAAATGGTCAGGAGCTTTTTGATGCTCTGAGAATTTTCATCATGACCCCTCTTCGCTTCGCAACATTTCTGTCTAATCTTTAAATTATCTAATTTTCCTCAACATCCACTGTCAGGATGCGTCATCTTGGGTCATTCGTCTATAATATTTTAATCTGTAAAATTGTTTAACTGTTTAATTAAAAATAAATTCTTGTTATATTTTAAAACAAGTCTGCTGTGTCAAGTCCTAATACGACTCCTGGTTTGTTACGCTGATTTCCCAGATCACAACTCACGTGCGGATCCGCTTAAGCAATGTTACTTTGTTGTAATTAAGCATTGGTTCGATTTCGATCACCCCATCCAAAATATGGGTGTGAGAGACTGACGGACAGAACTCGTGTTGAAATAAATGGTTTCAACAACGAAATGACATTGCAACATCTACATATTTCTACATCCGGCATGTTATAACATGTGGTGCAGTGACCATACAAGTCTGCATTCTGCAAGAATGGCTCATCTGATCCTGTGTGAATATAACAAGTGGTGCCGTGATCATCCCAGCCTGCAAAAACGGGTCACCGGTTCATGTGTGTAAATAAATCATACTTCAAATTATCTGTGCTTCGACTTCAGGACGTTGATACCCGAGTCTACTATATATATGTATTTTTTTTTTCATCACCTTATAAGTGTGAAAGTTAAATATTGTGTTAAGTAAAATTATGTGTAAAATTTTTTTTCCCGGTACGTCGATTTCCCAATTATTCAGCAAATAAAATACTTTTCTTCTGAATATTTATAAAAAAAATAAATAAATAAGAGTTTATTATGATGACCTAGGAAAGGTAGGTCTTGTCTAATCCATTAACAGGATTAAATGAGTTAGAGAGAGTAAGCACTCAAAACGAGCCAACTAATAACTCACATTGATGCCCAGATAAATATGTTGACTGCATCAAAGTCAAATGGTAGTAGTACAATAGACCTCTGGTCGATGTGCTAGGCTCTTCTGGAGCCACCCACCTTCATATCATTCATATCATATCAAAGTCAAATGGGCTCAAGAAATCGTAAAAAAACAATTTTCATTTTTTTACAAAGTACACCCCAATTCCAAGACTTGGGATATTACAAGACCTCATCAGAAGCAAGACAGCCCAGAAAACAATCATGTGTGCAGAGAATGTCGACAGCTCATCCATACCCACTAAGACCTCGCACACATATGAGTTACTGATATTGAGTAACACAGCTAATGCTATTTAAAATTAAAAAAAAAAAAAAAATTGAATTTTTTTTATGTATATTTCTAAGGGAAAAATTATCACTAATTTTATAAAAGTGACTTTTTTTATAAATAAAATGCTTACAATTTTATGAATTATTCAAAATATATTAGAAATTTTTTTTCCAGTAAACATAATAATTAAAAAAATCTGATGTGGGCAACACATGACTTTCCTTATATAATGTAATGAATTTACTACTTTTACAGTAAAAAAATAGGTTTATCTTATAGTAGATACTTATATTCTTTCCAAGATATGGAATTTTCGACAGTTAGTCATTATTTTCATTGATTTAGTGTCATTTTTATCCATTTGGCGAGATTTTCGTTAATTCGGCAACATTTCAAAAGTCGCCAAATTCGTCGCCAAGCATTATGGACGAAGAAATAAGTTATTCTTACAGCAGATAAATGACTATTGGCGTTCAAATACAAAAGTATTACTCAAAGTATCTTTTTTCATGAATGGAACGAGCCAGATCCACGAGAATGATGTCACTCAATTTATCGCATGGTATTACATATGAAAAGTGAACATGTTTCCCAATAGGAATTTTTTTATTTTTTATTTTATATGACTTTTTGATAATTTTTTTGAAAAATGTGCAATATCTCAAGAACGGTTTATGTTAGCGTTCTAAAATTTATGTCAATCCTTTTCTAATCAAAAATTACATAAGAAATGTCTATTTACGTAACTTTATTAGCGATTTTGATTTTTTGTCGATTTTTTCAAAATTTCACTCGAAAATTTAGGAGGGTTCTAAACATTCGATTGCGTATAAAAAAATAGGCTTCCAGTGTTTACAGATTGTAATTTTTGTTCCAAATTTCGTTCGGCAGTTATCGTCTCCACAGACTCACTGACACACACACACACACACAGACATCACTTCAAAAATGTTTGATTCATGATCAGGGATGCTTGAAACGTGCTCTCCCGTCGAAAACTCGAATTCGAATTTTCGACCCCGTTACAATACTTTCCTTATACATTATGTATATAAGGAAAGTAATTAATGATTTATTTTGATAAACTATTTGAATAACTTAAAGTAAATCGATTTAGGAAATTAATTCAATTTTTTTTTAATTTAAATTGTATTCAATGAAACATAGCAAATGTTTGCCATAGTTACCATTCATTCATGGCAAATGTTAGCCTATGAACGAATTATTTTCCTCTTTATAGTGGAAAACATTTTTTTTTTCATTATGATAAATGATAATTTTTTTTCCATGAAACTTTCAAGGTTTAGAAAGACCACTTATTAGCTCACACCTTGTGAACTTTGGCCATAGCCAAATTGGGGCATATGCAAATCTATTATGTCACCAAAATGACATCAACGTAGTATGCAGGACTGAACTCTTGTATGAAGGCAGCTATAAATATGCTACACTTATAAGTAAGGTGAGTGAATAAAGGTAGTTGAGTGCTGAGAGCATCTTATGCCTTATTCCTCAGTGTAAATACACAACACAAATTTTTGATTTTTTTTTTTGTCATGCATGACTACTTAATAAGTGTAATGTGATATAAATATTATAAGTGTATAAGTACAATATAATTTGTGTATTTTTTTAGTTGCAGCTAGTTATTTCAAAATATGTGTAATATTGTATAAGCAATATGGAATACCTACATATATAATTTGTATTAGGTAAATCTGAAGAGTGAATGTAAATATATTGTAATATTGAATCGGAGTACGAGTTAAGAAGAATGTAAGTAGTATAATTGAAAAATGTCATTTTAATGTAATTGAAAAATGTTATTTATATTTTATGTATATATTTTATGTGACAGACATCTCACCGTTTAGGTTATTTCAAATTAATATTTTTTTTTCTTTGCGCTCAACTCATGACCTCTTATATGCAGTAGTGTAGATAAACTTTAATTATTTATTGAGACACATTGAGGAAAATTTAAAAACTCAATCCCCTCATCTTTTATCTAACATGAAAGGACTCCTCCAGTGAAAATGTATGAATGATTGGGAAGCAAATGAAGTACAGTGTGAATCAGATTCTTCACATCTGTCCTTAGTTGTTGTTGATTTTCTGGGTTGAGAAGTACACTTACTTTGGAAATAAGAATTATTTCAATGCATTTAACAATTTTACCTGCATACCAGATCCCAAATTTCTTTTATTCAAATTTTCATGGCATATTTTTTATCCAAGAAATTGTTGGGTATTTTATGTCATCCCATTTTAGGCATGTTTGGTACTACTTTTTATTCTTTTTCTGAGATCGTCTTTATTCTGTTCCAGAACAAATCCTTGAATCTGGCGGGGATATGTTATGAAATGCATAACCCCTGGTTATTAACCCCTTACCTGTGGAGTATATTTCAGGAAAAATGGAAAAAAAAAAATTTATGCTTCAGTTTTGTGCATTATAACATTTAAAAAGGTTAGAAAAATTTTATTTTGTAAAAATATAAATTTTTATATGATATAACTACTATATTTAATATTTTGACATACATGTGGAAAATTAATGGATTATATTCGCATTTTACTCAAAATTGTTTAATTATAGCAAATAAATCAAATAATCTTTTGAATTTCACAAATCATTTTTCAGAATTTCACAAATCTTTTATAGTATGATATATACGAAAACATGGCACGGCACACAAGCCTACATCACACTCTTTACAATAAACTCGGTTTATATCCCGCCTAATCAAGCTAGCTGATCCTGCCTACTTCCAAAAAAAATGTGGACAAGTATCGCCATCTATTGGAAAAACAGTGAATTATATTTAAAGCATTTGATAAAGCAAAACGAACTCAATTCGGGATCAACAGAATAGAAACACTGATTTTTCGCTTGCCCAAAGTCAGTTCAGGCATTCCAAATTTGGCGCAGAGGGGTTAATTAATTTCTTCTAAATTTTATTTTAGGAAATACTATTTCAAAAATCCATTTTATTCTATCGCATTCGGCAAATTCTAATTTCGTTTCAATTCTTAAATCTGTTCTTAAATGTTATTCCAAATTGATAAAGTGCTAATTGTGTTATTTCGACTTGTTGGAGTCTCCCTGTCTGCATCGATAACCCTTAGAGTTATGATACAGTTCTGGCACTTCGATCGTTTGACCAGATACACATTTCATATTGAAATGTATTGGAACTATTTTCTGTTGTTACGAGCATGTGCAATCATACTAAGATGCTCCCTTATGAAAATTGTAATTAGTTCAGTTGGCGATGTAATCTCAAAGCAGGAGGATGAGTTCTTCAGAATGTTATTTTTAAAAGAATATATATATGTGATATTAAATTAATAATGAAATAAATTGTTTAAGCCGCATTTTTAATGAGACTTTGAAAAGTCACAAAGTTTTTCATATATTGATTATTCTGAGATGTCAAACCGAGGCACACCACTTTCAGTTCCAGCGATGCACTCAACGAATCTTGTTCTATATGTTAAAAAACCTGTGTTCATCCTTCAAGTATCATCGTTAATTATTATGATGTCCAAAACTCCTTGCTGTATATTATTAAGCATGATAATTCCTCATCTGATAAAGAAGAAAGTTAATTTAAATTATTTGAGTTTCATCATTTGTCTGTTCTGCCAACTCGTCACTCATCTCTTGTCATCCCAACATGGATCTCCCATATTCGACAATTCCAGTGGGAAGAAGTCTGCAGCGATAGCACACCATCACACTCCTTTCATAACCACTTTACGATCATCTGCTGTATAGCGTGTCCTGCCCTGCACGTTATAACATGCATATTATATCCCTACTGGAATCATCGAATACAGGAGATCCATGTTGGGATGGCGAGAGATGAGTGGCATGTTGGCAGAACAGACGAATGATGAAACTCAAATAATTTAAATTAATTCATCTTTATTAGATGAGGAATTATAATGCTTCAAATAATATACAGCAAGGAGTTTTGAACATCAAAATTATGAACGATGATACTTGAAAGATGAACATAGGTTTTTTAACATGTAGTGCAAGATTCGTTGTTTGCATTGACAGAATCGAAAGTGGTGTGCATCGGTCTGACATCTCAAAATAATCAATATATGATAAACTTCATGACTTTTTGAAGTCTCATTAAAAATGCGGCTTAAACAATTTATTTTATTATTAATTTAATATTAGATATATATTCTTTTAAGAATAACATTCTGTTCCATGCCCCGAAGGCAAGAACATGTCCTCTTGCTTTGAGATTACATCGCCAACTGAACTAATTACAATTTTCATAAATGAACATCTTAGCATGATTATGCAAGCTCGTGATGACAGAAAATAGTTACAATACATTTCAATATGAAATGTGTATTTGGTCAAATGATCAAAGTGCCAGAACTGTATCATAACGTTAAGGGTTATTGATACAGACAGGGAGACTCCAACAAGTCGAAATAACAAAATTAGCACTTTATCAATTTCGAATAACATTTAAGAACAGATTTCAGAATCGAAACAAAATTAAAATTTGCAGGGTTGGCAAAAAACCACTTTTTCTTTATTTTGACCAGGCTAGTGGTCAAAACTGGTTTAAACCAGTCAAAATTGGTTTAAACTGGTCAAAATGAAACTGGCCTTTTATAATATTATATATATACATATACATTTGGAATGTAAATAAACAATAAACAGGTGTTGCCACTTCAATTAAAGTATATGTTGTTGATGATGATGAATTTTTTTCTTTATATTATGGCATTGATATGTTTGAAGAATATATATTTATATATACATTATTATTATTATATATATACTACAATATGATTCTTTCTTCAAATTTTTTCAAACATATCAACGCCATAATATGAAGAAAAAAAATTCATCATCAACATATACTTTAATTGAAGTGGCAACACCTGTTTATTGTTTATTTACATTCCAAATGTGTGGGAAAATGTGTCTGGTATAATAGTGTTTAGCTTTAGTTGTGTGTGTTAGTAATAGTTTTTAGAACATACTTCTTTTCAAGATGAAATTGAATTATATTTAATTATGAGTAAGCTTAATTGTGGAGGAAGGATAAAAGATCCTATTTGGCAGTTCTTTGAAGAAGTTAAAGGAGAATGTGGGAAAATAATAGGTCGTCAGAAGTGTGTACAATGTGGGAAGCTTGTAAGTTCTAAGAATGAAATCCCATTATGAAAAATGCAAAACCACAAACAACATTGATAATCCATCAAAAACATCAGATTCCAAAAAAAAAATCTAGTGTATCATCAGAAGAAGAAAGTGATACAAGTAAAATTAAATCATTTAATCCAAAGAAATCCATTCATCAACCAAAAATTGATGGTAGTTTCATCAAAACTTCTTCAGAAAAAAGTGATGCATTAGATATGGATATAGCAAAATTTTTTTTTGCATGCAACATTCATTTTAGTTGTTCAGAAAATTATTACTTTAAAAAGATGATTAGTAATTTAAGGCCAGGTTACACGTCACCAACTAGGAAAAAGTTAGCAAAAAAATTATTGACTGAATGAAGTAGAAAACGAAGTAGAAAAAATAGCCAAAAAGGATTTGGATGGCCAAAATATCACACTAATTCAAGACGGTTGGTCCAATATACATAACGAGCCAATTATTGTGAATTCTATATCGACAGGTGCAAAATCTTTTTTCTTGTCAACAGTCTCTCCAAGCAGCAATAAAAAAAACATCAGACTATTGTTTATCTTTAGCAAAAGAAGCTAAAGTTAAATACAATTGTAATGTTAAAAGTTTTGTCAGTGATATTGAACACAAAATGAAAAAGATGCACAAAGATCTTCAAACCGATCAATTAATTGATCGTGACTTTTTCTTCAGTTACGGCTGTGCATGTCATTTTGTAAATCTCTTAGGAAATGATATATCTAACTCCATTAAAACAATTATGAGTAAATAATTAAAGTTCAAAAACACTTTCGAAATCATCATGCAGCAAAGAGCTATTTAAGCGAATATGATGGATCTGTTATTCCCTAATTACCATGTGAAACAAAATGGAATAGTCAAATCACATGTCTTGATTCTTTTTTAAGAAATGGGGAGTTTTTGATGAAGATTGTTGATAAATAAGAAGCTGAAAAACTTCAGTTAATATAATCAATATCATTAATAACATCCATCTTTATAAGGAAGCCAAGCATTTTTTTACCCAACTTAAGTCTTTAGCTGCAGCTCTGGATCGCCTTCAAGCTGAAAATGCCACAATAACTGATGTTCATGAATTTCTAAATTTACAAGAAAATCAAGACTTGAAACCTTATGAGACATTGTTGAATAAAAGGCTTGAACAATGTTTAACCCCAGTTCATTTTGCTGCATATATGTTGCATCCAAAATACAAAGGTGAGAAGTTGAACTCTATCCAGGAAGAATATGTACGTCAACTGCTGTTAGAGATAAATACAGATTTTCTACCTATATTAATCCAATACCAATCACAAACTGATCCTTTTCCAAAATCATATTTTTCAGTTTCTGCCATAAATGTAAATTCCATAACATGGTGGTTATCACTAAAGAAACATATTGATCCTAAATTCTGTGAACTTGTAATTCACTTGCAATCATGCATTGCATCATCAGCAAGTGTAGAAAGATTATTTTTAACTTTTAGCTTTGTTCAAGACAAAAGTAGAAAGGTTTAGGAAATGAATGATCCAGCCAACTAGTTAATTGTTACAGAAACCATAAATGTAAATTCCATATCATGGTGGTTATCACTAAAGAAACATATTGATCCTAAATTCTGTGAACTTGTAATTCACTTGCAATCATGCATTGCATCATCAGCAAGTGTAGAAAGATTATTTTTAACTTTTAGCTTTGTTCAAGACAAAAGTAGAAAGGTTTAGGAAATGAATGATCCAGCCAACTAGTTAATTGTTACAGAATGCTTAATTTTAAAACATGTATCACTGCAAATTAAGAAATAAATGGCTATTTGTATTTGAGAAAGTGTTAAATTGTTTCTTTTTTCTTTTCACCTTTTTTTTGTTAAAAAAAATAACAAAAAGCCACTTTTAGGTGGTTTAAACCATTTGAGGCATTTTGGACAGACCGGTTTTAATCGGTTAAAACCACATTAGTTAAAACCATTCCAACCCTGAGAATTTGTCGAATGCAATAGAATAAAATGGATGTTTGAAATAGCGTTTCCTAAAATAAAATTTAGAAGGAATTAATTAATAAACAGAGGTTATGCATTTCATAATACGTCCAGAGTATGTTAATTTCCAGTGATACAGCGAATTAGTATATTCTGGTCAGCTAAGATACAATTTGCAAGAATTCAAATGCGATTCAACTCGGAAACTAAACAAACGATCTGTAAAGGAAATATCCATTACTTAAGTTTTAACTGTAATGTTATTGCAATACGTTTGTTTACATTATATTGTCTAACAGGTATTGCCAGATAATTAGTTCTAGAATATATATATAAATAAAAATTGAAAGATTTGAATCGAAAACTATGCTTAAACTACGGTATGTACAAAAAACCCATCTCTAGCATATCTGTTACAAATATAGACCAAGACTAAAGATAAAAATAGAAAGTAACTTATCACTACAATGGAAGGGGGGATGAGAAGAACATAAGTATACAAAAATCACAATTAAAAAGGTATATATAATTATATAAATATATATATAAAAAAATGAAAAAGAAAACACAGCAAAAATGAGAAAAGGCAATATATATATATATATATATACATATATATATATGAAGAAAAATCAATAGAACCAGATGCAAATCCTTAATAATGCTATAAGCTATGCAATTTCAAACTAAAAGTCTGGATGTTTGGTTCTATTTAACCATTAATGCATTACTGTCAAATGTCATTATGCAAACACTTTTGATGAGGAATGCACTTTTTCTCTTAGGAATGTTCTAATTGAATATAATAACTATGAATGTAATGTACATTAAAAATATCACTTATGAAATCAAAAGTCAATCTTAATTTCATCTATAATCACAAGCTCTATCGAGGTATAATATAAAACTAAAATGGAAAGCAAGCTTACTGCATGTCCTCAAATTGGGGAAAAAGATACATATGTCTGAAACTGTCAATGGCTACCAATGGTAAATCCTTTTGTGTTTTTCCAAGGTGATGAAGAGGATGAGCAAATTTTACACCATCAGCAACGAGAAAGTTGACAAGAGCTAAAAGGAAATTGAATGTCAAACATGTAAAACTCTAGTTTTGGTTACATAATTGTTAGCTTTTCAAATTTACAATCTTATGAAACAGTTTAGTTGAAAATATTTAAAATTTTAATTTGAATATCCATCCAAACAAGATAAAATTACCTAAATTAACACATTTAAAGTTTAACCGTATGATTGAAAGTGATCACATAACACAGGAAAGGCTCAGAAAGTTGATATAACAATGAAGTTCAGCATTATCATATTGATACAGACTTCCTAAGACAGTCAAATTTTATAAGACAAATTTTCTATGATGTGTTAAAGGTGGTAATAAGAAAAAATAAGAATTTCATAAAATTTTGTTACATTCAAGAAAAGATTATGCATTTTGAATGCCAGAAAAATAACATTATAGTTTTATCTCCAAGCATTTTGTACCAAAATAAAATAGAAAAAGATGAAATTGGAGAGTTAGTCATATAAGTCCAGATAGAAACTCTTGTCAACAAAATGGAGAGATGACAAAATGCCAACACAGCAGTGTAATCTAAACTAAAATGCATATCATGCATGCAAAATTATTCCAAACTAAAGTAAAGAAAGAATTTGCGGAGTCCAACAATCCATCTTATGCCTTTCCCCTTCACCCCCTACCAATTAGGGACATCATCTAACAAGTTAATCAAATTCACCAATGAAAGAAAATAAAAACTAGCATCTCCTTACCAATATCACTACATAGATACATAGTAAAAATTTATGCATCACGCTGTATTTCCCTTCGGGGGGTGGGTTGACCTATTTTTAAAAATATGACTGGGGAAAAAAAAATTACCGTATACAAGTGAAACCAAAATCAAACAAACATCCATTGCCCGGATTCATAACAAAACAAATTGGAAAACCTGTGTGGAAATATTTTATGCACATATCAAAATATGCACTCAATCTCAAATGATTAAATTCTGATTTTTTTAGGAAATTAATGAAAATTTGAAAAATTTTAGGAATATGAATAATATTTTAGAAAATTAAGGAAAACAGAAAAGGATAAGGAATTTTAGAAAGAATGTGATCTCTACATCAAATTTGAATTTTAACTTTAAATGCACATGCTACTTATTAATTTTAACAGAAACGCGTTTAATAGTTACATATGTTTATAGATTCAATTTTATACAGCATAAAATTTTAAGATTTTTTTTTGTAAATTTGTTAGCAATCGGAACTTAAGTGTTTACACCTTCCTCTATTTTTATGCTTTCCAAATAAACTTTTTTTTTTACAGAGAGCAGAGATATTTCTATGTACAACCAGTACTTTCTACCTTTGATACTGCAAAAAATTCTTAAACAAAAATGATTTTAAATACTGTTAGAATTTGTATATTATCAAAATCATGAGATATACTGCATACATTAATATTAAATTCTCAAAGCAGATTTTAGCAAGAGTGCTTAATTCACTTCTTTGTGGAATGAAACAAATATTTAAATTATGCAGCTTCTAAGCTTCTAGCAAACATATTTTGGCAGGCTGATGACAGTGTTAATTGCACATAGTTGTTCACCACACAATTCCAGAAACATACTACAAAGTTACATTAAACATAGCCTTGAGCACTGGCTCATTACCTGGAGAACCCAAATTAATGCTTCGAAGAGTGACGTCGTCATCTTCAAACCGAACTACCGAGAATTAAATCATAATTTTGTACTTAATATTTTTAACTAGCCCATCCCCTTTTGTAACTCTGCTAAGTATTTGGGCGTCACATTGGACGCCCATATGACTTACGAAGACCACATCAACGCTAAACTTTATTCTGCTAATAAGACTTATCATGCCCTCCTCCCCATTCTCGGTAGAAAATCCCACCTCTCCCTTAATAATAAATTAATTATTTACAAGCAGATCATTGTACCTGGATTTTTGTATGCCTGCCCAGTATGGGGGGTGGCGGCCAAAGTCCATATTCAGAAACTGCAAGTTTTTCAAAATAAAGTTCTGCGTTGTATCGTTAATTCACCCAGGCATGTCCAGAATGAAGTAATACATCATGACCTCAAAGTCTCGGGAGTTATCGAACAAGTTTTGACTCATTCACTAAACTTTAACAAGAAAAATTCTAATAGCCCCTGTTTGAGGGACGTGGATCAGACGTATAATCCTATCACGCCTTCCTCAGGAAGCGCAGACCTAGGCATCTTCTGTTTAGCACCCAAGGTACTAAATGGAAGAAGTGTCAATTTATCGTTCCCCAAACCGGCATCTCGTAACTCGAACAAGTGGTAGATGGCAGCACCTTACCGTCTCTACATTCTGTTAGTCTTTTTCCTGGCCCAGCCACTGGCCAACTAGATTGCTTGTTTTTGCCCGCGTTTTTACTATGCTAGACCAGTACTTAAATCCAATCCACATTTTCTAAAACGTAATTTAATTATAATTTTTATTGTGATTCTGAAAAATGCCTCTTTTTTTGTTATGTGCCGAATGAATTCTTATCTGAGCTAATCCTAAAGTAAATTCTAATGCTTATTTTGTAATCTAAAATCTTTAACTTTTAACTTTAAATTTCTTAACTTAAATGTTTAATTCTAATTTTATTTTAATTCAATGTAACTTCTCTTATGGTTATCTGCCCCTTCCCTCCCTCCCCTTCCACGGCTTGCAGATGACAGCCGTCCAAGACAGACTCCAGACCACGCCTTCTAACACCAGGCAACCAATGCAAATCCAGCACCCTCTCCAGAGCAGAGTGCCTCGGTAATCCTATAAATATGAAAAATCCAAGGACATGCTAACATATTGCTATTATTCAATGTGGGGGTAAGTGCTCTGCACAGGCACCCCGAAAGGATGTGTCTTAGCTTGGCTTTTACACAAATTCGTCGTCCTTCCGAGAGGTTGGTGATAGGGGAAGGAGGGTACGGTCCCTGTGGATGCCTCCCCCACTGGGTTCCGGTCTAAATTGGGTGGCACTTCCCAGCCGTCCAAACAGTTACCTTACACCTTTCTGGTAGGTCGGACGGTCTGGGTCTCAACAACAACAACAACAAATTCGTCATCAGTACACTTTCAAGACAATATTAATATACAACTCATTTTACGATTCACACAGTGATATATTGAATATCTTAAAACTAAAACAATGCTAAAATATTAATACAATTATAGCAGATTCAATTAAAAATATCACTATGAAGACTTTTAAGTATACCAATATGCTTACTTCTGTCATCAAGTAGCTGATTCTGCACTTCACGTGTAAATATTTTAGGACTTTCTGAGTCATCTGGATGATGAAATAGGATTAAGAAAGGTATGCCTTCTTCTGTTAGTTCCTAAAACATAAAATCATTGCAGTTCATTAATTTGAAAATATATATATTGCCCATAAGAAAAACAGCAGATCTCCATCAGGATTCACATTGCTTCTTAAATAATCATATTCACTTTTATGATTATAGACATGTGTAATTATCATGATTTAACCTTTTGTACTTTATCATTTTCCTTGAATGCTTTAGGATAATGATTTTTTTAAATTTGAGATTTCATAGACAAAGAAGCAAATCTGAAGCACATTTGAAGAAAGCTGAATATGCTACACCTACTAAGGAATCAGAATTTTTATAAAATCAAATTATTTCAATTAATCACTAAATGGTATGATTAGTAACCTATGGACGTTTTTACAGGGTTATAAAACAGATTATTTTACAGATTTTGTGAATATTATAAATGCAGTTTTTGTGGCTAAGCAGATCGCAAATTCTAAAACTGGCTTCTTGTTTATGGTGAAGGCCAACTTAAGAGTTTGGAATCTGTAATCTAAATTTTAATTCTGCAATTAAACTATGTTGGAGACGCTCAAGAAGATAAACTATAAGCACATCTAAAGTGGCAGAATTTTTTAAAAAATATTACAGGTAATATTAATTGCAAACTTCAACCATTCTACATCACTAAACTTAAGTTGGGTATATTTTGAAATTTAAATTTTGTAGCGAATCTGATTGTGAAATGTAAACATTTTTAAAGGTTCCATACACAGTTCCATATTACTTCTAAACAAACAATACTATGCTTTAAAATATTTTTTAAAACTTTAAAGAAAGAAAAAAAAATATGTTTCCCATTAAAACGCTTTTCAAATTAAACAGTAATATTTTAGCAATCTACTGCCAACAGATGTACCAAGTCACCTATTCAGCATTATTAAAAAAATAAATAAATAAAGCTAGCAGAGTCAAATAACCAAGTTTAGCAAAGGCAGGGGAAAAGCATGATCTTTATACAATAGGAAAAACTATTTATTGGCATTCTTGCACATCAGTGAGAAACAAACATTTCATTTAAAATTGTAAATAAGTATCGCAGATGATATAAATATCATGAATTAAACTAAAAGAAAATAATTTAAAGTATGTTCTCTATGCAAACAATTACACATAATTATATGATGCTCATACCCTAGGGTGAGTCGGGTGGTCTGGGTCTTTCACATAATTATATGAAAACCATTTAAAAAAACGAATATCTACTATCTGCGGTGCCTGCAGTTAGCAGTTACTATTTAATCACAGTCACCTCTTTTTCAAGCAAATGAACAAAATATATGCATAGCTACATAAGTGCATAGCCTACTAATCGTCATGTATAAGAGCCCATGTAATGGGCAGCCAAGCTAAGTGCCTAAATAAATGCAGTGGAAAACTGGATAGAATTCAGTCAAGAGCAGCCAAAATAATTATCGGTGCTGTCTCGTCCACCAACAACACAAAAGCAGTGCGGGAGTGTGGCCTTCAGACACTTGATCAAAGAAGGAGATATCATAGTTCACAAACAAGGCTAATAGTTGAGACACTGAACACATCTTTGACGCAGGACCTTTTTGAACTGGAATGGGGAGTCAAGACTCAAAAGGTCATCAACTATGAAATATGACAAGGAAACCAGAGAAAGTCTTGGCCTTGAACACGAAAAATATGATATAAATCAAGAGCCTATTTTACCATCTTGCATCCCTCAAAACACCACTATAAATTTGGACCTCGTGGATCTTTGTTCAAAAAAGGAAAAGGAAACTATTGTCAAAGCTAAAGGAATAGAAACAATTAAAACCTATTTGAGGTGTGATTTAGAACAGATGTACACTGATGGATCCTCGGACGAGACTATCCTCAGGGGAGGAGCTGGCATTCACATTACTATGCCAAATGGCATAAAAAGACGCCAGAGCTTTGGAGAGGGTAACATTGCTTCCAACTTTACATGCGAACTAAGAGCAATTCATGAGGCCTTAGGCATTTATATTTTTTTCTTAAGATGTAGACAGAGCTAGCGGACTTGTAATTTTCTGCGACTCTGGAGCTGCCCTGGAAGCAATACAACATGGATGCTCAGGGCTCTCACAATGCATTCACAAACACATGGCTACAATTAATAAAATGGGAAAGTATTACATTCTACAGTGGATGCCTGCACATGTAGGAATAGATGGCAAAGAGGCGACTGATGAATTGACCAAGGAGGCAAGGAACTTAAACAAAGACACCTCAAGTATTATCACTCTTGACGATGCTAATGCTATCGTTAGATACAGACTTAGAGTGAAACCTATAGGATTGGACCACCAGGTCTGTGTAATAAATGCGAATAGGGAGATCACCAAGACAATTGCCAGACTAAGAACTAGACACCTAGGTGGTATGAAAATTAATGTGGATGGCACCAGAACCTACAAATACTGTAAAAACTGCCCAGGGGAAGAACTTACACTGGAACACATATTTGACTGTCCAGCTATACTTGCGGCTTTGCAAAGCATTGGGGAATTCCTTTTCCAGGGAGAACTTTATAATGAGAAGATTGTGGATCTCGCTAGGGCAGTAATATCTGCACATGGTTCAATTTGACTTCATATGGACCAACCAACCAACCAACCAAATGCAGTACTTCAGAAAGGAACAAAATAAAACTGAAATTAGAGATAAAAATTATAAGAAATAAGCGCACAAGCAGGATCAATTAAAAATTAAGGAATTTATCTCCTCTTACCACCACCAAGTACATTTCAATGCTAAATGTGATGTTGATCACACTGACAATTTCGTCCATCATTAAATTGAAATCCTTAGAACAAAAATCTATA
Organism: Amaurobius ferox; assembly: GCA_951213105.1. Classification (NCBI taxonomy): domain Eukaryota; kingdom Metazoa; phylum Arthropoda; class Arachnida; order Araneae; family Amaurobiidae; genus Amaurobius; species Amaurobius ferox. Next base: position 94,160,253 of record OX578148.1, read on the forward strand.
CTATTAACATAAGAATAAAATGTACAATATGGTAATTGTTATTGTTATGGTAATTATTGGTTGAATTGTTATTTGTTCAATATTTTTTCACAGAATACATATAAAAAAAAAAATCATATTTAAAAACATAAATCCTATCTACAGCATATTTAGGTTCTATTAAGAAAAAAAGATGACAGGAATTAGCATACTTTATAGCATTTGAAAAAATATTCTTATACGGTTTTTTAAAAATAATTAAAAATGCACACTTGCTAACATTGGAAAATAAAAATCCAGTAGATAGCATGGTGAGCATTTTTTATATACAACTATACTACTGTTCAATATTACTTAGTGAAAAACAGGGATTTTTTTTTTTTACATCACACAAAAACTGTATGCTTTTTTAAAAAAATAATAACTCACAATAACATTGAAAATGTGAACTGTATGAGAAAAAGATTTTTACATAGTATCAGTGACATAAACAGAGAGAAATTTTGGAGGGAGTTCACTGACTTTGGAAGAAACTATCTGACCTAATTGAAAAGTCACTCTTACAAACAATGATCTTAAATGCCACTGCATAATATACATCTTAATTTAAAACCATAAATAAAATATAACAATAGGTGGCAAAGAATTTAAAACATTTGAATGGCAACATACAGAAAAAAATTATATGTAGCAAAAGATCAGCCCAGTTTAGTTTAGAATTTGTAAAAAATAATTTAAATGTTTCTTTGAGTTTCTTAATATTTTTAAGATACTGGTGTAAGCTGTCAAGACACTGAAACATTTAATAAGAAAACAAAAGATGTTCAGTTCTCTACTTGTCATTTAGTATAATTAGATGAAAATGGATAGGAAAATGCTTTTGGAACAATTCAATTGCGCAATCACTCATTTTGAGTATATTTTAAAGAAAAGAATCCTTCATTTTTATGTAAAATAATGAATGCAGTGCCTTTTTTAGTTTACATAATTTGAAACTAAACCCGGATGGAAAAGGATGTTTCAACATTACATGGGAATACAATCTATACATGCAGAATCACATTTAAAAAATAATATTTTACAAAAATATTAATTAATAATGAAACATGCCATAAAAACATGCATGTAGTGCATTTTTTATTCACATAATATGAAGCTAAATATGGATGGAAAAAATGTTTCAACATTACATGAGAATATAACCTATGCATGCAAAATAGCACTTATTTGAAACAGTATGTATCAAAGTGAAAATAATGCAATTTAGTGCTGCTATGCACGGAAGAAACAAAATGGCAGCAACAAATTCAGCCGAAAATCTGGAATTTAGAGAATTTTTTATTAAAAAATCCTTAACATTAAGGAATTCTTAAGAAAAAAAAAGAAAGAACAAGGAGATTCTCATTAAAAATTGAGAAACTAGGAGAAATCATCGAAAACCGCGAGTTCTCGAAAAAACCAGCCGAGTTGGCAGCTATGAAAATGTATTAATGTTTTGAGCTCAAATCCTTACTTGGGAAAAAAAGTCAAGGTTCAAGACCAAGAATTAGCTTAGAAAAATATATATTACCTCAGCATTTTCAAAAGTGATTTCCCTCACTAATGGTATGCACTTGTTTGTTGTCCATGCACTTAATTCATCATAGCTTAACAAAGCACCCATATATACTTCATCATTGATTCCAAGCTAAAATAAAAATAATAACTGTGAATCAGTTAGTCTGATATTGAAAATTTTATAAGAACAATTTATGTGAGTATGCTTTAATTTTTTTCGAACTTATTATAGTAAAAAAAATAAAATCTGATATAGTTAACTTGCCATACAATTTTCTCCATAGACTAACAGTATATATTGACAAATACATATACAAGTATATTTAACAACCCATATCATCTGAATTTAGGGTTGGAAAATATCACAATATTTATACAAATATCAAAATATCAACTATTTATGATATATGGCTGAGTTTATGATAATTGTCAATTTTGTATTCTTTGTAATTAAAAAAAATAATAGCAAATAATATATTTTTTACAGCATTTGTTTGAATACAATGTGTTCTACACATTTTTCAAAAGAGTTTTTACAATAATATTAAATGTAGTTTTGACTTAAGAAAAATGAAACTTGTAAAACTTTTATAATTCAAATACTTTTTTAAAACAGTTATATGAAAATTAAATTACCTAATTTTCATATACTTGCTTCCTTTAAGAAGTACTTGAAAGTTATATCACAAGCAGCAGCTTTTTTTTTCTTGTTAATTATTATAATGTTTGGAACTTATTATAATGTTCTGTATACCAAATAGCAATGAAATTGAAGCAGACTTGACAAGTGCTAAATTATTCTTTAAACTTGAGGCAAATTGTGAATTTTATCATATATCGTTGGATGAAAATAGTGCAAAATTATACCCATTTAACCTGCTTATAAATTTTTACATGTTCCATTTGATATCAAATCTGCAACAGAAATTTATTATAAAGCAATATAACTCAATTATATGAAGGAACTCAAGAGTGTACATGTTTATCTTGATAATATTCTTGTTTATGGAAAAGCATTACAAGAACACAATAAAAGTTTGAAACAAGAACATTAGAATAAAGAAAAATAAGAGTTTAGAAAATTAAAATCTTATTATGGACGACAAACTGTCAGAAGATGGAATGAAACTAAATTCCGAAAATTTAACAACAATTCTACAAATGAAACCTGCACAAAAAACAAACTGGAGGTGCAATGACTTTTAAGTATGGTCAACTATGTTAGGAAGCATATCCCAAATCTCACAGAAAATACTAAACATATTAGAAACTTAATTAATCTTTTAACTACACTGGTACTACAGTTGTATCACTGGAAAACAATCCTCAAATAGGTGCTAGTATGATGTATGTATTAGTGTTTTTCACCTCTAATTTTGGGAGGCAAGGAGATGTTGTTGTTGTTGAGACCCAGACCGTCCGACCTACCAGAAAGGTGTAAGGTAACTGTATGGACGGCCGGGAAGTGCCACCCAATTTAGACCGGAACCCAGTGGGGGAGGCATCCACAGGGACCGTACCCTCCTTCCCCTACCACCAACCTCTCGGAAGGACTTACGGACCCACATGTTTAACGTGATCGTACTCCGCATGAACACGGCGGCATTTGTGGCAGCGTGCAAATCTAGCGCGCAAACCACGGGGATACCGCACCCGAGATGGCCAACAGCACGCGGCGTTCCGAGGTGGTCACCCACCAAGTACTAACCATGCCCGATGCTGCTTCACTTCGGTGATCTAACGAGAACCGGTGTTTTCAGCACGGTACGGCCGTTGGCCCGGGCAAGGAGATGTGTACATATTGCCACCTATTGAAAAGCTTTGAGCACAGGGATTATAAGAATTTTATTCCCTGCTTGGGATGGATTTTAGAAGGAGAATGTTACACCATACGATAGACAAAGTATTTACAGAGAGGGTGACATTTTCTGCTATTCTGCCATTCTAATGTAGCAATAATGGACTTTTTGAGCTGAAATGTAAAGGTTAAAGAAGACTCGGAAATAATTTGAAACTATGAGCATGAGAAGAAAGTGGAAATTTTAAAAGAAATTTTGAACCCAAATCCGGTGCATTAATATTTTGATTCTAGTAAAGAATAAAAAATTACAAGATGGTCTAGGCTAAGTTAGAAACAGACTACAAGCCTTGATCACATTAAGTAAGAAATGTTTTAGCAGATGTTCCAATAAGACTTAGGGGAGGTAGAGAACACATAAAACAAAGCATATTCACATAGGAATGTATGACCAGAAACGCCAGCCTAGTGTACTCTACACTAAGATGCAGAAAAGACAAGACAATAAGTGGTGAAAAATCTATATTAGGTGCAATGTAACAGTGTGACAGTAGTTGCAGAAGTATAGTTTCACTAGAGCGCGGGAATTGCACTAGGTAGACGCGGGTTCGATTCCCTATGCTGAAAAAAGGAAAAACTGCAGCCGTGTTCACAGGGAGTAATATCACGCTAAACATGTGGGTCCGCAAGTCCTCAGGGCTGCGGAACTAAACCTGTAAACGGAGAGGTAGGTCAGATCCGCACTGCTGTCTCCAAGTATAGTTTCATAATAGATGCTCAAAGGTCAGATCATTAACAGTAATGCACACTTGACAGCGGCAACGTATTGATAGGTGTACATTTTTGAAAATACAGCATTTTGCGGACATTAGCAGTGGCGATTCTTGTGACTAGGTCCGTTTCAGAGTCTATGGGCACCTTAAATACCATGGCTTTGAGGGTCCCCCTGCAGAAAGAAATCAATGCTAGATAAATCGAGTGATCGAGGTGATCATATGATGGATCCATCATCCCCTAAAATAATGTTCAAATACTCACAAGAATACCAAAATGCAGTGGAACCCTGTCATGCTGGAACCACATTTGATGACTAACAGATATAGGAACACTATTCAGTAATTCTAGCAGCATTTCCTTTATGACAAATGAGGAAGCCCAAACTGCCCAACTACAGCATTGGTGAACAGCGTCCTCTATCACATTAGGATGGCATTTCCAGTCATACATTGCTTTGTGGATACGGTTTGTTTTTGTTTCCTCTACCTCCCCTAAAAGTTTGTACATAGAGTTTTGAATCACACTGTGTGTGTGTGTATATATATGCTGCAAGAAACAGGTGACTGCAGATATATTATGAACATATCTACATGAAACTTGATAAACAAATTATAGTAATGGTTCAACTTTATGTAGACTATTATGAAAACAATGGATATGAGTATTAACAGACAAAATGCTCAGAAAGTTTAAAGAAGAAACTGCAAAAGATGACAAATTGAAAATATTGATGGATCAAATCTATAATGCATGATAAAAAAGATATTGCAAATTCATATCAAGTATGCAAAAATGATCTTTCAGTTATAGATATTTTGATAATGAAAGATAATATCTTTGCTTGATAATCACTTTTAAATCAGTAAGAAAAAGCAAGTGAAATTTTGTTGCTTTAAAAAAATCATTTTTTAGTTGAGCATACTTTTACTTTTTAAATCTAACCTCAGATTCATTTTCTTTTGACACTTATAATGGCAATTCCTTATAATGGCAATTTTTTTGACAAAATTTAAACATTTTTTTTAATTAGCAGACAGAAAAGAAAAAGAAACTACATAAAATTCAAAAACAAACATTGAGCACCGCCATAGTTCATACTCAAAGTCATCAAAATGAAGTACTTTTTAAGCATCCGAAATTATGAAATACTACATTTTAAGCTAATATTAAGTACAAAAATTAAAGCTATTATCTGTTGTCAGATTCTAGGCAATGAGCAGAATTCTCACTTTATAATAAAGTAAGATGTGGCATTGCTTTTCTAACATAGAATTCAAACTGCAGTTACATATATATTCTTTTAAAACATTTATCAGGTTACTGCATATTTTTCCAATGATGGAAACCATGCACTAATCTCCATATAAAATTTCAATGAAATCAAAGTGTAGAAGAAAATTTAAATACTTTTCAATGATCTAGAACAAAATATAACTAATTTAAGTACTTCTAAGGTGTGCTTAATTTCTCACTCTAAATTAAAAACATTTTAGTACTTTTAAAACCTATACAAACCAAGTTGAAATAGCCCAATGACAAATTATAGAAATAAATCATGTATAATTAGAGAGTAAAACCAACCCAGAATGAATAAAAATTATTCTTACTTCCTTGATCTGCTTTTATCATGGAAGTAAAAATTGTCTTCTTAGAAGCAGTTATCTTCATTTTGCAACCCAAAATGATATTTTAATATTATAGCATTTCACTTGAAACACAATAAATATTTTCATTAATAGCCAGAATAACTTAACATTTTGCAAATCTCATGAAAATAGATATATTTATTAAAAATGTTTCTTTAAAAATGTTTTATGTACCCATTGAAAACGAGGGTTGTTGAGCAAAATGAACAAGAAACTTTTTTCTTATATAAATTTTAACTTTTATTAAAATTATATTTCACATTTTATTAATCTTTAAAATCAGACAACCAAAAAATAGGTTTAAATATCTTTTGTTAAAACCTCCTTTTTACGATGTACAAAGTCACACGGTCATAGCACTTTCGGGCACTACTATGCCCTTCATCAGTGGTGAAGTGAAAACAAGTTGCGAACATGTGCTTAAATATAGGCCATAACCACCAGGCAAAATTTACATATAAATCAATTTACATTTTTAAATATGAGGTATTTAAATATAATTTAATTATAAAATACAAATTACAATAAAATGAAAAGGTTCATAAATTAAATGGTAACCTATAGGAATGTCATCAAAAAACTATATAAAGCATCTACTCAATTTTCAGAAAATCATATAAAGATTTGACATGTAGTGAGTCGAGAACAAAAAAGGATGGTTTGTTTTAGTTTAATGACGTTAACACTGATAATTAAATTTGAAGAAGAAAAATAATATATTCCAAAAGCAAAAACATTCATTATTTAAGTTTGTATATATTAAAAGCATTTTTGTTTTTAATAAAAACACGAAACAAAATGATAAACACCCATAATACTAATAGTCCACTGTTAAAATAAACTCTAAACTGAATAGAATGTTTACAAATTAAACAAAAATCTGAATACAATTCTAGAATAGAAGTCCAAAACTTGTTAAATCAGAACAATATATAGCCCCTGTTTCAATCAGAACAATTTTAAAACAATATAAATAAAATACACTATAAACATATAAATACACTTAATATGTAATGTTATAAAAAGAGAAAGAGAAATTTATGTTCTTAAAAGAACAATAATGAAGTAAAATAAATTCTTATCTTGATATGGATAAACCGCTCCAAAGAAACTGCTAACACAACAAAGTGAAAGGTTTGGGTTGAATTGTAAGAAAAACTGACATTTTAAAAAAATTAATAAATGCATTTCAAGCAAATTGAAATTTAAAATGAAAAGTAATTTATTTCGAAAATAATAATTTATTCTAATAAAATGGATGAATAATTTAATCAAATAAACTGGATGGTTTGTTTTAGTTTAATGAAGTACATTCACTATTTGGCAGGCACAAATATCGAATTTTCCATTCAATTTCACTATGCGTATCTGACACAACCTCGTCATAACCGTGACGTCATAACCTTGCCCACTTCCCCTCCACCAGAAAAACACTGTGCATCTGCACACGCATGTGGTTGAAAAATCGATCCCTTCTTTTGCTGTTTGGCCGAGAAATTGAAAATCATTACTTCCTTAAAATCCGGATCGTGCGGCTACTTTTTCTTATTTCTTGACCAGATTGGGCTTGTAAGAAAGCCTGATCTTTGAGCTTTCTAAAAATGTAAATTATTAGTCGACATTGTTGGCACTTTTCCTGACGAGAGGATTTAAAAATGAAAGTTTGCTTTTTTAAGCCGAAAGTGACTTGTTTTAAAATCTTTAAAAAATATTAAAATTTGTCCCTGAGATTTGAAATTGATATATTTTTACTCGCAATTGTCTGCTCTTTCGGGTCGTGTGATTTGTTTTTTCTACAGCATCTGGATGGTGGGGAAAAAATGGTCGAAATCACTTAAAACATTAAATAACAAAGAAGAAGAAAAAAAAAATCAAATTTAAAAAATTGGTTTTCATGTGTCACCTTCCCACCTCCCTGGGTTTCAGATTGCCAAATTTCGCAGCTCTGCGATGCGCGGTCGCTGAGCGTATAGTGTATAAGAGACACAGACACACATTGCCTTTTATTATATAGATATTGGGCTAGAGCCGTGGACAGTTTACTATTTTTAACATCACGAGCATGTTTAGCTAAACAAATACCAACAGTACGTTTAGTACTACCAATGTAGAATATAAAGTTATTATGGGGAGATACAAGGGGGACAACGTACACCCCAGCCTGACATTTAAAGTTATCTTTATAGTTAAATGTATCTGAAAGAATACGATTAAATAACATAGTAACAATAGAATGGGCAAGCTTAAATTCACAGCAAAAATGAATAAGAGAATGAATGTCCAGGTTATAAAGAAGGCTAGATTTATACGGAATAAGATAAGAAACGGGAACAAGGTTAGTATTCAGATGAATAAAATTATAGAGAATATGGGAAATTTTTTTATAAATAAAATTGAAAGAGTAAGCAGCCTCATGGCCAAGGTGGCAGTGACTTCGTACGTTTGCACTATGGCTGTGTGACTTTGTACATAATAAAAAGAGATTTTAATTACATATTTTTTGGTTGTCTTTGGTTTTAAAGTTTTAATTAGTTGACATGTTTCCATACTATTTTATTTTATTAATCTCTTTTTAATGCCACAGGTGCATCAAAAATGTGCCAAATGAAGTTTAATATTTTCAGACCACTTTATTCTAGCATCCTAAAAAGTATATAAATTGCAGCACAAAATACATTTAATAATAAATTACTAATAATTCATTTATATTTTAAATGAATTATTAAATAATAATTAATTTATATAATTCATTAGTAATTTATATTTTGTATCATTAGCTGCTTTATGAATCCAACAATCCAACCTCCTCTGGTTCTAATAATTCCAAATGCAACATAAAAATTTTGAAGCAGCAAACATCCCATTTTGTGGGAGTTAGCAAAAAACTTGAAATTTGAAGTAGAAAATTTTAAATTTGTAACAAGAAAATTTGCATATTCTATGTTACTTTATAGAAATAAAACTTTTTTGTAGCAGTTTGTAGTAAGGAAATCAGCATTCTGAAAGTTTCAGGAAAGAAAATATTTACATTTTTTATTTGATTTAAACAATAGAAAATTTTGAAATTGCTCATAAGAATCAGTCCAGAGGGGAGTAAATATGAAATAGGAATATTAGTCATATTGTTAAAAATGCAGAAGTTGGAAGCAGCAATGCTGCATTTTATTAAGTAAAAAAAACTACAATAAAATGAAAATTAAGTAACAAATTATCACAACAATGGATCCTCTCTGTTAACAAACATAAATCAGAATAAAATGGGCTAAATATATGCTGTGTTATTGTATAATAATCCATACATAATATTGCTAAATATTTTGTGTGTTTTATGTGCCCATTCAAAATCAAAATTATCTAAATAGCAAGATTTGATATTTTCGCAATTTTTGTAAATGCTAAAAATTGTTATTTTAAAAGTACCAAAATTCATGGATTCTATGGAAAAATGTTAAAATTTCAGAATGTTATAAAACAGCACAATAATTTGCATTTGAGATACTGTGCTAAAACTCAAAATTTTCAAGAAAGAGCATTCGGAAAGTCTAGATTTTGTTTTTGGAAAGAAAGTTAAAAAGTGAATTTCTTTTAAATACCACTAAAATTCGTGATTTTTGAAAAAGAACGCTAAAAAATGAGAAAAATTCATGATTTTTGAGACAGAATGCTAAAAAGCACAATTCCTTTTAAATAATGCTGAAATTTGCGACTTTTTAGGGAAAAACCTGCTAAAATTTATTATTTTATTTAAAAGTGTGTGTTATATTAAGTGTGTTTTATTTCTAATATTATATTATTTCATGTAAAAGTTCTAAAATATGCAATTTCATTCAAAAGCACTAAAATACATGCTGTAATTTAAAAGTGCCAAAAATTGCTGTTTAAAAGAGCTAAAATTTATAGTAATTTATTTAAAAGTGGTAAAAAGAGAAAAACAGTCATATTGATCTCGCGTTTTATCATATCTTTCCTCAAAAATTGTGGACTTTTACATTCTTTGAAAAATTAACTGGAGTGTGGCTCAATCATTAATCCATTAATAATATCACAATCCATTAAGTACCTCATGTTTTTTTCTTTTTTCAGATTTTACAAGAAAATATTTAAAAAAAAAAAAAAAAAAAAAAGGGTATTGTTGGTTTAATGTTTGCAATCATAGCACGTTTTCCTTCCCTTTAAAGGCCTTGAAAAAAATATTTCTATTGATACCATACTTGAAAATGTACCCAGGGGGAAAGACAGGAAGGGGGGGGGGGACTTTTTAAAAAATTAAAAAACATTCAGTCTAGTTCTAAATTTTTCGATAACAAAGCCGGATAAAGTTTCCTGAAAATACATTAATATTTGTGACAGCTATCGTGTACACAAGAAATTGACCAAAGACTGACAGAGAGACGGACATCACTCCAAAATTAGTCAAAATGTGTTCAGGAGGTCCTAACAGTATATTAGTATAAATATAAAGTAATATTAGTATCAAAATCTTTACTTCGAAAATTTTCACGAAAACAATTTTCTCTATACTAAGTAACTTTGTATGAGGAAATAAAATTTATGAATTTTAACGCTCTTTCTCAAAAATTATGATTTTCTTTTGCTCTTACATAAAAATTGCATATTTTAGCGTTATTTTATAAAAACAGACTTCATTAGACTGAGTTTCTTCACTTTGTTTCGTACATTGTATCATTAACTCCTGGAATAGTTTCATTGATATACTCGCGATTGGTCATACGAGGCATGTTTTTTAAGTAAGTACCGTTTTGGAATTAAAAAAAGACGTGCAAAGATATCGCAATAATTTTATTTCTACATGAAAGCCTGTACCTTAATCTACTTTTCTACATAATTTCCGTGAATATTGAGGCACTTGTCATAACGTGGCACCAGTTTTTGAATACCCTCCTCATAAAATTCTGCCGCCTGACCTGTTAACCACTGTATCACAACTGTTTTGACTTCGTTATCGTCTTGAAGACGCTGACCACCCAGGTGTTTCTTCAAGTGCAGGAACAAATGGTAGTCGCTGGGCGCCAGATCAGGGCTGTATGGAGGATGATCTAGAGTTTCTCATTTAAAAGATTTGATGAGATCTTTGGTCCGATTAGCCACATGTGGACGGGCATTGTCATGCAGCAAAACGATACCCTTACTCAACTTGCCACGTCTTTTGTTCTGGATTGCACGACGCAGATTGTTCAATGTCTCACAATAAGACGCTGCATTGATTGTCTCATTACGAGGCAGAAACTCCACTAGCAATACTCCTTTTTTGTCCCAAAAAACTGTGCACATGATTTTCCGGGCAGAAATTGTTTGCTTAAACTTCACTCTTTTGGGTGATGATGAATGTCGCCATTCCATGGATTGTTGTTTTGATTCTGGTGTGACGTAGGCCACCCATGTTTCGTCACCAGTAACAATTTGGTCTAAAAAATCTTCACCTTCATTGTGGTACCGCTCAAGGAAAGTCAATGCACTGCCTAAACGTTGGGTTTTGTGCAAATCCGTCAACATTTTTGGAACCCAACGTGAACACAATTTCCGGTAATTCAAGTTCTCGGTCACAATGCGATACAAAACACTACGAGAATATTGAGGAAACCAGTCGCACATTGATGAAATTGTAAAGCGTCTGTTTTCTCTCACCTTTTCTTCCACTTTCTGCACCAAATCTTCATTAAAGACCGAAGGACGCCCACTCCGTTCTTCATCATGCACATTTGTGCGGCCATCTTTAAATGCTCTCACCCATTTCCTTACCATTCCATCACTCATAATGTTTTGTCCGTAAACTTCACAGATCTCACGATGAATATCGATCGGTTTTACGCCTTTAGCACTAAGAAATCGTATAACAGCCCGTACTTCACAATCGGCGGGACTCACGATTGTCGGAGGCATCTTAAACACTCAGTAAACAACGTATACAATGAAGAATCAGACTGTAATGGCGTCAGTGCGTAGACAAGAGATGTAGGTAACCAGCGCGCATGCGCGGAACGCCGACCGTAGCGCTGCGGCGGCGGAATCGCAAAACGGTACTTACATAAAAAACATGCCTCGTACAAGCAAAAAATGTGCTTCCAACTGTGGAAAAGTAAGAAAAAGAAGGAAAAAAAGAAGGAACCATGCGATCCCTGCAAAAATGAAATAAAGGCAGGGGAAAAAAAAACAGACAAACATACCATTTTCCCAATTTAAAAAAAATAGTTAATAAGAGAAATGGTTTAAAAGAGAAAATGTCCTTACCAAAATGCAACATTTAGTATCAGTTTCTTTAAGGGTAATATACTTAAGAATTAAATTATGTGACTGAAGTTAAACAAAAAATTCAAACATACCTTTGATTTAATATTCAAACATACCTTTGATTTAATTGGGTTAAACACTATTTTGGCTTGATGACCAGGAGGAATTGAAGCTTCAGCAAGTGCCCTAAAATATTCAAATATATATTATAATACTACTTTCTTTCTCTAGAATTGCAATAAGATATAATTTATGCTTCAGAAAGGACATTTTAGAATTTAAATTATACCTTTTTATTTTGTAAAATTAAAAAAATAAAATAAATAATAATTTAAAAAAAGCTGGTTTTTGAGAAGCATGAATCTGACAATCATTTGCCTGATTATCTAACAATTATTTGTATGTTTGTTACGTCTATTAACTTAAATAAACACATGCTTAAGCTGATCCTTTTTGTAAGATATCTGACTTAGCTGTACATTTGTGAAGAGAGAGAAATAGCTGTAGGTACAGAATGCAGATTCTTTTATTCTTTTCAAACTGTATGTAAAAATTCTAACCTATACAATAGTATAATACAGTCAAACCCCTCTAAATGGTCACTCCGTTTTTACAGTTAGTTATAAATTCCACGACAGGAAACTCATTCACAATATACACTTTGAACCCCTGATTGGCGGTCACCCTCAGATATGGACGTGGACACTATTTTAATAATTCATTCCATTAGACTAAAACCTCTGAATGGACACAATAAAAATTTGAATTTTCTATACCAAAGAAAGATTCCCAGAAAAAATTGCAAGAAAAACACCTGCACCTAAAACAATGGTCATTCTCTAGGGACATGAAGAGCAAGCAATTCAAAAGGGAGATAAGGAGTAACGGGAACTCCCCCACCCCTCAGTCACAAAGGAGTGCCACTTTAAGGGAAAAACTCGACTAAGACCACAAAGGGTACGGAAGTGGAGTGTGCATGGTCGTTCGAGGGCGTATAATTGTCATTCGTGGGCGTATCGTATGAAGAATATGCTCCTATGGATGCAGATGTGATGATAGAAGAAAACAGAGAAATATCCGATATCGTCAGGGAATTTGCAACAGAATCATCTGAAGAGGAAGAAGAAGTCGAGTGTGAAGACCAAGGAGTCAGCATCAGAAATTACTCTCACGTTTTTAAAGTGTTAGACGGACTAAAGACATTTTCCTGTAAGCATAATGATGGAAAGGCATTAAATTTAGTCTCACAACTTAAAATACACTTCGAAGGAGAAAGACTAGTGGCTAAAACCGACCAAACATCAATTGATCAGTTCTTTCCCCGAAGGTAAATAAATTCAATGTATACTACTGTACGTTTTTTGCATATGAGCTTACATTTTGTGAATTTAATTGTTTTTATGAAACAAATGTGCATGTTCGTCACCAAGATCGCAGCTTGGGGGGCGGGGGAGTTAACCCCCCAATGAAAGAAAAATTTAACACTGAAAAGGTACAAAGTAAAGATCTAATCAGGTATAGTGTCAAAGACAATTTTCAACCCCCCCCCCGAAATCAAATTTCGGCTATGGGCTTGTCCATTACCTTAAAATTGTTTTGTGTTCTTAAAAATAGGTATATTTAAAACGATTAATGTGTAATATCTGATCTAATTTAGAACGATCCCCTCTTTTACAGTCACCCCTCGTTTACGGACAAATTTTTCTGTCCAGAAAGTAACCGTAAATGAGAGGTTCGACTGCATTTAAAAACCAGTTTCATGCTCAACTGTAGCATGGAAAGGAAGGTAATAAAACTATTCTGAGGATGCTATAGCTGTACATTTGTACATGGCTGTTCCTTAAATTATGGAGTTTCTCAAATTAGTAACTTTGGTGATATCAATAAAATCTCTAACCAGATCTACAAAATATCTACATAAAACTTCTAAAAATGTACAAAACGTGAAAACTTTTCTTTATCGAGATCAGCTAATTGATGCCATAGAAATAAAGTTAATTGATGTTATGTATTTGTATTTTATTGATCTAATCTAAAGCCTAGTATTGAAAATAAAAAAATAAATGCATGTAAAAATTTGTAGCAAATTTCCTAAAGCCAAATAAACACATAAATAAGAACAAAACTAAATTACAAAGTAATATTTATAAATATTACTTGCTCATGGTTACATAAAATATGTTACATAAATAACTGCTATGAATTCTCTTTTAAATCGAAAATGAATTCTAAAAATATACATATTATAATTTAGAAAGAAAAATTACAGAAAAGAAATTGTCATGATGAAAAAGCATAAAAAAATTTAAATGTGAGCAGAAATGCTGTACAACATGAAAATTTTATAACTAAACTAAAAAAATACTAGCATGATTTTATGATATAATCGCCTTGAACAAATAGCCTGGTGTTGTCCGGGTCCTACAAAAGCACTCTTACTTAAATAATAAAAATCAGTTTCCAAATCACTTTTAATCCAAATCATAAAATCAACGATCCTCTGAAAGGATTCCCCCCTTCTGTAAGCATGGTTTAAATCCTGGCATCAGGTGGGCATGCACAGTCGGCAGGATGAAAAATTTACAGAACTTCATTAAGAAACATGAAAAATCTTACAGGTTTGCTTGCTTCAAAAAATGACAGAAAAAAAATTTTTTTTTTGTTAGTTAAAGCAAAATATGTACAAAACTTTCAGGAAAACTACAAAATTGTTAATATTAGTTTTAAATTTAGTTTTTAGTTTAAAATTATTTATTTTTGAATGGGACAACATATATATTAAACAACCTAAAAAAATGCAAATTTTAATGTATTTAGAGTTATAAATAATAATAATGTTGAGGTGCACCTGTTTACCAAATTTCATGGCCATACAACACTTAGATTTCCCTTTACAGACTGTGCACACACACACACACTTTTACCTTTATTATGTAAGATGTAGGTTTAATAAAATTATAAGTTAGCAAAAGTTTATGAATATAAACATCTAGATTTCCATAGTGGTTGTGTTACTTACAATTCAACCAAGGCCAAAGCTGCTTATTCTTGGCCACAATAACACCAGAATCCAGAATGATAAATCTCACACCAGGTAAAAAAAAAAAAAAAAAACTAACTGTAATGCAATTCCAAGAAATTTTTGTATTATATTTTTTAACTACATATTACAGTAACAAATTTCATTTTAATAGTTATTGACATTTAATATCAAATCATATAGATATTAAAATACTATTAACAAAAGTAACTCCTGTTAATAATACAGAACAAGAAAAGAATGAGATAGTAAATATGTCTTATTGTGAAGTACATGGCTTCCTACTCAAACTCTTGAAACAGAAATACTTTTAGATTGGCAAACTTGCAGTATGTATTAGTAAAGCGAAATGATGCAACTTACTGCTGGTTATAGGTTCGTGTAAGAAGAAAAAAAAATGGCAGGGGCAAGTTGGACCAAATTACACTTTAAGAAATCCTTAACTTTTAGGAATTAAATCCGTATTTGGTAGCTATGTTCTTAGCCGCAAATCTCCAAATATGTAAAACCTGCAGATTTTCATGAGATGACATGAAGTATATCCTTGACAGCTATACTCCGTCTCAATATTGTAAACACACTTCTTAACAAATAAAACTGTGTGTGTGTTGTATATATATTAATTAATACATTATCAATAAAAATATATTTTAGAACAAAGTTCACTATAATAAATAAAAATTTATCATTTTAAAATATAAGATGTTTTAAAATGGAGAAAAATACTTTAGATTCAAAGCACAGCATATATAAGGATAATCTTACTTCCAAAACAGTTAATTCCCAAAATTTGGTTAATGATGCAAAATATTTCTTAATGTCTGCCTACTGTGCAATAATTAGGGGATGGAGATGGATGGAAAAATATATTTGTAGACTCCCAGCAACGCACAGGTATACAAACTGAATTGCACAATCACACTATTTATGTAAAAATTATTTTGTTTGGTAAAATATTTATTCATTTTTACTTGCATTACAAAAATGAGAGCTTTATTGCTGTATAATATGGAATAATTAGAAGATTTAAAGTGGATGCAAAATAGTACTTTGTGACTAGAAACCAGGAGAGTTGACAGCTATGCATGTAATGTATTGCAGTCAAATAGTTTAATTTTATTGCTTGATTATAACATAAAATGTTAAATCATTAAATTATATAATCAAAATTAACAAAATTAATTTCTGCAAAACATATAATGGATAAAACCTGAAATGAAAAGCCAGGTTTTATTTGTTATATTTAAATTGTACAAAACTGTCTTATTAAGAAACACAAATAATTTAGGGGTGAATCCAAGGAGGTTGTGAACATTGGGCTGATTGTTCTATCAAAATCTTACAAGGCGTAGAGCAGCTACTTACAAGGAACTGGGAAGGAGAAATTTAATTGAAAATAATGCATTTTACTCTGTTAATAGTAGTTTTGTCTGTATATAATAGAGTAAAATGCATTATTTTCAATTAAATTTCTCCTTCCCAGTTCCTTGTAAGTAGCTGCCCCACACCCTTTGGTAAGCTGGACTGCATTCATAATAAATTAAATCCTCCTCCATTTGTCTGGATTCACAGCTGAATTAATATAGTGGACAATAATATCTAGAGTATAGTAATGATAATATTAAGAATAAAATACATTATTCAGTGTTCAAAATAAAAGTTATTATGAAGCACAAAGCAATATTTATTGTTTTTTTCCCTTAATCTCACACGAGAAAATTAATAAAACACTTACCCTTTGACAATGAAGAATTGACAGTCATCCCTTAAATCCATAGCAACTTTCAGAAAAATTTCGTAAATGGGCGACACTTTATCAGGAATAAATATAACTGTTTTTCTTTTATTAACCTATTAAAAGTAAAGTCATATGTAATGAAATCTAAATAAGCCAATGCTTGCATTAGACATACTTTTTATAATCAGTCGAATAGGTTTCACATCGAATAGGTGAGGTGATCATCTTTTGTGTTCCTTTCTCTCATCTACATATACTCCATTGTTACAACTGCTCATCTCACCTGAAGATACCAAATTGTTGCTCCCACTATTCCTGTAACCTTATAGCACTTTTTATTTCCAGATGAAAGTTATATAAACATTGGCTGCAGCAAAGATCTGCAACCTATATTAAACTTTGTACTTTCAGTCAATAAAAATTGTTGAAATTATGTTCAATTTGAATATCTTATGTACTTGATATGCTGTTAGCCAAAGCAAAGTTTTGAAATGAGTAATGGAAGTTCTAAGCACTTGGCATATTTAAATGAATTTCATGATAAATTACTATGTACCAACTTTTAGAAATACAACATAATATTTAAAAATTCTACATCACTGCCAAATACATAAGCTATAACGTAGTAAAATATATATAAAGTATTTTATTAACTTGCCAGATGGCATATAATTACACATATAATCTCTGCCGGCCATACGCTCAATTGCCGCAAACCCCTGGGTTGGCTGTATGGTCTGGGCCTTTAACATATAATCTCTGATGAGAATTAAAAGATTCTGATGAATCTATAACTTGTCTGTCGGCACATAAGTTACGATCTGGAATTGGAATTCTAGATTTCAAAACAGATTGCAATTATTTTTTAATTGCACTGCAGTCTATGATGCAAAAATTCATTAATTTGCTAAAATACAAATTTTGAGTTATGTAGAAAATTATTTGTACATTTGTCAACAAAATTATTTCCTCCGTGATTTCAAGAAAAATAAAAAATAATACTATATTGGTGCTCTCCAATTCAATAATAAAAAAATTCCCAATTCAAAAATGATACTATGTTGGTGCTTCCCAATTCAAAGAATTTCATAGTGCTAGTACTTCCTGATGGTAAAAGGTTATGGACAATTGTGATATAAAATATATGTAAATATTAGAAGTTCATTTGCATACAATTTCTTGGTATAGTCTATATCAATTCAGGCAGGGGGGGCTACCTTCATAGTCTCAGATGTTTTTAAATTTAACATAAGTTAAAATTCAGGAAAAAGTATTTTTTTTTTGGTTTGTTCAAAAAAATTCCTGGCCAGAGATACAGGCTGCCAAAAATGGCACCTCGGGCACCATATCTCAATTGCGATTTTCGGCAAAATTTTAAAACGCTTTATCTCTGGAACGGTTCAAGATATTTTGATGCGGTTTTTTTATTTGAAAGATAATATTTTTCCGATTAAAATGATATCCTCCATTTGGAAATATGTGTCCAAGTTCTCTTGCTGTAGCCTTCTAAATTTTTTTTCAAAAATGCCAATCCCAAAAATATTTATTACCACTGATATAATACTCCATAGGTCTATGGAGTATTTAAAAAATCCAAATGTTTAGATTTTTTGGCACAGTGTTTATTTTTTTATTACAAATTTTCAAGAACTGCAGAAGGGGGGGGGGGGGGGGGAATTTCACACAAGTGCCATTCATGAAAACATTCATATTTCTGTAACCAGTAACAATACAGGGCTCATACTCAATTTGGAAAACAAAAATCAAGTTTTTAATGGCATATCAAAAATATTTAAGGAGATTATATATATATATATATATTACATAAAATCATCTACTTTATATCAGCATTATTTTCCAAAGAAAAATTAATCAACATCTGTAAATAACGCAATAATTTAAGGTGAAATTTTGTTTTGAAATACTGATTATGAAGCTGCTTAAATTAAAAAAAAAATTCATATAATACCAATATACAATTAAGTGCAATATATTAATAAAAAAAAATTAGTATCATAAAAAACTGATATTCATATTAGTTTTGCAGCAGGTAAATAAATCTTAGTATGTTTCATAGCAGACTAATGTACAAATGATTTACAGCAGTAAAAATTCATTCAATCATTTTTGTCAAAAATTTACATACATAAAAATTCTGCACAAATATAAACAAATTGTCACAAAATTTTTATTAACTTATTTTAATTTTTTTATTTATTTTTATTGTTATGCACTGAACTGACAGACTGAGTGAGTCATAATAGCTAGAATCTTAGTTTTGGTGTCATTCAATCTGCCTCAGTTTTGTACAAGGGCGATGATGTAAAAGAATAACAAAAAAACTCAAAAAATTTTTGCTTAGTTATCAAACACTTCCATTCTAGCTAGAATCTTAGTTTTAGTCTAATTCGGTCCATCTTAACATCCGAATCAAAGAAAAAATTTAATATTTCAAAAATTCAAATTAGGGGCAACGATACAAAAAATAATTAAAAAAAATCAAGGTGATTTTGTAAAATGATAGAGCACTTTCATTCGAGCTAGAATCTCAGTTTTGGGCTTATAAAAATTTCAAAAAACTGAATTACGGGTGACAATACAAAGAAGTTTTCAAAATACTTGCACAACTTTGCTTCTTAAAAATGTGTGTCATTCTATTTCAACTATGAAGTCAACTATCTTTATTTTAGCTACTTTATTATTGAATTTTTTTTACTTGTTTGTGACTGAAAAAATCTAACATTTAGTTCTGTTTCTTACAAATTAACACAAAATTAAGCATACTAAAATAATTTGAGCTATTTAGTAATGAACTTTGACGTAGTGTAATGCAAATGTGCTATGCTTAAAATGTACATCGAAAACTACATATTTTACCATACAGACATTAAAACGTAAGGGAAGCTATAGGATTGGAACAGCAATGTACCACATATGCAGTTGTTTCTAATTCTTTTGATATAAATATAAACAGTTTCATATGATAGTAAAAATTAAAATAAATTAGATGAGTTTACAAAAACATTTATCAGAAGCTTAATATTTCATATTTAATAACTCAAAATTTCCTATTTATACAGAAGCACAAAATTTCTAAAAACTCACATCAACATTTTCTATATCTTCTGGTGTTACCAGTTCCTTAATTGGATCTCGTAATAGGTCTTTAATGTAATCTGTCATAGCTTCTAAAGACCTTTGTCCTCTATATTCCCTCTTCATTAACTTTCCATTTCGAATTAATTTTAAAGTAGGATACTTTGAAATTTTAAATCGAGTAGCAAGATTTGCTGTAAAAGAACAAAAATAAAAAAAATTATATAGAAAACTACACATTCCAAAATGATGTAAAATCAATACATTGTAACAAATTTTGCAAAATAAAATGTAGAAATTTAACTAATTTTAAAAATAATTAAAGGCCATATTATACCTCATAAAAAATACCACTTCATGATAAAAAAACTCCACACCAAGTCTCAAAATTGAAAACCTGCAGGATCGGATCTGTTCAAGGTCTAAGATATCCTGCTGAAAGACTATAATTCTCCAAATAATTACACATAGCCCTTTTTAGCCATACTCAATTAAAAGATTTGAAAATTGTATATCTTTGGTCCTGTGAAAAGTTAACTTTATTTTTGTACTTAGCAAGAAGATTTTAACACAAAGTGGTATATTTGTGAGATTTCAATATTTTTTTAGAAATATTAATCAACATGATTATGCAATAATAATATAGCAGGAATTCCAAATTTTGTTTTTTTATTATATAAAATTCTTATTAAAATAAAATTATTGTCCATTAAAATAAAATTCTTTTCAACTTTTAAAATGCTAAATCAAATTTACCTTTCAAGCTTTCAAAAAAAAGTATGTAGGTACCTCCCAAAAGAACAACTAAAATGAGCCATCATTCATTAAAATCAGTTCAGTAATCAAGGTTGTAGGTCTATCAACACTGAAGGAAAAAAAGAGGAGGGGGGGGGGGGGGGGGAGAGACAATCGCAAATAGAGCCATTTTAAAATTCCTATGTTTTGGTTGTTACCACATTAATTGAAATGTTTTTTTTTTCATTTTGCTTTCTAGTTTTATGCACATATTACAAAGAAAACAGAATCAAATCTTGAGCTAGCTTGGCGACTGAGGTACAGAACATTTAAAATCAGTTTGTTATGTTGCATACAATATACATTAAGCCCAGAGATCAACATAACTCTTCTATATGCATGTATTTCATGCTATAAAATAAGCAAATGCACTTTGTAAATTAAGTAATGCATATTTTTACCCTTTGATTTTGAAGGAAAAAACTTTTATAATCGCCAATTAACAAGATGTCTAAAATCTCAAAAGTCCAGAAAATGTCTGAAATCAAAAATCTGTTCAGAATTTCCCCTGAAATGTTATGCATTTGGAAACAAAATCACAAATTTTGAGATCAGAGTTTTACTGTTCAGTCTGAAAATCAGTCTTCATGCGATTGTAAAATAATCACAAAAACCGATTCCCACTGTGTCATGAGATAGATGATTAATGATATTTTTTTGCATTGGCTACAATTTTTATAATTTCGTGTTATATACAAAAAAACTTTTTTTTCAAATGTATTGCAATTAAAGAAACTGCAATTTTGTATATGACATTCAGTATTTAGCTTAATAGTAAAAATATTTTCCACTTATTCAGTCCATATCGACTAACATTTTATAATTATTACATATTGTCAACAAAAAAAACTATTTTCAAATCTATTATTAATAAAATGAAGGGTTGTTTTGCAGAAGTATCGCTGCAAAATACTACATTTGTACAGAATTCTACATGTATTTTGTTTAATTGTGAAAATATTTTTCCCTTTTGCAATCTGTTTGCATCAGCTAAAATTTTTAATTACTGTGTTTTATACAAAAAGACTATTTTTTAAACATATTATTTATGAAATGATGATTTTTTATTAATGGCATTAAAATAATAATTTAGTTACATAGAAATGCAACTATTTCAAAAACAGAAACTGGATTTTATGTATTTGCATTTAAATTTACATTTATAGAATTTTAATTAAAAATTAACATTGGTCTCATCTTTTAGTTTCAATAAAATTTGCAAAACATGTTAGATCGTCAAGTACGTGATGTATTTTGCCTATTTCTAGATAAGTACAAATAAAGAGCATTTCTTAAATCTTATTTTCTTTTAATATGAAAAAGTCAGAAAACTTTCTTCTGTTGGGCGGAAACTCACCTTAAAATTGCTTTTATATAAAATACAATAAATTTCATAATTTTTTGAAATATGATGGTAATTGTTCATTCATTAAAAATTACTCCTCTAGTAAGAAAAACACTCCTTCAAAATAAGTAAAGTATTTTTACTTTTCTAGAAAAATTCTAAGATGATCTCTGCTTGCTAACTATGGATTCAGACATGATCCCTTGGTGGGATGGAATGCTGCCATGCTCCTAAAATCTAACATATTAAGTGTCAAAATTAATAATCATCTTGGTTTTAGGGCGGTATTTCTTTTTTAAATGCTATATGCTAATCTCATATACTCCCACCGGTGGGAGCTGAAACATAAAAAGACCACTCGTGGACATGCTGTCTGAATAACGAAGAGAAATTTTTACTGGTGGCCACATAATGCATATGTTGAAAAGCAGAAAATGCATTTGTATTCTCTTTTTTTTTTGCTCCTTTACAATAATGGTTGAGTATATTAGCTAAAAATAGTAGCAGCTTACCAAGAGTCTCTAACTTTCCATCCCTTGATAAATTATCAAATACAAACAAATATAAATCTGAATTTTAAAAATAGCTAGTATGAATTTTAATAACAGATCACAAATTTTCTTTATGGTATTTGAGTGTATAAGAATATTACTTATCAAAATCAAAAAGTCACAATGACAAAAATACAAAAATCATAAGCACTGTTCTTTTATGCTGACTATTGAACATACCAGCTGCCAACTGTAGACAATGCAGAGCAGAAAAAAGTTGAATTTTTCATGCTTTAGAAAAGTTTCACACATGTAGCCAAGACTTATTGTCTGTGCATTATAACCTGAGCAATCAGAGAAATAAATATGTGTAACAAGACGTTAGGATTTAAAGTTTGACAGATATTCTGTGTAAGAGATTTTGAAATTTCTTATTTTCATTTTATAATATTTTAACGAAAACAAACACCACAAGCACACAGAAAACATAAACATATCAAATTTAAGGAAATACATAACAGTACATTCATATTACAGTTGATGCAAGAGCATTAATTCTAAAATGGATAAACTCAGATCAGAAGTATCTTGCTTAAATCAGAGGAGTTTGCAGGTATGCATTTGTATTGTCCAGCATATGCATTAAACTTGCTCTGGTTTAAATGTTAAAAATTTATTTATCTTATTTCAAGAGAAATTGATCTAAACTCCAAAAACTTTTTTCACATTTAGGACTCTAAATTGTTTTAATGTCCTTGAAGTGGATAAACATTGATTTTCGATTCAAACCAATTGTTCAATCATGGTTATAAGTATATGGACCATAGTACGGTCAATATACTCATAACCATGAAACTGCGTCAACAGTTTAACTAGAATTATATCTAAATTAATAAAGGAAGATGTCTGTCTGCCTATGTTTTTTGTAATAAAAAATCTAAGCATCTTACGGCCATGAAATTAGCACAGGCACTTCTAGAACTGAGATGCTGCACTTCAACAAGACTTTTTAAAAATTCAAATCAGTGTTTTAGTTATTTCATGTTTTAGCACAATTTTAATAATTTTCACACAGATCGGTTTAGTTCCTCATGGACTAAAAATATTACCAGAGTTTCCATCTTAATACCATTGAAATAATTGAAAATTATCTTTTAATCAAACTTTTTGAAATATAAAAAATTTTAATGTATGTATGGCATATTTAAACTAAAACAAATAAAACCACTTATTTGATTATACCTACTTTCTGATACAGAATCAACTTTTCCAAATAAAACTTTTGCAGGATCCTGAAAGAGAGAGAAGTTATTTTAAAGGAATATTCTTTTATAAATCCAATAAAACACACAGGTGATTGTGAGGCCCTGAAATGTGCTGCAGCGGATATGGAGAAGGGACAGGAGGATTAATTTTCTTTTTTTTAAATACAGAAAAATGAATTATTTAAATGGGCAGACTAAATCAACAAATCAGCATCTTCACAGAGTACAAACTATACTGCAATAGAAAAATGGATCAAACCAAAATTCTAATTTACCTAAATTGTATTTGTAATACTGTTATTTGGACAATAGTCCTTCATTTTATTAATAATACATCTGAAAAATAGTTTTTCGGTATGAAACACATAATAATTATAAGAATTTTAATCTGTGCAAATAAACTGCATAAGCAAAAATGTTTTCACAATTAAATAAAAGTAAGTCGATCGCATACAAATGCTGTTTCTTGCGATACTGATTTTACAAAGATCTTTATAGTCCTTCATTTCAATAATAATATGCTTGAAAAATATACATTTTGTATATAATATGCAAAATAATTATAAAACTTTTAGTAGATGCAAACAGATTACATAAAGGGGAAATATTTTCACAATTAAACAGAATATACTGCATACTTTGAAATTTTTTAAGACATTGTTGCAAAACAGCCTTTCCCTTCATTAATATGTTTGAAAAATAGTTTTTTGTATACAATACAAAATATTTATCAGAATGTTAATCAATGCAAATAGATTGCAAAAGGGGTGGATATTCATAGATAATTTCCCTTATGATACAGTGGGTATCGCCGCTTACCAGCACGGGTCTCACAATCAAGGAGAAACAGATTTCCTAATGCAAGAAAGGAAAAATTCCTATCTCAGTAACAGATTTTCCGTTTTCGGTGTATAAAGAAAAAGGGATTCTTGTGGTCCAGCTCTCGTAGATGTTTCAAGAGACTATGTACTTATCTGAATTACAAACATTAGTGATAGGCCCAAAATAATACATAAAGGGAAGAAGTTAGCTTAATGCTCTGCAGTAACCAGCATAATGCATGGTTATCCAGAAGATAGAAACAGCAGTCCCGAACATTTAAACATCATCTTAAATAATCTTGGTGGACTAAATTATGTAGAACCAAGGCATGTAAAAGTCCCATTTCTGAATTTAATGCAATCTTGACTGCTTCAAAAGACATAAGATGGACTGGATTCACTAGGCATAGAATCGATACCAGTAACCAGTTTCTGATTAAACAAGCTCCCCGAAGACTTCCACTCACTACGAAGGAAGTAGATAAGGTTTTGAAAGACAAGCAGGAAAGCTACATGAACAAACCATCATCAAGTCCTTGGGTCTCACTACTCACTAATTGTCTAAGTGAAGAAGAAATATAATTATACAAGATTCTGAATAGACTATAGAAGATTCAACTCCGTGAAAAAAAAAAAAAAAAAAAGACAGCCATCCACTGCCAAAAATTGACAACACTTTAGATACTCTCTCTGGAAGCAAGTGGCCATCTCAATGACTAAGAAAAGAAAGCTTTTATAAAAGGACAAAGACTCTAGCAATTCAAAGCAGCTTCTCAAACATTGGCAAACTCTTGCATTTATTTAAGGAAGGAGACAAGAAATTTGAATGGATGACAGAATGTGAAGGCACTTTCAATAAGCTAAGGGTCATTCCATGTCAAATCAACCATCTTAATGTCTTAGATTTCAATGCTTTTTAGTTTATAGTTGGTATCTATGGAGTATATGGAAAATCCAAATTTTTAGATTCTTTAGCTCAGTGGCTTTTTATTAGATTTTTAAAAAGTGAAAAAAATGCACAATTTCATAGAAGTGCAATTTACTAAAAAAATCATATTTTTGTAAGCAGTAATGAAAGTTTGAAAAAAAAAAAAAAAATGATTCAAAATTTCAAAGATTTCCAAAATTTTCAATTTTGAAAATCTCAAAAAACCTCAGATTTTTTTTTTTTTCTCCAAAAAAATATATGTTAATCTTACACATATTGTCTAAATGCATGGCAAGTTTGAAGATGGAGAAATAATGGGTTTGGGGGAATAGAATTTTTCAACATGGGTGGTATGCCTGGAATTATGTGCTATGCTATGTAATATGTTTTTTCTCTTTGGGTGTTTGTGAGTGGCACGGGGGCGGGATACTAAAGTCATATAAAGTTACATTAACTAAACATATAATTATATCTGATATGATACCAATGTTAACTAAATTAATACACATGTTAACCAAATGAAAACAATTAGCATTAATTTTTGAATATGTTAAAAATAAAATTCTTAATGAAAATAAAAACTTAAAATTAACTGTCACATTTATTTAAAACTAGTAATATATATATTCTTTGTATAGAATATAGGGGTTCCTCTGGATTTTTTATTACTTTAGTCATCCTATTTGATAAATGAAATTTTCTTTTGCCAAATTTTATTTTGACTTTTCATTTGAAAAATTTGATTTGATTTATAAATTTTCAAATTTAGGAGCAATCATTCATTGAACAATCTATTTAGAAATCTTCAATTCAATCTTACCATTATATTATATTAAACATCTCACCATTCTAAATATTATTGGTTTTACTGTTCTAGTTATATGCGACAACAAAAAGTGCTTGCTGAAAAAAGTCACTCTTTAAAAAAGGACAGCTAGTAATAGCTAGTAATAGTGATAGCTAGTAATAACATATATTGCATATCACAATTTAGGTGAATACAATTGTGGAAAATTAACGCCTACAGGGTACTCAGAGGGGAAAAAAGAAGGTTTGGAAATCATTGATAATTTCATATGGTCAAAATAAAAAAAATTCATATATAAATTTTAAGTAAAAATAATCTTACAAATTCTTTTGCTATATTTTGAGCAGCTTCTTCAAAAATAGGCTGTAATATTTGACTGAATCTACACCAGTCGGCATAAAAGTTGAGGAAAACAAGTTCATGCTTTTCTGAAAAGACAAATTTATCACATGTTAAATTGATACAAAAACTAAATAATTTACATAAAATAAACTTAAGAAAAATATCAAAACATATAAAGATAAATTTAAGTTTTAAATAATTAAACTTAATTTAGATAAATGAATATCTTGCATAATAAAGAAAAATGTCTGTGTGTATGTCTGTTACAAGAAATCTAAGCATCGAATGGACTGGATATTTGGACACAAGTACTTCAAGATCCAGAAAGATGCACCTTAGTGTTATTTTTTTAAATTTCAAATTATTTTTTAAGCTATTTGGTTTTAGTATTTTCACAAAAATCAGTTATTTTGTGACCGAAAATATTATCAGAGTTTTCTTGTTGACCCCATCCGAAAAATTGAAGAACTAGAAAATAGAGGTCTAACAATATTTATTTCATAGAACAATTCCTTAAGATTTATTTATTTTTTTTTTAAATGACATCAACATTTGCATTTTTTATGTAATTTAATGTATATATGTCATCGCATCTGAAAAACTAAGATTATCACAATTCTATAATTTGGCTAAAAATCCTGTATTGCATATATCTTAGCATTTGAACAAAAAAAAATTTTTTTTTTACTGTAATTTTAATGTTTTAAGTAATCACATTCAGTGATCTCAAAGCATGTTCTTTGAAGTCCTCGTACATTGAACAGAGATTTGACCTTCTACCGGTGGATTTTAATGGCACCCCCCACTATCGGAGGTGACAATTTTACATATGCATTCCCTCCTTTTTTTTACTTTCCCTGCAATACATGGTAATGCATAGGGAAAGTATTGGAATCATACTGAAATTACAACTTGAGTTTTCGAAGGATCTACACATTTCGAGACCTCTAGAATACGAAAAAACTACTTTTAGCGTGACATCTGTGTGTGTCTGTCTGTGCAATGTATGTATCCACTCTAACTAAAAAACTAATGGACCAAATTTTGTAAAATTTGGTAGGTAAGTCACTTGGGTGAGACCCTGGTGCTGATTAGTTTTTGGTAGGAATCGTAAAAGGAGGATTCCACTGTCACGTGTGGGACATTTGCACATGCTTTTTAGTAAATAATTATACTGTGACTGTAAAGGGGTTTGTGTCTATATAAAATTGACATGATTTCATGAAAATATATATTTTTCTGTATTTTTTAAGACTAATTTCTTGATGGGAAATACTGAAATCTGTCAGGGGTTATGGTTTATGCAAGTGTCACGTGTGGGACAGAGCTAAATTAACAAAATTTGTTTCTTTTAAATTATCATGAAAATTCAACTAACTGAAAAAAAATATTACGATAACTTATTTGTTTTCTTAAAATATGGACTTTTTTACACAGTATGTACTCCAACGGCCGTACCGTGCTGAAAACACCGGTTCTCGTTAGATCACCAAAGTCAAGCAGCATCGGGCGCAGTTAGTACTTGAGTGGGTGACCACCTGGGAACACCGCGTACTGTTGGCACTTTTCGGGCATGGTAGCCCAGTGGTTTGCGCACTGGATTTTCACGCTGCCACAACTGCCGCCGTGTTCATGCGGAGTACGATCACGGTAAACATGTGGGTCCGCAAGTCCTTCTGAGAGGTTGGTGGTAGAGGAAGGAGGGTACGGTCCCTGTGGATGCCTCCCCCACTGGGTTCCGGTCTAAATTGGGTGGCACTTCCCGGCCGTCCAAACAGTTACCTTACACCTTTCTGGTATGTCGGACGGTCTGGGTATCAACCACAACACAGTATATACTTGATTTCATTATTTTCCAGAAGTTATTACTTTGGTAAACCTTCTTTTAAACTTTTAATAGAAGGTCACATGTGGGATACTTGTATAAATTGTGCACTGGTCTGTCCCGTACGTGACAATAGGAAAATCTGGTTTGTACAATTATTTGTAGCCTATTTTAAAGCATTAATAACTTTAATTTAATAGAATTTGGAATGCTTAAAACAATTTGTAGGATAGTTCAACCAATTTTGATAATTAATATAAACTGCAATACACAACAATGAAAAAAAATTTAAGCAATATTTATTCCAAAATTATAAATTTATATTACAATTTAAGAAAATACAAAAATGTTGTTTATCTAATCCTGGATAAATATAGTCAAAATATATGAAGCAGCTAATAAGATATTTTTTAAAGAGTAAAACAAATTAAATTTCGTCATTGAACTTAAACTGGCCATGATTGTTGACAACTATGGGAGCAGTAATTTTTTTAATGATTTCAGTCTTCCTGTAAATGATACAGTCAACAGGGATTGGCCATTTATACATCACTGATGTACCTTTTGCTTCATGCATAAACGATACTTCAATTTGATCTGCACTGTGAATATTTATTATTTCTCCTGGGTAAGTTTTCGCTTCAAAAGAAACTACAACCTAGTCTCCTTGACAAAGATTAAAATTTTTATTGCAAAATTTCCTTTGATTGATGGGGATGAATTCTTCTGACTCATTTGCTTTTATCTTGCACAAGACTTTTTCATTTCTACAACATACAATATGGAACTGCATTATTCCAGAAATGGTACACACATTTTCCCATGGCTTTTTCATTTCAATTTCATTTTTTATGTGTTCCTCTGCCATGAAAAGGACCTTAGTACATAGTGTAGATGCTACTGCAGCAAAGTCTTTTGCTGACTGAATGACTGGTCCACCTTGTGCCATCATCTTTTGTCGGAGAAGACACTTGATATTACCCCCTACACCATCAACAACATCCTTTCTGTGTAACATGGCAAAGTATTTCCAAGAAAAATTCCAATTATATTTTTTGGATAGTAATTCCAGGAGTTTGACCATGTATTTATTCTTGAACTCTGAAGATGGTCCAAATAACTTTTTCCTGGGGAATATTTTGAGGATACTCATTTTTAATGATCTCATCATATAATAATTCCATACATGCAAACACCATGTCTTTGTCCTTCCTTGCAGTGTCCGAGCAAATAACATATGTTTGACACTGACTTTGAAAAAACTTAGCTGCAGTAAACAGCAAAACACTTGCTTTGCTCCAAAGGGCACTTTGAACCTCATTTTGATACTGGCACGAAAAAGACATTGCAAAATCAACTTGGAGAACACTTACATGCGAGTCTTTTTCATCCTTTTCAAATTCTGAATGCTGACTTCTTTTAATATTGACATAGAAGGCAAATCTTCAATCATTTTTTCATAAAGATCACCAGCACAATTTTCTTTTGTTAATAATTGCATTCGATCTTCAACCTTGTCCCATATTTTCCAAATCAGCTCTTTAGCTGGATCGCTTGGCATGATCAAAAGCTTTCCATTCTGATATCTAAGACACTCATTTCTCCAGCATACAGAATCAAGACTTGTATCACAAAGGCAATCTTCCCAAAATTTATTTGAATACTGATAATTCCAAGATTTGAGTTTTATCACAAAATTTTCATGAAGTTTACATTTGCACTGCTCTGATGGTGTATCTTTCAAGAGCAGAATATTTTTGGGTCTAAGGTTGCAGAATTTAGAGAAACCCATGTCAAATTCAGGGTTTTCCTCCTTGAATATACAAAAAGCCTCTTTCAAAAACATTGTTAGGTAGTGCTTCTGGAGAGTTTTCTTTTTCCCCTCTTCCCAAACACACATACTATCGTTCATTCCTGGACATGTATATACTATATCAGGTCTGAAGAAGAAATTCATTACTTTAGAATAGTCTTTACTATCATGGTTTGTCATATTTCCCTCCATCTTGCTTTCTAAACATAAACCAACTTTTTTTGTTAATCCACTCACAACAACGGCTCGTTTCCGTGGTGACTTTGGAAGTGATCTGATTGTTTTCAATACTGCCTTACTATAAGTTCGTGAACACCTGTAAGTGGATTCAGCAGAAACTGAAGTTGTATCAGTGTTTTCCATTTTTTTCTTCTTAGCTCTCTGAATTCTCTTCCTATCTCGTTCGTATCTTTTTAATTCCTGCTTTTCCACTTCACTCATTTGTTTCCTTTTCTGACATCTTAGCTTACAGATTCGCTTATTTTCTTCAGTCTGGAAGTTTGGATTTTCTTCTTGCCTTCTTTTCCGCATTTCTTTCATTCTGGATGCACTTGTTGATCTCACAACGTCCATCTCGTTTTTTAAGTCTAAACAACCCATCTTTACTGGTCTATAGAAAGAACAAAAAATTCTAGGAAAACCTTATAAAACCTACATTCCGAAGTAAGCAGCTTTGCCATTTTCATGTTAATTTTAAACTAACTAAAAATCGTCTGCCATAAATGTTCTGCAATGTTAGCCAGTAAAAGAAAAAATGTGTACAAAATTTAAGTAAAAGAAAATCCAACTTCAAACAATCTGAAAACTAAGTTAATTTTATATAATACTTATTTAACTTGAAGAGACTAAAAATGAAAAAATGAATTATTCAATTAGGTTATGCTTTCAAGTTTGTATAGGATAAGCAAATCTGTTCTGTGCTTGTTCCACACGTGAAGTCACGTGTGAGACAAAAAGTAAACTGTACTAATATTTTTCCAGGTGAAAACTAAATCTATTCAATATAATATCTAAATGCCAATTAACAATTCCTGTTTGGAAATAAAAAATGAAAGTTGTGTGGGACACTTAGATTTTAATAATTTAAACATTTGTTCCCTGATCCTATTTTATAGAAACCACTTTTAAATAGTGAAAATTAAAAGAACATATACTTACTTTTTTATACTTTGCAGAGAAAGCTGATCATAATGAAATTATTGTACCTAAAATGAGCTTGAAAAATGTACCATTAGAAACACATGGTCAATACCTTAGGGTAGCCATGTTTAAACCAGTGTTGCCACTCAATACCTGAAGATTTCTCTAAAATATTTTAAAATACAATAAATTCCATATCTTAGTAACATAATAATGTAGGATTGGATATGGTGAAAAAAATCTTTATTTTTGTCTGACTTATTACCAGTTTTCATGGAATTCTCCAAAATAGCTAAAATACTAATTAACCAAATTTCACAAAATTTGTTAGATAAGTTACTTGTAGGATACTCTGGTGCTGATTAGATTTTAATACGATTCGCAAAAGAACAACCTTCCTTTTTTTAGGAAATGGTCTGCAAACATTTCATGTATCCACCCTAGCTAAAATACTAAGTGACCAAATTTCACAAAATTTGGTAGATAAGTTACTTGTTGGATACTCTGGTGCTGATTAGATTTTGGTACGATTCGGAAGAGAACAACCTGCCTTTTTTTACGAAATGGCCCGCTAAAATCGCCAAACACCAAAATCTAAAAAAAAAAAAGACTAAGTAGTGTATGCTCAAATGTATCAATTAAATTCTTGTTTTATACGCAATTTTTGATGAGGAAAAGAATATAACACACTCCATTTCGCTTTAGGATTAACCGTTCTCAAAATATTCGAGATTTCTTGCATTTTTGTTACGCCAATTTTTTGGAAAAATGTCCAATTACCAAATAAAAACAAAAATTGAATTAAAAATGCAAATTTAGTGTTATTTGGTGCAATTAAACTCAATCTAACGAATTATTAAAGAAATAAAGAAAATATGAATTTGAGTCTGCAGGGAAAGTTATATGCTGCCTACATAAGATATTTTTGTTTTTCTTGGAGAATTGTGTTGTGGGGGTGGGGGGGGGGCCATGGTGCTCAGATTGTTGAAAATAAGATTTTAATTGTGTTCATCAGTACATTTTAACATAGAATGTAGTCTTCATAAGTGACAGTTTTCGGTTTTGTGATTTGGAGGAAAAGGGAGGGGGGGGGGGGGTCATATCATGGATGTTGCCTCAATATACATGGATTGCACGAAATTTTCATTATTATTTATATGAATAAAATTTATTTATTTCAATATTTTACATAACAGTCCTACTTTAACTCCCAGGCAATGCCAAGTACATTTTTGCATATTCAATAATTGTAATTGCTAATGAACACAACTGCTCAAAATTATAAACATGTTTAATATAAAAATAGCATTTTACAATGATAGATTTGTTTGCAGCAATATATCCCATTTATCAGTATTCTAAGTGCCTTCAAATTTTCCTTTAAAAAATTGCCTTTTTTATGGTAACAGCACCTTACTTTTTTATAATCTTGGGTGAAATTCCATTACATTTAATAATATTTAAGAAATCAATTATTTTGAACTTCACTTAGATTTTGATGACATTAGATTTAGGCAATGTGCCATGACATATTACATATAGAAAAAAAATCATGATAAAATTACCATACCAGACGCTTTTTTATTAAAAATATTATATACTATTCAGGGCTCGTGCTAGGAATATCAAACTGTTAGCCAACAAATTAGCCAAATTGAAAAATCATTAGCCAAATTACATGATTATTAGTCAAAGTTATCGACGCCATCGGTGAAAAAATTTCTACTTTTAAGCCATAATGCAGCTAATAATATTAATTTCATTCTAAACAAGATATAAAGATAGGTAGATATCATTGTTTTAAACATTAAATAGGCTATTAGTAAATTAAACTTGTATTTACCAATGAAAGATCAAAATGAGTTACAAAAATGATTCACACAGTTTCATTATCATATAAACCAGGCAAGTGTCTAATTTTTGTAATAAAGTTAAAATCTTTCATATCTGGCCCTTCACTATTTATAAGAATCAAGTCACTGAGATTTTTTACTCTGATGTTACAACTTAATGAAATTTATGTTCTGTTTACTAAAGCCTCTTTCAACGATGGTTGTTGTCATAGGACATGTGAAACCAATTCTTGCTACATCCATAATATTTTTATATGCAGTATCATCATTATATTTCTTTAAAATTAGGCACCAAAACTATCTAAGGGATAAATTTTTATGTTGGTTTTAAAATCCAGGCAGGCGTAAGGATCGTATAAAAACCACAAAAATGATGATGAAGATGAAACGAAAACAAGCCAGGCAGGCTTAAAAATTCGTAACTAAACTACGATTCAACTTATGACAAAAACAGCAAACCACAAATTGGCACCTGTGATAATAATCAGCAGTGACCTTTTTTCCAGTTGGTTTTAACTAAAATTAAATGCTTTTTTATTTACCGTATATACTCGCGTAAGTCGAGAAATTTGTGACACAAAAAAATGAAAGAAAAAAATGCTTCAAAGTGGAGGGGTGGTGGTGGTGGTGGTGGTGGTGGGGGGTCGATTTATATGCGGAGTCTAAAAAAAAACATCGTAAGTCTAAAAGTTATTTTTTCCCGCAAGACAATCGATTCGGTAGTAATTACGCAATCGCACACTCCTAATTTCTCTGCCCTTCAGATGTTCCGGACTACCATTGTATACGCACCATCAAAAAATATACATAAATTTTCGTTCGATGTTTATCACTTGTTTCTTCGATTACGGCTGATAGTTTTCAACAAAAAATGGCTTTTCTCATAAATAATTCTGTAATACGGATTGTTTAAAACTATAATGCAGGATTTTAAGTTGAAAGAATTTTTTTGTTTTATTTATTGGAGAGTATGTAATAACTGTCTTGGGGGTTAATCGGCTCACATAACAGACGGAATCCAGATAATGTTTTGATTGCCGCGGTGGGTCAAGGACGCTTGAGAGACAGAAATGTGCTGTCTGCCGTCCGTTTTGAGGAGCAGCGTGCTGGGAATTAAAGAATACCTGGAGCTTGTCACACGAGAACGAGCGCCCCCAAAACAGACGGGAGACAACGCTCGTATGTCATAGGCCTACTTGTCTGGAATCGAACTTTTATTCCAAATTAAATCGGACTTATTTTGGGAAGTATTATTCCATATTACTTCCCAAAAAAATATTTACGAAATTTTCACAGTTTCCAAAAAATCATTCGCTATTTTTTTCGTCAAAGTATTTTTTTTATCGCCAGTTTTGCGATTTTTTCGCATTTGGCGCGTAGGCGAATGGCTAACGCGGACCCTGCTATTAGAATGAATTACCTGACATTGACTGCTGTCCTAAATAAGTGGCTGTAACTTAAATAATATCACTCAGTTTCCAAATCGCCAAATCAGTTTTAATTCAAATCATCACAAAATGTAAAGAGTACAGAATACTGCTCCACAAACATCCACATGAAATGCAAAATCAGTTTATTCATTCCATGCACACTCCCCGCAAACATGGAAAGGAAAAGAAAACTTTATAAATCTATTTGCTAATAGATGGCAGTAGCGGTTAGCTGTAAAGGAAGAATGGCCACAAGGGAAAATAGTTCAAAAATTTTAAGTTTGCTTGCTTAAATTTCTAATTTGAATGGATGGGTTCAGAAATTTTATGGATATAAAGTTTTGTGAAAATCTATTAATATTTGTGGCTGCTATCATATACAAAAGAAATCGACCACTGACATCCGACAAACAAATGGACATTACTCCAAAAATTATCAAAATATGTTCAGGAGGTCTTAAAACATATATTGACATTAAAATCTTGAATTCGAAACTTTTCGTGAAAACAATACTTTCTCTATACTAAATTATATAGTATGAAAAAATAAATTATAATTAATGAACAGATGGCTTCAGGAAATTGTTTTTTGTTTTGGAGCAGTGTGTAATATTTAAAGGTGTTACTGTTCAATTATAAATGTTAGATTGACAGTCAATTTTTTGATAGTGTAATATAAAAATCAAGGATATATTTAACTCACAAAAAGTATATATTTTTAAAAAATCCATGAAAATTTATCTATTAATCATATAGATTATGTTTAAAGTTTGTTTGAAAGAGAATTTTTCAATCTTTTTGATGGTTAAGATGAAAACTGTGATAATATATTTAGTTGCTAAAGAACCAATTTGTGTGAATATTGCTCAAAATCAAGCTAAATTATGCTAGAAAATAAAAAAAACTAAAAAACTAATTCAAATTGAAAATATAATAACAACTTTGAGGTGCAAATTTCTGGGTCTGAAATACCTGTTAACCAATTTTCAAGACTGCATGATGCTTAGATTTTCTGCTACAGACATCTTCCTTATATGAAAGATATATTTCAGGTTAGCTAAAAGTTTAGTCTAAAATAAGTTTTTGTCTGTGCGCAGGCATAATTTATTTTTATGTTAATAATTGGTAATTATTAAAAATACAAATTTCTTTGATTCTTCTTTCTTATAAGTAACACACACTTCTTGATAATATTTTAAAATTAAAAATCTGCTTTAAACTACTAATATTAATTGCTTCAAAGCAATCTGTGGCTTAGGATAGCAGAGCCAATAAGGAACTTAATATGCCCATATGGAGCTATAGTTAACAAGAAATAAAATAAACAACATGACAAAAATCAGCAATCTCACATTTGAAATTTAAAGAATCAAACAAATTTTATCTTTTTATTCAACAATCTCTGCTTTAAAATTTAAAAAAAAAATGTAAGAAAGAACATAGATATAGCATTGTCTTTATAAGCAGCATTTATAGTAACTTAATTATTTTTTCTTTGGCACTAGCCTAAATAATCACCAAAAAACAGCCATCTAATGATCCAAAGCAAATTTGCATAAAATTTCAGTTATAATTTACTAGCAGATAATATACCCACGCTTGCTCGTGGCATTCATATTGTTTCGAAAACAAATTCCATTAAAATATTTCATTCCCTTATTAAAAATATAAAAAATCTCCATTTTTACTAACAGAATTATTTGCACAGGCAAATTTAAAAAATAAAAGATCCTAGTCCTGTTTATAAACTAATTTATGAAAATGAAGTTTGATCATGATTATGCCAAAAGGAAGATATTGGAATGACAGCAAAAGTTATGGTACCATTTTTTAGCCCCTTGCAACAATCAGTTAAACACATTCAGAAAAATATGAATTTAAAAAAACATTTGCCAAAATAAAACAGATGGTTTAAGAATTTAAAATATCAACAATTGCTGTAATCTTATCATACTTGAATGACAAATACAAGTTGGAATGATTAAAACATTTAAAATATTCTTACCAACATATTTATCAAAATTATCTTCTGTTAGAGCAACTGCCTTCTCTTCAACTGCACTTGCATATGACTATAAAACACATTTTATTATTACAAAAGTGATTACATTAGGGCTGTGGAGTCACTTCATCAAACTTTTGACATTTGACTTCAATTTTAGATTTTGTGGGATCTTCAGATTTTACAATTTATATGGAAAAAAAACCTTAGTATATTTGAGAAATGTTGCGCTTTGCCATAAAATATTAAAATTTGGACAACATTTTCGATATTAGCAATGCAATAATTGCTGAAATCATCAAATTGTGTATTAACAATAAAATATATAATGTAACATAGGGTATATACCTATAAAGGGAAAGTATTTGTGTTAAACAAATATTACAAGTCAGATCATTTTTGTTAGTAGTGTTTACCAGGCCTCGAGTTGCCAATCACCAAATTTGTCATTTTTAATAAAAAAATTCGAGTGACAAAGTTCAGAGTTTTTATGAAGTGGCAAAACTTGGTAGCTAAAAGACTATTTTTTTAACATGATATTATACAAGGCTATTCTCTTTTTAATATTTTATCAGTTACATAAAACATATTATTATAGTATTAA
Source organism: Amaurobius ferox (assembly GCA_951213105.1). Taxonomy (NCBI): domain Eukaryota; kingdom Metazoa; phylum Arthropoda; class Arachnida; order Araneae; family Amaurobiidae; genus Amaurobius; species Amaurobius ferox. Next base: position 94,197,595 of record OX578148.1, read on the forward strand.
AATAACTTCAGAACATTTCATTTGATTTTTCAGATTATTGCACAGGGGAAGTATTAGTATATATATATATATAAGAGAAAATTATAAAAACAAAATTTGTGGCTGTACAATTTTAAAAAGTGGCTAAAAAAATTACTCTAGACCAATGAAAGAGTGTGTACCTATGTATATTCAAAATGTCAATTATCAATATATGAAGTCAGCGGGTTTTTAGATGATAGGTGGTAACGTTCTTAGCATGTGCACAGAACATTAAAAAAATCAATAGATTTTTAACTTTTTACAGAAAGCTGTCATAAAGCACTGAATCTCAACTAGAAATATATCAATTACCTATAATTTGTGTTTAAAATGTTATGATTGCAGTTTTAAACAAATAATGGCATTTACAATTTTAAGATTAACTATAATAATTTATGGTATTGCCATTCTGAAAATTCATTTTAAAAATATATGCAATATCATCAACATATATTATTAATATCTTTATCTTTAAACATGATTAGTTTTGAGTCATTTTTAATTAAATAATTAATTCCATTTAATTTGACTGTTAGTGTTAGGTTACTTTTGTATACAGCATTAGTTTTGATGGATTTCGACTATTTTAAAATGGAGATTTTCCAGTTTCTTTAAAAGTAATATTCTATTAAGAGTTTAGTAATATAAAGGAACTCATCATTAGCTTAGCTATGTCTGCTGAAAACAGTCATCACTACAAATCATACTGAATCAATTATTAAATTATTTTATTTTGGAATAAGAGTCAGTACATTTTTACTGACTCTTATTTACTGATTCCACCCAAAATTGCTACTGACTCAAACTTAAATTCCATAGTTCTGATTAGCACGAGGAAAATCTTTATTACTATTTCATATGAAAAATCACTTTGCATTTGATTATAAAGAATAAGTGGTGGAAATATCTAATTTCTATTTTTTTATAATATTTTACCAAGGATCCTGGTACATTTCAAAATAATCACATAGAAAACAAAAAATTTTCTACAAATCTAGACAGTATGGGCATTTACAGCAGAAGGAATTAAAATTATGCATGAAAGTAAAAATATGTAGAAAAAAAATATAAAAATATTTCCTCATACTATTTTCAAATTAGCAAATTTTTATTGGGTTATTAATCAAAATGGGAGAGGAAAGGGGCTGGCAAGGCAAGTATTTCCAGCTGAGAGGTCAGCAAATCAATATTAATAGTACGAGATAACATACACGAAGTAGATTTTTTAAAGACTTTCACTTTTATATTTACTGGAGCATCAAGCTAGTCCATGATTTTATTTGTTATCAAACAACTAGCCCTATTATTTATAGTTAAAACAATTTTACCCCAGTAGAGCGATTCTACAGTTGAGATTTCAGTACGATTTGTATCTGTAACATTAGAAAGAAAAATTAATTGTGCAAACTTCTCTTTTAGATGAGCATATATTTATTTCATATAAATATTAAAAAATATTTAAATTTCATACTTAGTCTAAAGAAAATCTAAAAATGCTAAAACAATTTAAAAGACTTTAGCTACAATATTAGACTTTTAATTTAAACCCTGGTTGATAATGAAAATACATTCACTATTTCTATATAAAAACTGATAGAATCTAATTCATAATTCATTTAAAAACGCTTTTAATTACTTTTCAAGCTAAGAATTCTATTACAATATTAAGATTTTAAGAGTGAATGTTTAAACATGTACGTGACATACATTCTTATCAAAACATAAAAATCTCAACAATGTATCTCAATCAGTTTAATAAAATTTGAAATGTTCGAAGTCTTAAACTTGAATATTTTTAGTTACATAAATATCAAGTATGTGACTATTGATCCAAAAGCCGCATATGGATCGAGTAGAATGTGTTCATTTGACTGCTATAATGACAGCTGAAGTTATTTAATAGGTAGATTGAACATTGAAGCTGAAGCTAAAGATAGCATCAAATGCTTTAATCTAACCTACAGAAAAGTCGAAAATCAAACAATCTTGCAAAATACATGTCGCATCTAAAACAATATGAATTTTAAATTCGCCAACATACTCACAAAATAAATTATGCATTGAAATACTGCAAGTAATATTGCACGATGCGAATTAAAGAAAACTGCCTGCATATTTAAGATGAACTGTTATAAATAATTTTTTAACAAAATTATCATATTATTAAAATCTTAACGTATGAAACAAACGTGTAAGCCGGAGTAGGCAAACTTTTCACACGTAATTTTAATTCTAATATTTTGGGTGGAGGAGTTGCAACCGCAAGCTATAACTGTGAAAAAAATTCTGTTCTTCCATGAACTCATTTAGCAGATAAATATGAAGAACTTAACAATTTACCCCTGCCCACAAAATATATATTCTGTTCCCGATTTATTTTATAATCATTAAGTGCTTTTGTATTATTTTTAACTGATGGATTATCTCCGCCCCCTCCCCCCCAGTAGTTTCTGAACTTCATCCATGATTTTCCTAAATCGACATTTTGGTATCGAATTCTCTGCAGCTCGGCCGCTCAACTCCATAATAAGTGCATAAAACTGCATTTGTAGAGTAAATACCTTTTAATTGGTATACGTTTCTTAAATCTTTCACTTTTTATTTACCTTTTTACATTCTTTATTTTTGTAGACTGATTAATATTGCTATAGATTACAGGTGCTCTGTATAAAAACCCAATATGCCTCCCAAGAAAAAAGCACCCGAACCCAATAAAAAAACTGATTTGAAGAAGAAGGAAAAAATTATAGAAGTAAATATATGCTTAAGTCTTATTTTATCTTTTCTTTCATTTTGAAAGAATGTTATTATGTGGTCATATTTTCCGTGTTGTTTTCTGATAAAGTTGACACGCGTTAAAAAGTCGATCATGCAGTTAAAACATGTTACATAAAAGCATTTTTCTTTCTGTTAATTCTACGGTATTTTGTTAATTCTACAGTAGAATCAATTTTAACACCGAATTAAGATTGTATATATTATGTATTGTGTATATTGACAAAATATGAAACCGTAAATACGCTCTTTTGAAGGAAATATTTAGTGCCCCATTTATGTTGGTTTAGTCAAAGTTGGGGTAAACCCTGCTAATAATCGCATTATCTAAACTATTTCTGTAGGGGGTGCGCAGGTCAATTAAAAATTGCCTTTAAACTCCAAATACAAATTAGTCATAGGATAAGGAAAACTTGAGCAATGTATATAAGCACAAAAATGCAACATACAGCTGTTTCAAAGATATGCTGGATCAAGCAGTGATTCAGCTTATCCCCGAAATAGCTACATGCTATATTTTTGTGTTATTTCTGAAGTTTTCCTTATCCTTTATATAAAGTGTATTTTACTTATAAATTTGTGGTCATAGGATATTGAAAAAGAATGTTACATAAAGTGGGATTTTCCAGATGAAAAAGAAAAAAGGGTAAGTATTGCCCAATGGGAAGTGTTAAGATGAGTCCCAACATGGATTCCTAGGGTCGCAAATTTGGAAAATACGGAGTGTGAAATCTCCATTAAGAAAAGATGGGACAATCACTTTATGATAAACAGGATTTTCCTTAATTTGTTATTAATTTTTACTAAGCAAAATTCTGAATTTTCAGTTTGATTCTTTTGTATATCTATCCTATTTTCATATTGTGGATTTGTCTTAATTTTATCATCTGATTCATTTGTATTGTTACTTCAGATGACAGGTGAAGGGGGATGCCTCTGGTCATAAGACCCCTTAGGACCAGAAACACTGTTTCTTGTTTTAATTTGAGATTAATGCAAATTACTTTTAGGTTAATGTATTGCTATTTTATCTGATAGTGTATTTTGAAGGCATTTGATCAAGTGAGTAATCACTTTCATTTATTTTTGTTGGGCCCAAGAAAATTCATGTGCTTACATTAGAAGTACTAGTTTTTTCTATAGGTAAAAACTATTGAGAACTAATTTTGCTTTATAAATTATAATCATTTTATATGAAATAATATAAAGAAAATCAGTTGACTCATTAATTCTACTTTAAAGTATAGCTATTCTCATAGGTACACTATTGGGACACATTCTATTGGGGAATGGAATACTCTGTGACAATATCCGTATTATGTCCCATTGGGCATTTAGAAACATTTACTTTAAAAAATATATTAGTATAGAAATATTTTCCACACCTTAAATAAAATAAATATTTAACAATGAACAAGCACTTCATGTGGAAGGTCCTATTTTTAATGAGCATTTAATTTTTATGTGCATTATTTTACACAAATATAATACTTATTAGCATTTTATACAAGTAATGACATTAAATTTTTACAAAGTGAATTAATCCTCTTTTTACTGTCAAAGTGTACCCACCAACCTACCCCACCCCATGAAAGGGAAGTTAAATTTTTTTATTCCATCACAATATTTTTCCAATTAAAGTAATAAAGGAAAGATATTAAGAGAACTGTGAAAATGTATGTATAATTTTGTACAAGAAAACATGATTTTATTTTAAGTTTTACTAATGTAGAATCTTGTATAACTTTATATAAAGTTGTGCTACTTGTATAAAAATCATGCTAAAACTATTTATTTAAGAACTCTATTTAAAGTGATTTAACAATGTAATATTTTTATTGAATTTGTTTTTTTACTAATTTTGTTCTTATTTCTAGGATAAGACATTTGGCCTTAAAAATAAAAAAGGTGCAAAAAATCAGAAATTTATTCAACAAGTGCAGCACCAAGTTAAAACTGGAAATCAAAGTGTTAAAAAGGTATTTGATTGTGTTATTTCAGAAATGTATTCTTAATTATTGAGTGTGTATCCATTTATTCAGAACATTTATTTTATATTTGCAGGCACTTTTGTGATGGTACGTCGTCTTATGATGTCTGATATAAATTATTTATAATAACATGCATAAAGAGTGTTGAAAATTACTATAAATTATTTAGACACACAGAATATTAATATTTCATACATCTATAATTGTGACATTTCATACCTGCTAGCTAGTATGTTGATTTCATGCAACATGTTCACCTATTGATTTTAAAGATAATAATGTAATATAATGGAAAAATATATTATTACAGCTAAAACTAAACAATAAAATTGGCATATAGTTTTTACAACATTAGCTGTTATGCCAAACAATAGTTATCAATAGATATTAATAATAATAGTTATCAATCTATATATACTAATTGTCAAGTGTCTGTCATGCTTCCCGAATAGATAGAGATTTGCAGTCTGGTACACAGGTCATTCGTTTGATAAAACCCTCTGAAAAAATTACATATTTTGAAAATGTTCTGCAGAGGAGAAAATCCATACCAATCCATTCAAAATGTGAAATGACAGAAAAGTATGTTTTGCAATGTGATAGTGACTTCAAATTTGGTGTATTGTTTTGGGTAAATCGTTCGAAAGGAAGAAAATGTGCAATTTCAAATTTCTAATATTTGTTACCTTAGAGGTGCTGCATACCAAAATGTTCGATTTGCCGAATAAATGAGAAACGTCTACTTTAAAATTTGATAGAGGTTTGAAAATCAACATATGACTAATCATTTGATAAAAAAACCCAAGTAGAATAGAATTTTTCAAAAATGTTCATTTATGGGAGTGCTTCACAGCAAAATGTTTGAAAGGTGAAATTATAAATATGCATACTTCAGGATGAGAGAGACTTCAAATTTGGTGTACGGGTAGATAGTTTGAATGTGCTCCACACTAAGTCGGACGGTCTGGGTTTCAACAACAACAATAACAACACTAAAACATTTAAAAGATGAAATGTAGAATATAGATTAGATATAGATTACAAATTAGGTGTAAAGCAGGCTTCCGAAAATCGCCCGTCCTCCTCGGGTTAAAATTCGGCGAAGACGACCAATTTTTGGAAGTTGCCGTCCTCTCGGACGGCCTTGAGATTAGAGATTCCGTAAAAAAAATAGATAAATTGTTGTCATCGTAAAATTGTGGCGAAAGCCGCCCTTTCCCGTGCCATGAATGAAAATTGAAATGTCGTCACCTGCAAATCCCCCCACCCCATAAACTTAGTGTGCATTATCAATGCCTTCTTTCTAGGCGAGCCGTCAGATCTGCATTGCAACCACAGGCGCTAGTTATTTTTTCTCCCCTCATCCTCCACCCAGTGAATCCGACGACAGCACGAAAATGCGATAGCACACTCATGATCTAAGTGACATGTTCTGTTCTCCTTTTCAAGGTCTACATGTGCGGAATTTTTGGATTTTCATAAGACCGATAATACCAATGCTTAAATCCGGACTAAGCCCGAAGAAATGTATAAATGTAGAATGAACTCGGCCTGAAGATAACTGCGTCTCAGCAGGCCCGAAATGATTTGTTTTCAAATAGGTATGTTAAAAATAAATTTGTCAAAATTTTGTATGGAGAATTTAGTTTGTTTTCTTAAACATTTATCTTTACATAGCTGAAATAAAAGCAATAAGTTCATGCATTCAATTTAAATCCATTTTAAAAATTTTCAAAAAAAATATGTTCGGCCCGGCTGTAATGAACATTTAAAAAAAAAAGACTCAACCCTGCCCGAAACAATAGAAAACTCAAGCCCAGCCCGGGCCTAAGCCCAAATTCCCATTTAACTCTTTAAAATCCAAACTATAAAATTTTCATTTGCTGTAATAGACGGGAGTAAGTAACAAGTTTTAATTTTTGGAACGGATTCTTCTAGTTTCAGCCAGAAGTGTTTTATTTTCTTCCCCACTTTGGTTTCAACTTTGAAACTAAAACGTTTAAAATCCATTCATGGCATTTGTTCCAGTTGTTTGACAACTGAAGTTCTAGTTGTTTGACAACTGAAGTTAAGGTATGAAACATCTATTCAATCCAAGAAGATTTCAATCTTGATTGACTACATTCCCTAGAAATTAAGAGTACCGATAAGGTTAACTGTTTAGAGACAAGAGGATTTATATGATTATTTATTTTCCACTCCTTCAAGCTACCAAACATTGAAAAAAAGGGGCGATTCCTTACATATCTTACCCCTTTGTCCCCCCCCCCTTAGATCGGAATTCCGCTGGTCTGATTCTTTATCGGAGACTCCGCGTCGTCGATTTTCATTGTGGTGGTTAAGCGCTGTGAAGGTGGTGTATGAATATGCAGTTATTGCACTTCATCAGTTCTTCAGCACTTCTTCAGTGAGGCAGTTGGTTCTAATTTATTATTGTTGTGCGATGTATTTAAGCTCATATATTAATGAATATAAATTGAAAAAAATATTCTTAGGAGGACGAGTAAAAATTTTCGATGACGTGAAAGAAATTTCAATAGCCGTTCTCGCGGACGGGCTAGATTTTGACGATTTCCCGAAGCTTGGTGTGAAGGTAGATAGTTCGAAAGGAAGAAAATGTATCATTTCAGATTTTCAGTATTTACTTCTTTAGGGGGGCCCGCACACCTTTAGTTTAAATGAGATATAGACTTGAAATTTGATACATGGGTCAATCGTAAGATTAAAGAAACATGAAGTTTTTCAATAATGTTCTGTAGAAAGGGTGCTTCACACCAAAATGTTCAAAGGTGAAAAGAGAGATAAGGACTTAAAATTTGATACACAGGTCAATCAATTGATAAAACCTCAGAAAACGCCATATTTTTCAAAAATGTTCATTTAATAGGTGCTCCACACAAAATGTTCAAAATGTGAAATGTTAGTAAAACAGACTTTGCAATGAGATAAATACTTTTAAATTGGTGCAAGGATAGATTGTTAGGTAGGAATAAAGTGTATAATTTCAGCTTTCTCATATTTGCTAATTTAAAGATGCTTCACATTTAAATGTTTAATTGGCTGAATAAATGAGAAATGCTCAGTCTGAAATGAGACTGATATTTGAAATTTGTTGTGTGGGTGAACAATTTGAAAAGGACCACTGGGAAATGCAAATTATTCACAAATTTGTGATATTCGGGGGTTGTTTATTGGAAGACTATTGATTTTCAATGGGTATTTGGCAAGTAGATATTAAATAATAGTTAACAATAGTATCAGACCAATGTAAAATACAGTATATGTGTGTGCTATGTGTAGGTATATAGACCTTTGTACACTGGTATATACCTAAGCATCATGTAGGGAGTCATTGCTGACATTAGACATATTGGTTGCTAAAATTTGAGCAGTGCAATAGACTGCAATTCAGGTCTAAGTGATAAACCACTGTATCCCATTTTGTGACCGATTGCTATGATGGCAGGTTATGCCTACCAGACACCACAATTATTCAAATGACAGTAATATTATTGTCTGCACCCTCATAGCTTCCTATGCAGGTGCATAGGTTGCAGCATTCCAGGACAAAATTTAACTGCCAATTAAATTAATTAATTTGCTTTTTGAAAAAGCTTTTACACAGGCAGAATCAATTTCATATTTCCTTTCATTTAAACATTTAAATCCTTTAGATTGAGTTTTTTTTTTTTTAATCAGGATGGTGATTTTTGAACGCATTACTAATTATTGTAATAATGTACATTAATTTTTTAAATTTCAAATGTATATATTAGAAATTGAAAGATTTTAATTTTTTTTTCTTTTTTTTTTAATTATCAATCTTGCAGAATATTTTTCCTTCAGTACTGCTAGATCTGCAAATTTCCCTACTCTCCTAAGTATACTTTAAGTTCTTTTGCTGATAAGATTTAAATCTAGATCTAGGATGTCAAAATTAGTCTTCAGTGAGAGATACAGGTCTTTGAATGAAAGTTGTCGAAGTGAAAATTGAAAAAAAAAATTAATAGGCTAAATAATTTGTATAAAACCATTTCAAAACCAAACAATTTTTTAATCTAAAAATTTTTGTAACTTTTATTTAAAACTTAAATTGTGGGTGTAAAGGATAGATATTTGTCTCAAATAAAAAGATATAAATCTTAAGATGAAAAGTTATGAACATTTAAATTAATAGATTTTTAATTATTTACAAAAAATCCAAATTTGTCCATTGTAACCTTTGGCTTTCCATGGATTTAAAATGTGAATTTTAAGTATATCTAATCTGCAAAAAACCACCCCAAAACCCAAAAAAGATTTAACCTTAGATTTTTGTAACCTTTATTTAAAATGCAAATTCTGGGTGTAAAGAATAGATATTTGTTTAAAATGAGAGAGTATAAATCTGAAGATGAAAACTTGTGAAAGTGAAAATTTAAAAATATGAATAGATTTTTAACAATTTGCAAAACACTGCCCATCTGAGCCTTTGGCTGTGCGGGGAATTAAAATGTGAATTCCAGGTAAAAGTTTATAAGTTCATCTTAATGAGGTATAGATCTTAAGATAAAATTTAATTAAAAACAAAAAATAAATGTTTAATTATTTAATGGTTTTGTGGAATTTTGGGCAATTTTTGTATTAATTCATTTGTAGCAGTTGTAAAAATTATCACAAAGCTTTAATCATAACACCAATCTTAGTAAGAAGAATTATATATTTAAAATGATACCTGAATAAAAACCATGACAAAATTTTCTAATATTGGGTGATTATTTTTGCCAAAGTTATTTCTGTGAAAAAGAACTGTACAGTTAAAACAAGCAATACTGAAAGAATTATTAAGAGATATGTGTCTAAGGTTTGTGAGGCATTGATTTAGATGTAAAACCAGTTTTTATAATTTTTTAATCATATTATATATGTGCTGTTTTAATATTATATATTGTTAGTAGTTGCTTATAAAATATCTTATTCTAAAATTATTTAGGCTGAGTTACTGAAAGGAGCTGATAAGAAAAAAGATGAAAAGAAGAAAGAACTTGATGAATTGAACAACTTGTTTCGCCCTGTCACTGTTCAAAAAGTGGAGAAAGGTATAGTCTTAGTATTTTATGTACAAAACATTTAAGCTGCTAAAATATATATTCTTTGGGCAAGACTATGTAAAATCCTTAAGTGTGTGTAATATAATAACTTCCATTTGTTTCAATTATGTGTTAGCCACTAGCCAGGTGGCTAATAACTTTCATATTTGGTGAGTATTTTTTTTTCTTGTAGTACCTACTGTGATTAAGTTATATGTGTATTGATTCATTTGTCCTTGAATGTGTTTTAAAGACTTAAAAAAAGTTTGTTTTCTACAATTATAATTGCAGTGAACCTTCTTAATAGTGGACAAATGTAAGAAGTTTCTATGAATAGTTGTGTCTGACAATGGAATATGGAAGTAGTTATCCTTCTAGGCATTTTTTGAAGAACATGGCTCTCTGCCCTTTTCTAAAACTGAAAACTGCACCTTGCCTTTTTTTAAATCTGAAAAATCCATCCTTCCCTTTTTTATGATGCCACCTTTTCCTTTTATTAAAGACTTTTTTTTTTACAGGGTGTGTACATGGCCTTGAAAACCTGGAAAGTCCTTGAATTTTCAGTTTTTTCCTCAAGGCCTTGAATATCCTGAAGAAAAGGGTATTTCTGAGAAATGAGCCTGGAAAGTCCTTGAATTTAATTTTCACAGAATTTTTTAAGTTTAGAGTGGATAAAAAAAATATGCAAATTTTCCGCATTCTTTGCCCTGCTTTTCAGGGCTATGGCACACGAGCATTGTCTCTTATCCATTTTGGAGACACTGTGTGCTAGGGGTAAAAAAATGCCTAGAGCTTATCATATGTCAAGAGAACGTCCCCTTCTGTGATTCCTGTAAAGGAAATGTCCGGTGCTCTTCACACTCATGTGCCACTGGCCTCAAATAGCTCCATATTGCGATAATCGGTTTCAGAGTTTCTTTCTTAATTCCTTCCACAGTTATCCCCCTTTGACCATGGGAAGGTAATTCGTGTGACATCAAAAGGAGTGTCCAAAGCTGTGATGAGATTCGCATTTTAACTGAACTGTAGAAAAATTCTTTTGGTTGATCAGCTGGGAATTAAGCTGGGATTTTAAGAGTGCAATTTTAATAATACAGTAACGGACCAATTTTCTGGAATTCTTCAGACCGATGGCTTTCCAGATTTCTGATTTATTGCAGAAATGGCCATTAAATAGGTTATTACGTTGATTTGATGTCAATGTCTAATCTCCGTATTACACTAAATACACTATAAAACTATATATTATCAAAAAGAGGTGTCCAAAGCTGTGATGAGATTTGCATTTCAACCGAACTGTTGAAAAGTTCTTTTGGTTGATCAGCTGAGAATTTTAAGACTGTGATTTTAATAATACAGTAACGGACCAATTATCCAGAATCCTTTAGACCGATGGCTTTCCAGATTTCTGATTTGCTGCAAAAATGGCCGTTAAATAGGGTTACATTGATTTGATGTCAATGTCTAATCTCTTTATTAAACTAAATACACTATAAAACTATATATTTCAACTTATAAATATTTGATTTATTTTCTAGCATCTATACATCGTTATTTTTAAAAAGTTAATGTCTCTGTAAAAAGGAAAAACTTATTAGGAATAGTCAAATATGTGAAAAATGCCGCAGTAGATAAAAAATAACCACTCCTCAATGATTTTCTTAAAATATGATGAGTCATTATTGATCAGCGGCGCTGGGAGGGAGTTAGGCATTGAATGCAAAGAAAAGAAAGGCATGTGCTCGGCTCCTGAAAGTAGCAGCTGATCTCTGTGAGAGGCCAGTAAGGTTAATGACCTTATTGCTCTGTGATGATTTTATTTGTGGTAAATATGACATTCCAAACCAAAAGAGTAAAATATATGGTTGATTTAAGTTGAAAATTGATACTTTCACTAATGAAAATAATAACTATGCTATTTTCGAAGTTTGATTTAAGCATAAAACTCAGCATAAAAAATTTAAGCATAAAGATACTGGGGGAGGGGGGGGGGGAATGCGTCATATGAAACAGATTACATTAAAGAATAGTATCCATGTTATAATGCAGTATTTCCCCTAGGATCATATTTGGGCTGGGTAATATGTCAACAAAAGGGCAACCTATTCCTAAAATTGGCATTATAGTATCGTTTTTTATATTTGTAATGTTTTAAACGATATTACAATTTGGAATGCTTGCACAATATTTTATTTAAACTGGTATTTGCAAAATTGTAAATTTTGAAGTCATACATTGCTGGCATGTGCACACTATCATCTAAATTTATTATGAAATTATTTTTATTTCCATAGTTAATGCTGGAAGAATTTAAACAAACTTCATGATTCACTATTCCCCTGAACGACATTCAAAAATACAACTTAATTTTTGAATCACTTGCATCGTTCTCGGGAATGACGCATGGCATTTTTTCAGCAGAAGTCTTCATGCAAATTGAATATCCAATGTGTACACAAACTCATTTGCATATTTAGGGACCCCGGGCATCGTAGTATTCCTGTAGGTATCGATCCCCTTGTATTTAAGGAGTTCACATTGGAAACATCATTAGCATTTTAAGATCTCAGGAAATCAGTAGTTCTTGGATCTCAGTTGATTTTAGGAGATCTGGCTGTAGTATGACGATCATCCAATTGAATGTCTTAGTTAAAAAGACGACTTCGGTGTTAAAGGTTACACAATTGTGTTAATCTGTGTATGTGATGGCTTTTATCGCAAAAGTTTTATACCGGTGATTTATGCTTTTAATATTGAGCATGTACACGACTGTTCATCATAAGTACAAAATTATCTAGTCATCTTGTGTCAGAAAATGAATTGTTAATGTTCCAGTAACCTACAGAAGGTGAAAGTCGGATGACACTTAAGTCATGCAGTTAATGGAAAAACTCATCCTATTGACATTTCCATTGAGAACTTCTTAAGTTTTTTTCAACTGTACAAGCTAAACATGCATTTATGTTTATTTGCATATATCTAAAGCAGCTAGCTTTTGTAATAAATCAAGATTATGGATTTTGATTAAATATAAACTTTGTTATTAGGCCTGACTCATGTATTTCCTTTTATTTTGATACACTGCACTACTCTTCTCATGACTTAAAAGATTCTTTCACTTAAGTCATAAATCCCCCCACCCCGCACACACCCCTCCATTGGAAAATCTTATGGATGCTACTGGTCATGTGCATACAATGTGAGAAATAATGAATGTGTGAATGTTATTCAGGAAGTAAGGTTATTGATAATGATAATATTTACATTTTAATGCCATAGGCGAATCTAGGGGATTACATAAGGCCGATGAATCTGACTTTTTGAATTTATAAATAATAATATTAGTAATATAGAAAGTAAATGTGGATTCTTCAGAAATTTTAATGGATGAAAAAAGATACTTCATTAGTATTTCTGTAAGGGAGTGCAATCTGTATGCAAAAAAATCTTATTTAAAAAAATCATCAATATTTCACTGAAATATTTATTGATAATATAACATACTATGAAGAAATGAAAATTCTGCTTTTTATAAATAATTTGATACAAAACATAGATGGAAATAGATACTTTTGATTTCATAAAAATTGCGTCTAAATCGTTTAGCGATTATTTTTATCAGTACTGCTGTAAATATTGCCAAAGTAACAAGATGTTTTCCTGTTTCAACAATATTTGAATCTGTAATAAATTCCCAACATAATTTTGTCAAATTTCACATCATTGCTGCAGAAAATTTGTGTGGTATGGCACATTTTATTCAAAAAATCAAACTTTTGTAGCAGTATGCATCAGCTGTAAGTTAAAATGCCGCATTTGTATGTGAAGCAAGAATTTATTACCACATCATACTGGTTAATTTTAGTGAATTTTATGTTAATGATCGCAACTGAAAATTGGAAAGGTATAGCACAATTTATGCTAAATGTTAAACTTTTGAACTAGTTAGTGTGCATCGGCTGTTAACCCTTTCGGGACGGCGGCATTCCGAAACTACCGTGGCCCAAAGGACGAAGCGCTTCGTTTCCGAAATGTGCGTAAAAGACGGCTACTTTTTTGCGCTAAGCCTTACTCTCGAAAAAAATTCACTAAAAATCACCCGTTCAACACAGCATTCTACTTTTTTCAGGAAGAAAGGAAATACTTATTTTCTATTTGATGTATATTTTTTATTCAAATTTTCTTTTATCAAAATATTAAAAATTTTAGTGTATATATGTTTTAGGTACAGATGGATAATTCTTTGGCATGTCCTTCCGATTTTTTAAAACTGTACCACATATATGCGTATTCTTAGACAACAAATACTTTGCAGGTACAGGAGAGGTAAAAAATTTATCCAAATACAAAGTATATCCTTTTCCTGAAAGTTCACTTAGAAGTGTTTTCACAACGCGTTCTCCATACCCACCATCAGAGCTTGATAATCCCGTGTCCTTTCCAGTATACACAAGGAAATTCCATTTATGGCCTCATTCCGATTCTGACGATTTATATATTTTTATTCCATATCTGGACCTTTTCGATGGGATATATTAACGAAATCCCAGCCTTCCTTTCCATGAGAACATAAATAACCTAATCATTTCATTGCCGCACATTCCTTTACCCCCCCCCCTCCCCCACCCACTCAAAAAAAAAACCTCTCTTATATTCCTCTAATTCAACAACCAAATCAATAAAAGACAAAATCAGAACGAGACCCGGAACTCAATTATAAAATTGTTGATGCTACGAGAAGTGCTATGTTTACTTTACAGAACCATGTGTTTCACCGCTCCAAATGGAGAAATAATTCATTGGATTCTCCTTGTTCCAAGGTCAAACATCTACAAAATACATTTAAGTTGCTTCCACGGGCATTTAGCGCCATCTAGGAGACAAATACATTCAAACTAAAACGTTCCACATAGAAACACCCATACGTTCCAGTCGTCCTTTAGGGTAAAATTTCCTCCGGCCCGCGGGAGTGCCGTTCGTCCTTGAATGCAACTTCACAGCTGGCGCGTGGGCGTGCCACTCGTCGCGAAAGGGTTAAGTAAAAATAGTGTAACTTTGTGTTTTGCTAAGAATTTTTACGTCGCAACATATTGGTATTTTAAACAGATTTTAATAAAATTTAAGCCAATGATCGTGACTGAAAATTGGCACAATTTATGCCAAAAACCAATCAACTGTAGGGTATGCATTAGCTGCTAAGTGAAAATGGTGCAATTTTGCATCTTAAAAATTTTTCACGCAACAAATCGGAATTTCTACTTGAACTGCGATCTTACGTGATGAGAGCTTAAGTGAGTGCTAGGATTTCACCCTTTCCGACCAAAAATAAGACTTAAAGCTAACAAAAGATACTTTAAACAAATAGCAAGAAAGTCTTTGTTTCCGTCATGCAAAAAACTTGTGCTGCGACTCGTCAGTATTAGTAAAGCATATAATGGCACTCCTTGGTGGTTCCAGATAAAGCCATTGTGGAAATTGACATAAAAAGTGATGGCGCTTAAAAAATTTCAGAAAAAGCGGATCCGCTAGGGTAATGATCAATGAAAAAACATCGAAAGCTGATCCGCATATCATTTTCATCTCCAAAAAGTTATGGCACTTACCAAAGTATATATTTTTTAAAAGTTCACAAAAATTCGTTTATTGATAGTATGGATTCCTTTGTAGAGAGTTTTTCTATCTTTCCAAGGATATTAAGGTGGAAACTCTGTGATAATATTTTTGATTACTAGGGAACCAATTTGTACAAAAATCGTACAATTTTAATATTTAATAACCATGAATTAAAAAAAATCACACTGAGGCGTAATGTCTTGAGTCCTGAAGTACTGTGTACCACATTTTATTGCCACACGATGCTTAGATTGTTTGCTGCAGAAGGCACAGACAAACAGACACCCACATGAACAGACAGCTTTTATTCTTGTAGATGTAATTTTATGAATTACTATAATATGAAGAATTTAGAGCACACAGTCAAAATTTATAAATAAGAAATCCATTTAATACCTTCGAATTTTATGATCAAATCAATTTTCGATATTACCTATAACTGTGATGATTACTCATTCAACCTTATATTTAAATGTTCCAGTAAGTATGCAATGAGAAATGTATGTGCGAAATGAAATGTACATATAGCAAAATTAAACACACATCCATAACAGAAGGTCTTTATTTCACTTCCTTAAGACGTACAAAAGTTTAAAACAGGCCATAGCGCTTTCGAGCATAAGTATGCTCTTCATCAGTGGCTACACCGAAATAAAGTTTGAATCGTTCATATATAGACCAGATATAGCGAGAAAATTTGCATAAATACAATCCACAAAAGAATCTACGTCTAGATAAGGATAAACCGTAAACAATTTTTCAAAAAACATTTTTTTACAACAAAAGAACAGCATATCAACTTACAATTCAATTACAGAAATCGAAAAAAGGGGGGGGGATGGCAATCAAGCATAATCCCAAAGAGGAAGATGTCAAAGATAACTTTGCAGAGACTTGAATTGCATGGAGTCGAGAATGAGTCGCCAAGCGTAACTCAAATTCATAACAGGGTCAAAATTACAAACGGACTCACGGTAAATATAAATAAAAAGGGATTCAAAAAGGAGAATATCACGAGGGTTATTACACCGAATCAAAAGGAAAGTCTTTTCAAAAAGAGGCTGAAAATTATCTTTAACAACAAATTGAGCAAGAGCCGTAGAAAGTTTACTATCCCTGACATCCCGAGCATGTTCTGCTAAACAGATGCCAACGGTGCATTTAGTGCTTCCAATATAAAATTTAAAATTACCATCGGTGGACAACAGGGGAACAACATACACCCCAGCAAAGCTTTTAAAGTCATCCCTATCACCCAGTTTATCAGACCGAATACGGTTAAATAAAGAAGAAATATTAGAATGTGCAGGTCTGAAACCAAACTCAGAACAAAATTGGATAAAGGGGCGGAAAATCGTAGGATTGTATGGAAAACTAGACCTATAAGTCAAACGGTCTTTTAAGGCAATAAGTTTAGTATCAAAAAGGCTATATTTACGGCGAACTTGAAAGAAAACCTTATAAATAAACTCAAAGGAGTAGACAGCCTCACGGCCAAGGCCAAAAATAAATTCAATTTCATCACTTAAAGCAGAGATAGATGAACAAACAGTAAAAGCGTGATTAAAATAATCATAAAAAGAAGCTTTTTTAGAGGAAAGAGGATGGTAAGAATTAGCAGGAATAAGAGAATTAGTAAAAGAAGGTTTACGGAAAACCGAGGTTTGAAAACCAGTAGCTGTCCGCCCCTTTATCCAATTTTGTTCTGAGTTTGGTTTCAGACCTGCACATTCTAATATTTCTTTTTTATTTAACCGTATTCGGTCTGATAAACTGGGTGATAGGGATGACTTTAAAAGCTTTGCTGGGGTGTATGTTGTTCCCCTGTTGTCCACCAATGGTAATTTTAAATTTTATATTGGAAGTACTAAACAGCTACTGGTTTTCAAACCTCGGTTTTCCGTAAACCTTCTTTTACTAATTCTTGTATTCCTGCTAATTCTTACCATCCCCTTTCCTCTAAAAAAGCTTCTTTTTATGCTTATTTTAATCGTGCTTTTACTGTTTGTTCATCTATCTCTGCTTTAAGTGATGAAATTGAATTTATTTTTGGCCTTGGCCATGAGGCTGCCTACTCCTTTGAGTTTATTTATAAGGTTTTCTTTTAAGTTCTCCATAAATATACCCTTTTTGATACTAAACTTATTGCCTTAAAAGGCCGTTTGACTTATAGGTCTAGTTTTCCATACAATCCTACGATTTTCCGCCTCTTTATCCAATTTTGTTCTGAGTTTGGTTTCAGACCTGCACATTCTAATATTTCTTTTTTATTTAACCGTATTCGGTCTGATAAACTGGGTGATAGGGATGAATTTAAAAGCTTTGCTGGGGTGTATGTTGTTTCCCTGTTGTCCACCGATGGTAATTTTAAATTTTATATTGGAAGTACTAAACGCACCGTTGGCATCCTTTTAGCAGAACATGCTCGGGATGTCAGGGATAGTAAACTTTCTACGGCTCTTGCTCAATTTGTTGTTAAAGATAATTTTCAGCCTCTTTTTGAAAAGACTTTCCTTTTGATTCGGTGTAATAACACTCGTGATATTCTCCTTTTTGAATCCCTTTTTATTTATATTTACCGTGAGTCCGTTTGTAATTTTGACCCTGTTATGAATTTGAGTTACGCTTGGCGACTCATTCTCGACTCCATGCAATTCAAGTCTCTGCAAAGTTATCTTTGACATCTTCCTCTTTGGGATTATGCTTGATTGCCATCCCCCCCCCTTTTTTCGATTTCTGTAATTGAATTGTAAGTTAATATGCTGTTCTTTTGTTGTAAAAAAATGTTTTTTGAAAAATTGTTTACGGTTTATCCTTATCTAGACGTAGATTCTTTTGTGGATTGTATTTATGCAAATTTTCTCGCTATATCTGGTCTATATATGAACGATTCAAACTTTATTTCGGTGTAGCCACTGATGAAGAGCATACTTATGCTTGAAAGCGCTATGGCCTGTTTTAAACTTTTGTATGTCTTAAGGAAGTGAAGTAAAGACCTTCTGTTATGGATGTGTGTTTAATTTTGCTATTTTAACATCAGACGTGATGCCAAATTATTTATGAAATATACATATTTTAATAATTATATGCATTGCTCATAATTTAAAATGTGTAAATTTTAAAAGCATTCATTTTGCTTTTAAAAAATATATTAAAATATATAATTTCTGTATAAAAATCTGTGTTCTCTATACAAAATTATCTGTGTATGCAAAATTGAAGAATAAAACATCCTGGTCCCGTTTGTAAACCAATTTACAAAAATATGAAGTTTGGGCAAAATATGCCAAAATGAAGATGCTGAAATGGTAATAAGTTATTCCTGTACCATTCTTATTTCCTGTTGCAGCAATTATTTAAATATATTTGGATATATGAATTATAAAGCTTTTTACCAATATAAAACAAATTGAAAATATCAAATATCTTAATCTTTGGTGCTACTTAAGAACTCTAAACATGGACAGTGTTAACAGCTGTAACATAAAAAATAATCATACCAAATTTGGAAATAATCTGTCAAAAACTATGGTTTTATATGTGGAACAGACAGACTAATTTTATATATATATAAGATAAACTACCTTAATGTTCCAAATTAAATAAGGTTTATTATGATAAATGATAAATAGAAATTTTGGTTGGTAATTTAATTTTTTTTTAATTTCCTCTTTACTATATTTTAACATTGTGTTTGTGTTCAGATTTTCTATACAGTTAACTAATATCTCATTTTCTGAAAAACTATTTTCATTGGTATTTTTAGGTGCTGATCCAAAGTCAGTGCTGTGTGCTTTCTACAAACAAGGCCAGTGTACTAAAGGGGATAAATGTAAATTTTCGCATGACCTGAGTATGGAAAGGAAAAGTGAAAAGAGGAATGTATATGTGGATTTAAGAGATAATGAGGAAGGTAATTATAGTCTTTAAGGACACTTAATTATGTGTCAGAATATTTCAAATATAAAATGTAGGGTAGCTATAAGTTTGCTTTTCTTTCATTATATATCTGGATATATATAATAATTGCCAATTTTCAGGTTCGAAGAAAATATTTGTTAACTGTATTGTTTCTAGGAATTTTTGCTTGGAATAAGTTTTTGAAAATGTCATAAGATTCCTAAATGATGTCAGAACTATTTAACATGATCAATGGAATTTTTATGAATATTCATTATGTTTTAATATATATTCATTTTAGTTCCACACAGAATTCATTGGGTAATAATAAAATATGATAATCCAGGGATCACACGGTTCCTTCTTTTTCCTACTTTTTGAAAATGATTTCTACTTTTCTTTTATTTCCTTCTTTTTCCTACTTTTACATCTTTGGAAGCTCTTTTTTAGCTTGTGAGACCAATCGCGGGTATATCAGTAAAAATGTTAGAGGAGTTAATGATATGATGTACAAAATGAAGTGAAGAAAATTGGTCTGATGTCTGTTTTTATGAAAAGTTCTAAACTTTGCAATTTTTAATAAACTGTAAAATTTGTGATTTTTAAGAAAAAATGCTAAAATACATAATCTTTGAAAGGGAGTGCAAAATTTCATCATTTTTGAGAAAGGGGGCTAAAATTCAAGACCAGTAAAACAGTTCTCCCTAGTTTTAACACTTTTAAAAGTGAATTTTTGTGTTTTTAAAAATA
This sequence comes from Amaurobius ferox, assembly GCA_951213105.1. Classification (NCBI taxonomy): domain Eukaryota; kingdom Metazoa; phylum Arthropoda; class Arachnida; order Araneae; family Amaurobiidae; genus Amaurobius; species Amaurobius ferox. The sequence continues at coordinate 94,217,714 of OX578148.1, forward strand.
CATTGTATATTTTAGTGCTTTTGAAATTGCGATTTTAGCATTTTTAAATTAAATCACGTATTTTAGCATTTTAAATAAGTTGTAAATTTTAGCACTTTTAAATAAAATTGCAAGTTTTAACACTATTTAAACAGCCACAAATTTTAGTGCTATTTGAAAGAAATCACAGTTTTATTTTCTTTCTCAAAAATTATGAATTTTAGCCCTATTTTTTAAAAAATTGCACCTCTTAGCATTTTTTCTCAAAAATCGCAACTTTTAGTGTTCTTTCTCAAAAATTGAGTTTTAGCACTCCATCTAAAAAATTTGAAATTTCAGTGCTCATTCATACATTTCATAAGAATATTATGAATTTCATAAAAGAGCTCTTTCGTAAAATTCATGACTTTTCATAATAATTACAAATGTTAACACTTTTTAATAAAAATCACAATTTTTAGCACATTACATAAACATTGTGACAATACCAAATCTTGCTATTAGTTAGGTAACTTTGATTTTCAATAACTAAAAACACACACAGAAATAATTTAGCAATATAACAAAGAGGATCTATTCTTGTGTTGTCCAATAATTTGTGCATAATTATGCTGCTTAATTTTTCCTTAACTTTCATTTTATTGCAGTGTGTACTTAATAAAATTACAATAAAATGCAGCACTGCTGTTTCCAACTTCTGTGCCTTTAACAATATATTTAATTCTCCCATTTTATATTTATTCCCCCTCAAGACTGATTCTTGGGAGATGTTTCAAAATTTGATATATTGTTTTAATCAGATAAAAATGTTAACACTTTATTTCCAGAAATTTTCAAAATTTTTATTTCCTTGCTTCAAACTACTATAAAGAATGTTTTATTTCTGTAAAGTGGCTTTCAATATGCCAATTTTCTTGCTACAAATTAAAAAAATTTCTGCTTGTTGTCTTCAAATGGTATTACTTGGAACTCAAATGAAATAGGATTTTCGCTGTTCCAAATTCTCTGTACAACTGTGAGATCATTGTGTTATGCATATTTCAACACTATATGAGAAAAAGCATTAATTGATGGGGGAATTAAAATACTTTCTTTTTTGGTACAGAATTCCTGTTTTTTATCCTTTTTTTTTTCTTTGAAAAATTGAGTGTGATTTCTGAAGATTGAATAAAGTAATCCACAATAAAATAATAATAAAATGCTAGTGTAATTAGTCAGAACTTTCCCTTAGCTTGTAAAATTGTGAGTCAAATTGACTTCTAAATCTCAAAAGTATGAGGCAAATTTACAAGTCATTTTTTGCTACATTTTAGCATTTGTAATTTTAATTTTAAAATGGTAAACAATGAAAAGCTGATAGCTCCCTTATATATACCACACACATTTATACTCAAAACAAGAGTATAATAAATTTAAGTTTATGAACAATTTTAACTTCTATTAAAGTTATTGTACTATAACTATTGTTCTATTCAAAGACAAGTATAAAATAGCCATAAATAACATGGATGAATTTTGCGAGTCATATTGGGATCACAGTTTTTAAATAGTGAGTCAGTTTAGTTTTAAAAATACTTATTGACATGACAATTGTGAGTAAATGTGTGCTCTGAATTAGTAATAAATAAAATGACACAATTAAGTTGAAAAATTTATTATACTGTACTAAATAAAATAGCTTTTATTCTAATACTGAATGTGACAAAATTGGAGCTACATTGCTTATTGAATATAAATGTATGAGAAACCCAAATGGAACAATTACACTCTAGATATATATATATTATTTATTTATTTTATATTAAAAAAAAAATATTTTTTATTATTATTGTTATTATTTTTATTTTTTTAGAAGGGCAGATAATATATGGTTGAATATCTGATAGTTGTCAATTTTTAGATTCCAAAAAAGAAATTTTGAACTTTATAGTTTCTAGAAACTTTTGCTTAGAATAAGTTTATGGAAATGCCTTTTAAGATTTCTAATGGATGACAGAGCTGTTTAACATCATTAATAGAATTTCAATCCATATTCATTACATTCCCGTGTCAGAAATGACATGGGTTTGTTTTTGATCTGTACTGAAATTCAAACTAATATTGGGGAAAAAAATATACACTATGCTTAACTTTCTTTTATGCACTGACCATTCATATAACTAGCAGTATATTCTTTCTTCAGAATATGCAATATAAAGAAACTTAAAATTCACAATCATGTGCACATTTTTATAGTATTCTAAATTACATTATTATTCAAAACATTCTATTAAAATATTTAAATTCATGCTCCTGAAAAGAAGGTTAAGGATATCTGTTCTCGTTATGCATGATTATCTTCAGGCAGATCTGAAGAATAATAAAACATCCTAATCCCGTTTGTAAATAAATTTACAGAAAATATAAAATTGAATCAATATATACCAAAAGGAAAGTGTTAAAATGGTATATATTCTTGTGGATTAAAAGATGTACCCTTACTACTTATATTTTCGTAGATTAGAAGATTATATTAGAAGATATATCCATTTATTAGAAAATATATCCATATATTAGAAGATATATCCATACTATAATATATGGGTTTGAGCAATCTTTGCCAAAATGAAACAAATGATGTAAGAATTTTAAAATATCCATAATCCCTGTAATCTTTAAACCTAAAGGCCATAATGGATATAATCCAATCAAAAATGCAATTCCTATAAAAATTTATGTATGTATATTTATTTATTATTTAAATCAAAAAAGATTTACTGTAACCCATTGGGTTAATTCCATCGCTTAGCAATATATATATATATATATATATACCATTTTTTCTTTTTTTTTACAAATAACTTTGCGGAACAAATATTACCTGCATAATGGTATCTCAATGGAAGGTTTAAAAGTGCTTTTTTTATTAATATCAAGATAACCCCTGATTCTTGAAACTCGAAACATGGACTAAATTTTAAGTGGGAATTTTAAGGCTACCCACAAAATTTCATGAAATTCTGTGCAGCTGTTCTCCTGTGATGATGCGACAAACACACACATACACACAGACAGATTTTTAATTTTATTTATGTAGACATGGAATTATTTTTTTAGCTTATTTATTTATTCATTATTATTATTATTGTTATTTTTTGCTGAGGATTGAATGCATTAGTGAAAATTGTTAACCATGCTATGTAAAACTAACATATATATATAAATTGGTTGTGGGGAAGCAGATTTATACTAAGTATTTATTTGATGTATTCTGTGCTGCTGGGATTTTCATTGGTATTTAATTTTTATTAAATTTAATTTATCTTTTAGCTGGTTTGTTTTTATTTTTCAAATTGCAACAGAGCTTTGAATTAGCTTTTATCCACAAATGGGGTGTCCAGACATCCTAGATTCTGGGAAATGTCCTAGATTTTACATATTTGATTCGATATATCAAAGACTTCTTTGGGGATACTAAAGTTCCAGATTTTTACCTTTTGTTGGCTGATTAAAATTTTTGTCTACGTGAATGAGCAATACCAAATTCTTCCCTTTATTTATAACATAGATAACACCATATCACACCTTAAGAGGATATTTTTTCTCTCATCATTTGTTTCATTTTCCCCTTGTTAACTTGTGCAAAAAGTCCTTAACTTTTTGTTATACGAAATTTTTCCAGATTTTTTTTTTATTTCCCAATATTTTTATAAAGCGAATGCATTACTTTTCGATATATATTAAAAAACTTCTATTTTATAGATTTTTTAACTGTCCCTTTTGTAGCATCTATGAACAGTAGGAAAAATTCTTAAAAACTAAATGAGCTAGAGATTAGGGACAGTTTACCATAGGTTAAGGGGGAAAGTAAACAAGTGGTGGGAGAGAGAATATTATCTTATGTGCAATTAATCACCTTTATGTAGTTTAATTTTATAACAGAAATTTTTTGCACATTTCCAATTTAGAAATGTGTTAATATAGGATGTAAACAGTTCTATCATATTTTATTAAATCCTATTAGGTGATGCAGTGTTGAATTATTAGATACAGATAATTTTAAAATGTGAATCAGCTATGATACCGATTTTATTGTTTGTACTTCTTGTGGTTGTAAGAATTAATATTATCCCTTACAAATTAAAATATCGTTTCAGCAAATGAATTATGTTCCGAAATTCATTACATGTCCCAGTTTTCTTATAATTTAAATCTGGACACCCTATCCACAAACAATGTTGACATGTTTTCATTGTTTTTATGTGCCTATTTGCACACATATTTATACCTGTGGATTCTCTGCTGCTTTTAGATTTAATGGAGAATTGGGATGAAGCGAAACTAATGGAAGTAGTTGAGAAAAAACACGGTGAAAATGAACGTAAAATGCCAAAAACTGATATAGTAAGTTTACAATAATTAAAAGTATTGTCCCATTTGGATTTATTTTATACATACCATGATTTTTATGGTGTCATTATTCTATTTTAACTGAAATATGATTTCAAAAATTGTTTTATAAAAGTGTCAACAATTACTTTTTTTAATAATGTGCTTGCTCTTCATATTAATATTTTTAAAAACTTACTACTCTGAGTTTTTTTTTTTTGACTAACCATACATATTTATGCTATTTATATATAAAGTTTTATTTGTAGCATGCCTCATTGTATGATGTACTTATTTTAAGTAAATATTTGATTTAAAATGATAAATGATTTGAAGTTAAAAGATGTTGATTGTAAATCCATCCTAACTAAAATTGTTTTAAAAAAAGTGATGTTTCAGTAAAATGTAGTGGAAAGCAGGGAAAAAGACATTTTTCTTTTTCTTCATTTAAACATACACATACACTAATATATATTGTATATATATATATATATAAAATAAAAATGTAATGTTAATCCAAAGGAATAATAGAAATATGGTGTAACACCTGTAGAAGACTAAAAATTAAACGTTTAAGAAAGTGTTAAACTATATGATTGATTTAAACCTAATATTAAGCATTAATTACAGAAAAAAAAAATCTGAGCAGGACGCACCATGATATTTTAATCCATCGTAAAACATATTAAAGTACAAAAATGCAACAAACAAGAGTGATATTCAAAAAGAAGAGTATATAGTATATAAAATAAAAAAGAAACAATGATTAATAGCAAGCATTCAATAAAAAAATATTTTAACACAGAAAAGATGAAGCAATTATGCCGATAAAATGGAATAGCACTAAGCTTAAGATGGAGGTTAATTCAAATTAGATTAATTTAAATTAGATTCTACATCAAGACTGAGTATCCATTCAAATTAACTTAGAAATATGATTGTTTCTAAATTTGGAGATAGTTAATAACTATGGACTCCAAATATATATATATACATACATACACACATACATAATATGATATATACCATAAAACCTCGATAACTTGGCACTTCGGATAGTCGTTACTTTTTTACTTTTTTTCAGTGCCGTCTGGTTCTAATAGATGGCAATGTAATTAACAACTCATTTAGTCATCACTATTTCAAATGCTATTCCAGATAACTTGTTACTGTAGTAAAGGTATGAGATGACACGAAATCAGAGAAATAATTTTGAAATGACTCAAACTATAACACTAACCCATAGTACACCTAGCACTAACCCAGTGACCATGAAAGTTCTAGTGCATTAGAAACCATAAAATATTATCTTACGTCAGTTCAAGATACTACATATGGATCATTCCATATAAAATAAACACAAAGTGATGTTTTCAACCAGATCGACACCAATTCTTTAAAACTTAGCTGTTTTGTTGTTCACTATGCAAAATTTTAGCCCCCAATTCTCATTAGGTTTTCATTTATAAAAAATTTTTTATTTCTCATGATTCTTGACATATTCAAACATCTATATATATTTCCTAATTTAGGGATATATGTTATATAAGCAGCTATTCGAAAAATACTGGTAACCACATAAAAACATAACTTATTAACTAATTCTTAAATAAGCATCATTATATGTAACTGAAAGTTATAAACATTTACTAATGTGCATATAATTTTATATATATATATATATTTTTTTTTGCTCAATTTTAAGATTTGAGAGAAAAAGTAAATAATTCAAATGATGTAAGTAATTTAGCTATTCAATAAATGCTGGAAACACACACAAAAGCATAACGGATTAAACAATTCTTAAAAAATAAATATTATCATTCTTGACTAAAGTTATAAACATTTCACTTCACAGTGAAAAATGTTACGCACTTTACCACTACGAAGTCATTAAGGCATCAAACGAACGCACCCATTCTAAAAAAAATGGTTTTGCTAAAAAGAGAAGCTCTTTATTTCATTTCACAAACGAAATGTTCTGTCTGTTCTGTCACTCATTGAAAGTATGTTTATCTGACATGGAACAAATATATCCACCATGGAGTTAATGAGTTCACTTTTACCTCTATGATACTTGTCATTTTTCTCCTCGCCGGAACTATTCTTAGTAACCTTTCCTGTGTGATTAGTACGGATTCAGCAAGACCTTTGTTTATATCAGGATCGCAAACAGTTGAAGTGAGAAAAATGTAGGTTTCAACGCATCATTTTGGTTAAACCAGAGAACAGGCCACCTTGGTTAAATTGGAGAACAGGCCACCCACCGCACTTCCGATTGCAACACGGGAGAATGTGCTAACTTGGTACGATTTGTACTTCGAAAAAATGCGTGCGGTGGCCTGTTATCTGGATTTACCATCATTTTTTTTTATTAATATGGCTAATTAAGGTAAAAAAGCATTTGGCAGGATTTTAAACAAAAAATCACTATTTGGCACAATTTTTGGCAAATAATCGCTTGTTGGCACAGAATTTGGCATTGTTTTGCCGAATTCCAATTTTGGGAGTATCTGGATATTGGGACGCCAGATAAGAGGTCACTTATTGTATACTAGCCGCCTTTGGTGACCAGCCTGTTCGCTACCCTTGAAAATTCTGACCGTGGCAAACTCGTTGGCGCGACCTACCAGAAAGGTGTAAGGTAACTGCTTGGAAGGCCAGGAAGTGCCACCCAATTTAGACCGGAACCCAATGGGGGAGGCATCCAAAGAGACCGTACCCTCCTTCCCCTACCACAAACCTCTCGGAAGGTCTTGCAGTCCCACATGTTTAACGTGATCGTACTCCGCGTGAACACAGCTGCAGTTTTGGCAATGGCGGGAATCGAACCCGGGCCTACCGAGTGAAATTCCCGCGCGCTAACCACTGGGCTACCGTGCCATCCGCGACAATCTCCATAACTTTATTTTTATTCGGCCAATTTAGACTGAAACCCAGTGGGGGAGGCATCCACATGGACCGAACCCCCCTTCCCCTACCACCAACCTCTCGGAAGGACTTACCGACTCACATGTTTAACGTCATCGTACTCCGCGTGAACATGGCGGCAATTTTGGGAATCGAACCCGGGCCTACCAAGTGCAAATCCCGCGCACTAACCACTGAGGTACTTCACCCTCCGCGATATTCTTCATAACTTTCTTTTTATTCACCCAATTTAGACCGGAACCAAGTGGAAGAAGCATCCACAGGGACCGTACCCTTCTTCCCCTACCACAAACCTCTCGGAAGGCTTACAGACCCATATGTTTAACGTGATCGTTTACGCGGCAATTTTGGGAATCGAACCCGGACATACCGAGTGCAATTTCCGCGCGCTAACCATTGGGCTACTTTGCCCTACGCGACAATCTCCATAACTTTCTTTTTATTCATCCACAGGGACCGTACCCTCCTTCCCCTACCACCAACCTCTCGGAAGGACTTCCGGACCCACATGTTTATTGTGATCGTACTCCGCGTGAACACGGCGGCAGTTTTGGAAGTGGCTGGAATCAAACCCGGGCCTACCGAGTGCAATTCCTGAGCGCTAACCACTGGGCTGCCTCGCCCTCCGCAACTTTCTTTATATTCACCCAATTTAGACGGTAACTCTGTGAGGGAGGCATTCATAGGGACCGTACCCTCCTTCCCCTACCACCAATCTCTCGGAAGGACTTCCGGACCCACATGTTTATCGTGATCGTACTCCGCGTGAACACGGCGGCAGTTTTGGAAGTGGCGGGAATCGAACCCGGGCCTACCGAGTGCAATTCCTGAGCGCTAACCACTGGGCTGCCTCGCCCTCCGCAACTTTCTTTATATTCACCCAATTTAGACGGGAACCCTGTGAGGGAGGCATCCACAGGGACCGTACCCTCCTTCCCCTACCACCAACCTCTCGGAAGGACTTACGGGCCCACATGTTTAACGTGATCGTATTCCGCGTGAACACTTCGGCAGTTTTGGCAGTGGCGGGAATCGTACCCGGGCCTACCGCTAACTTCCCGTGCGCTAATTTACAATTTAAAATGACCATATGCTCTCTAGGCTCTTAATTCCATCATCCTCATTCCATTGTTCCATCATTTAAAATATCCATCATTCCATCATTTAAAATATCCATAAAATTAAAATATCCATCGTTCCATCATTTAAAATATCCATAAAATTAAAATATCCATTTAAAAAATCCATATCGTTCCATCATTTAAAATATAAATATAATAATTTCTACAATGCATATGTTAAGCTCTTATTTCATTTAAAATCGGAAGCGCGGGAAACGGAAAGTAAAAACCAATTCGGTTTCTTATTGTCCCACCCATCGCTATGCATATACAGAACCGTGACGTCAACCTCCACCTTGACGTCCTCACCCACCACCTTCCCTGCTTCTGTGGGGGCGAAACGTCGGTTAAGAAATGCTTTAGCGGATCGCCGAGAAATTGAAATTCGGAAAATCTTAAAATCCCGATCCTGTGGCCAATACGGAATATTTCTTGACCAGATTGGACTTGTAAGAATGCCAGATATTTGACCTTTCTAAAAATGTAAATTATTAGTCGAAATTCTGAGTACTTTTTACTATGCGAGAATTTAAAAACCAAAAATCGTTTTTTTGAGTCAAAAGTGACTTTTGTTTTAAAATCATAAAAAAATATTAGAATTTGTCTCTGAGATTTGAAATTGATATATGTTTACTCGAAATTCTCTGCTCTTTCCGATGGTGTGATTTGTTTTTTTCTACAATGTCTGGATCGTGGAGAAAAAGGGGCAAAAAGGTCAAAAAACGGTCGAAATCGCATAAAACATTAAATAACAAAAAAAATAATTAAAATTTTAAAAATCGGTATTCACGAATCCCCTTCCCACCCCACCCCGGGTCTCCGATTGCCAAATTTCGTAGCTCTCCGATGCGCGGTCGCTGAACGTTCAATAAAATATCCATTCGTTCAATTATTTAAAATATTCAATATCGTTCCACAAATACATAAATATAATAAGTTCAAATACATCACCACAATTCAATCCACCATAATGCAATCATTTAAATTATTTAAAATATCCATAAATTAAAATATCCATTTAAAATATCATATAAATATAATCATTTCACCCGTTGTATACAACACATATCTTAATTCATTTAAACCCGGAAGGGCGGGCGGTCTCCATGGAGACAGGGAGAAAATTCAACGGGTGAAAACGCGTTCGCCGAGAAATTGGAAATCCTTAGGTCATTAAAATCGCGATCCTGTGAATATTTATAATTATTTCTTGACCAGATTGGACTTGTAAGAATGCCAGATGTTTGACCTTTCTAAAAATGTAAATTATTAGTCGAAATTCTGAGTACTTTTTACTATGCGAGAATTTAAAAACCAAAAATCGTTTTTTTGAGTCAAAAGTGACTTTTGCTTTAAAATCAGAAAAAAATATTAGAATTTGTCCCTGAGATTTGAAATTGATATATTTTTACTCGAAATTCTCTGCTCTTTCCGATGGTGTGATTTGTTTTTTTCTACAATGTCTGGATCGTGGAGAAAAAAGAGCAAAAAGGTCAAAAAACGGTCGAAATCTCATAAAACATTAAATAACAAAAAAAATAATTAAAATTTTAAAAATCGGTTTTCACGTGTCCCCTTCCCACCCCCCAGGGTCTCCGATTGCCAAATTTCATAGCTCTCCGACGCGCGGTCGCGAAACGTATAGTGTATAAGACAGACAGACAGACGCACAGACACACAGACATTGCCTTTTATTATTTAAGATATAAAATTATATGCACATTAGTAAATGTTTATAACTTGAAGTTAAGTATAATGATGTTCATTTAAGAATTATTTAATAATTCTGCTCCACTTAAGTCATCGAAATTTCTTGGTCTCTTGAGTGATAACTTATCTTTCGAGACTTTACTGCATATATATAGAGTCAACTCCCTGCAACCGTATAATCCGCAATACATTTGGATGTAGCTGTTACACAATTAATTACAATAGTATATTAAATCTGACAAACAGAGACACAGACATCTTCCTTTATTATGTAAGATTTCATTATACTCTTGTGAAGAATTTCTGTGAATTTTATCAAAGAGATGGGTTACGTATAAAGTCAGAAAGTGTTCCTCAAAAGCATGTTATCTTTTTCACATTAGATACCATATTGCAGTTTGCTGATCTGTTTGAACACTGAACTAGAAATATTTACTTAAAATTATGGTCTTTGTTTCCAATATGGCAAAATTTTTAATTATTAATTACTCCAGTCACCCAGTATTCAATTGTCAGATAAAAAATTTTATTCGACTTTGGTATTGTATATCTTAAAAGAACATTAAATGTGAAACTTATCAAATGAAACATAGTAAATAAAAGTTATTATAAAAAAAGGTTTTAAACAAATATTTGTTTTGTCACTCTCTTAGTTTTATTATTTGCAACTTTTTAATTACTATGTTTACCTTTAGATTGAACTCAAAGCTTTAAAAGTGAAATGTTTTATGCCTGTTATAAGATAACATACCAGACCAGTGAATACCTTTAAAATTAGTTGTTCATCCCTTAACTTTTGCATCTTCTTTAATTATTAGTACACTGCAGTAGGTATCAAGTAACATACAACGGTATAGTGAAAATCCTAAAAAAATTTGACATAATAAGATCAATAGAAGAATATCAGTTTTAATACTCCTTCTCTTGGAATGTTTTCTTGGGTGTTAGGAAATTATTTTTCTAATTGTACTTATATTTTTGTATACTAGCAGAAACACACAAAGTAATGCTGCTTACATTTCTGCATTGTTTGTTATTTTAAGATGTTGTTGACTTGAGCATTTCATTCACATCATTTGCTATGAAATTGATTTTTATAGCTTAATCAAATAAAAAACAATTTTATGTAAACACAAGTAGAAGGATATTCAAAGGAGGAATTAACAAAATTCTGGAAAATTGAAAAATATATTTTGTTTTATGTATTGTACTTTATGTATTCTAATTTTCACCTTATGTTTCTGCTTGTATATTATATTTCTTGATGAATCAATTATTGTTATAAGTTTTATTGTCTTCCAAATTAGACATCTGCATAAGATTTTTATATATTTCTCGGTAATAGTTAAGTAATGATTTTCATGCATGTGTTATGAAACTTAATATTTTTTTTTTTACTTCTCAGATTTGCAAATTCTTCTTAGATGCATTAGAAAACAACAAATATGGATGGTTTTGGGAGTGTCCGAATGGTGCTACTAAATGTCATTACAGGCATGCTCTACCGCCTGGCTTTGTTCTTAAAAAAGATAAGAAAAAAGAAGAAAAATCTGAGCAAATATCTATTGAAGATTTAGTTGAAAAACAGGTATTTAACTATTTAATCTTTCTTTTACACTACTTTAGTGTTTAGAAATTTTAAACTGATATATAGAAGTAAAATGTTTGTAATTTACATTTTATTAACAATTATTACTAAATCTTACTATATGTACTGATAAAAATGTTAATATTCAATTCAATAAACATAATACAAATCAAGTGTTTCATATCATATAATACATATATTATATCAAATATGTCATATATAATATATCATATCTTGAATAATTTTTATCAATGCGAAGTGTATTGATGCAAAGAATGATGATATATTTTTCCAACTCATTCATCCAAAATAAATCAATTTTTAATCACTTCTTGTTTTTACTTTTCATTTAAAAAATGTAATTTGATATGAAATTTCTTAAATTCTAAAACTTATTTGTTTGATTCACCTTCTTTTTTATTCACCAGAAATGTTAGGTTCTGTTGAACTTTTTCTTGCAAGCTTTTATAAATACGATATGTTTCATATTATAAAAGCTTTCAAAACACATGGTATTGGGGGTGGTGGTACTGTATGACAACATTCATATTATGTCCCATCAGACATTTATAAACATTTACTTTAAAAATATATTAGTATAGATGTTTTACACAACACCTTAATCCGGCCACTCATCCTGTTGCTCATACCCTAGGGTGAGTCAGATGACCTGGGTCTTCAACACAACACCTTAAATTAAATATTTAGCAATGAACAAGTACTTCAATCATGTGGAATTCCCTTTTTTTAATGAGCATTTAATTTTTATTATGCTCACTATTTTATACAAAGATAATTCTTATTACAATAAATTAAACTGCTGCTTATAAGGTGATGACATTTGTTTCAAGGGAGTCCCCTTCTTCAGACCATATGAACAGGCAGAACAGTATGTGCCCTTACCACTGCCAAAAGAGAACTACTGCTCCAAACTTCCTTGAATAAAGCAGGCATATGTCAGTAAGGTGACGACAATTGTTTCAAGGGCATTTTAAGTGCCCTTCTTCAGGTCAAACAGTATGCACTCTTAACCCCTGCTTTATTCAAGGAAATTTTGCAAATGTTTATCCTACAAGCAGCAATTTTGATTTTTTATAATGTTTCATATTGTTTGTGTCCACTTTGGGCAGAATCATTCAGATCAGAGTTAATATAATTATTCATTATTGCAAAATGTTCTTGTAATTTTTGTTGGAGTAATGTTAACTTAAAAGTAATTTTTGTATACACTTCACTTTCTTATATTAATAAAAGTAAGGGTCTGTCTGCCTATCTGTTTGTCTGTAATGCTTCGTGATATCTAGCGCACTTACAGGTCTGAGGTTCTTCATACCGTAGCATCTATTATCTGAACTAATGTACCTTGAAGGCTTTTTTCCAACTTTTTAATTTAATTTTTTTCATTAAATTTAAAAAATTTTCAGTATTGGCCACCAACAATATGGAAAATCTTTCCTCAGCACATGTAGCTGTAATATATGTAAAAAAGAGAAATTTTGAACATGTAACAACACAAAAGGGGATTTAGTAACCATTGTTGTTAGATAGTTAAAAGAGACCAATATCCAGATTTGCTTCTATATATAATTATGAAGGAAACTGTATGTAATGAAACTGCTTAAGCTATTGAGTGAGAAATGAACCCGATAGATTTTGACAGGCCGAAGAAAATATTGAAATAAGTCTCAGCCGAAAAAGAAATGCAGAACTTAATTAAATTGTTATGCAATTGTTAATAAAATTGTTTGCAAAGCTAATAAAATTATTTTTTGTCATTAAAAATTTCACAGGTGCCTGGAGCGCAGATGCTCTGCATGGGCATATCTATACATAATTAAAGAAGTCTGTGTATGCACAGTCTGTAGTGGGAAATCTAAGCATCATATGGCCATAAAATTTAGTATACTTGTATTTCTGGACCTGGGGCCGATGCACATTGGCGAGATTTTTGTTATCATAGTTGTTTCAGCAGGCATAGTAGTGTTTTTACATTTTGTTCACCGGAATTTACAGCGAATTCTTAAAAGCCAAAAATTTATTTATCCATATGCCTGCTTTTAATAAAATAAACAAATTGCTGCATGTATTCACTATGCCACGATCCCCGGGTAGTGCTGGGTACTTTTCTAATGGTTGAATATAAACCAGTTTTATAGATTGGCTAACTAAAATACTATTACATGCTATTAACACTTACTATTAACACTTTTAGCATTATACTTATGAAAACAGTATCTTTAGAGCTTGTAATATTTTACAATCTCTAAAATGTTTCTGTTTCCAAATTGGAAATAGGCTAGTCAAGCCAATAAATTAGAAGCATGAGCTGATTACTATTTTCATATGCAATGAAATGCCAAACTCCCCATTTCCCTACATTACAACACTATTATTCCAGAAATTATTGTTTCTCTATAATATTGTGTTGTCCAAATATTAAGTTTCGATTTATTAATATTATATTCATGCATATTACAAATAATTATATTATGTTCTAGTATTCTATATAGTATTTTTAAATATAATGTAAAAATCTATATGTGAATATTTAGATAACTTAATAAGTAATAAGTACATTTGTTTTATAATTATTGTATGTCATTGATATTTACACACACTTATACATCACTTCAAACATGTATTTCCTCCCCTGTCTTAGGTTAACATTTTTTTTAAATATCAGTACTTTCTTGATATGCAATAATAATGACAAAGTAATAAAAATTTTTAGATTCAATACATTTTGTTAATTTGTATACTGGTATATATGTAGCATATTACTGTAAAATACAAAGCTTTAATTGGACCTTTTGTATGTAGGTGCAATATTTTTACATTTCATTGTAAGATAATGGTACATTTTTTAGCTTATCACTATGCTAATGAAGTTTTTTTTACGCCTTCAATATATGTGTTTTTTTTATTTTTAGCGAGCTCAACTGGGTTCAGTCTTAACTCGAATCACATTTGAAACATTTCAATTGTGGAAAAAGAAAAAGGTAATGATAATTGTTTAATTCTAATACAAAATTGTGTCTGTTTATTACTTTATAATTTTTCAAACTCATTTGGTATATTAAATTTTTTTCGTTATTTTGATAGTGATTTAGAATGTTTATATTTCTCTAAAATAATTTCTCTATATTATTAAAAAAATTAATTGTTGTAAAAATTACTAAATTTTTTTTTTTTTTTAATGTTTATATTATTTCCTACTTTTTACTTTTCATAATTGTGTAACTTTTGAAAATATGACATGAACAGCAAAAGTTTCATTAAAAAGTGTCAGTGTTATTTTATATAAGGAAAGTCAATGTTATCAAAATTAAAATCTCTTTTACATTTTGAATGGTTATGGAGGCTTATATAACTGTTTATAGAAGTTATCTTCGGGAAATTTTTGCATAGGAATAATAGAAAGATTTTTCTATTTTTAACACTTTACAACATAGTTGAAAAGTGTTTATGACTTCGTTCATTCTATCCATTTGCATGATAACTGCCGTAAAATTGACTATCAAAATGAAATTTTAGTATGCTCATCAGACGGTCTTATGGGAATATAAATGAATAATATCACCCAATTAGTTTTGGATTGAACCCGGGTTGAAAAAATGAAATACATTGAACCCTATGGGACCTAATTTTCAAACACATTTAAAATTCACAAATTGCTTTGAAAGTTTTAGAAAATATTAAAATTATGCCATAAAAAATATAAAAACAATTTCAGCAAAATAAAGTTCTTTTTAATTCATATTTAGTATTGTATCCGTCCTAAAATCGCTTTATTTTTACTTAATTTCTGTGTATCCATATTGTCAAATAGCGCAATTACAATATATTTGAGTTTAAACGATCAATGAATGCTATCCATCTTGTGTCAAAATCGTGATTTTTAAAATTCTTTTTAATTTATATTTAGTGTTGTATCCATCCTAAAACTACTTTATTTTTGCTTAATTTCTGTGCATCTGTATTCTGAAACAACGCAATTAGAATATATTTGAGTTTAAATGATCATCCAACTTTGATTGTTTCTAGAACAAAGCTTAATTTTCACTTATGGAGAATGTAAACACATGAAGCTGTAAGATGAGTTGTATAAGAATTGCTGAATTTCTTTAATGTAAAATTATTTAGATCTTTAGTTTGCAATATAGCTAATATGAATGAAACATTAATTGATTTTACATAGAGACGCAGACGATTTTATAGCAGACTTTTGCGATAAAGTTTTAAGCATAGAGTTAAATTACTTTTACTTTAAGTTTTTAAGTAAAATAAATTATTGTAGTATTGTGATGAATGAAAGGAATAGAAAACTGTGTATGAATAAAATATTTACTGTAGTATTATTGTAGTATTGTGATAATTTTAAAAATATTACCGCTGAATGTGTCGCATTTTAGAGATGTTTAAATAAAATTCCATTGCAGTTGGAAAGTGTTTCATAATCAATGCCTTATGCATGATTGATCTTTCTTGTTTATTTCAACTAGTTATTCTATTTAATCTCTAGTTACTTCATATAATGCTTGGTTATTTTTATATTATAACAATTATTAACCCATCAAAGAGTAAAATATGGATATTGTGTTATGAGTAAATGCAAAACAATACATTTTAAATTACATTTAAAATTTATCAATTTATTTAAAATATTTATATAAGTTGAAAGTATTTAAATGTGTTTACAGTAGAAATGAAATATTTAATTTCTTACTGTACAAGAACATTAAAAAAATTAAATATTTTAAATGCTCAATGCACACAAATTGAATTCCAGTTCATTCAAGGAATGCTGTTTGTATAGTTAATTTCAATGTTATAAGCATTACTTATACAATTAACACTTATAGTTGCACAACTATTGTGAAACTTCATCCAGCTCTAATAAGCATACTTGTTATATATACACATATATACCAGAGTTATTGTGGGGGGGGGGGGGGGGGAAACTTATGTAGTTTGGACATTGGTTGAAAAATAAGAAACCTCAGTGATTTCTTTTTTTCCATGAATGGGATAGCAGCCCCCTGTATATGTATTTTTGTTACTTTCCCTTCAATGCATGGTAATGTATAGGGTAAGTATTGGAATCATATCGAAAATCGCAACTCGACTTTCTGACAGATCTACATATTTTGAGCACTCTAGAATCCGTAAAACTATTTTCATCATGATGTATGTCTGTGTAATGCATGTATCCACTCTAGCTGCAAAATTAATTGACCAAATTTCACAAAATTTGGTAGATAAGTCACTTGTGGGTTAGCCTGGTACTGATTAAATTTTTGGTGCAATTTCGGGGGTAAAATCCAATTTTTTTCCCCTTGAGAAATGGTCTGCAAAAATGTATGTATTTACTGTAGTTGAAAAACTAATTCACCAAACTTTTGTAGATAAGTTACTTGTGGGATTCCCTGGTGCTGATTTTATTGGTATCATTTGAAAAAAAAAAAGAACCGTCCTTATTTTGTGAAATGGCCTGCAAAAATTGTCAAAATCTAAAATAAAATACTACATATGCTCAAATGTATTAATTAAATGCTTGTTTTATATATAATTTTTGGCAATGAAAAGATTAAAATTAACCCCATTACTCTAGGTCTAGCCATTTTTAAGATATTTTAGTTTTTTCACATTTTTTGTTTGCCACACTGCTTTTGAAAATATGTTCAGTTACCGAAGGAAAACACAAATTATGCAAATTCAGTATAATTTCAAATAATTATGCATGTTATTTTGTGCAATTAAACTCAATTTAATGAATTGTGAAAGAAGTAAAGAGAAAATGAATTTGAGTCTGTAAGGAAAGTTATATGCTGCCCACATCAGATTTCTTGTATCTCAAATAGTATATAGAAATATTATTTTATGGAATTTAAACTTTTTGAGATAAGTAGTTTAATGTAAGTATTTCAATTATTAAATTGATTTGCTTTTACTATGTTTGTGTTCATTACATTAATAGAATCAAAAACTCAGTTTTATTTATATTTTTAGTTCTGCATTGTTTTAAAATACTTTCTTGACAGTTAAAAGAAAAGCAAGATAAAAGTCGAAAAGAAGAAGACAGAAAAAGAGCAGAATATAAAGCTGGACGACATATAGGGGTATTGTATTATAGTTATTTTATACTGGCATAGCTTTCACAAATATCATTCAAGTGTAATATATTTTTCTGTTTAAATGTCTCTCCTTTTAAATATTTCTTAAAATGCATTTTATTGTGGATTTTTATCGCTTTTATGGCATATGTATATCGTAGCAGTTTTTAAATTAAGTTTTTACCAAATAAATCAATTATACTTTCCAGGTTGTACAAAAAAAAATTCAAACAATACTACATAATTTGAGTTTGTACAAGACACTGTTGTTTGTAAAAATATTTTTTTAATATATGCAGCTGTTATCTTAGAGTAAAATCAATTGTGCTTATTATAATTAAACTAAAGTATTTATATTTTTTTGTAAATTTAATATTTTTGTATTTATAACCCCAAATTTATTGCAACAAAAAATCACAATAAACAAATTCCAGAAGCAACTAACCCCAAAAGATAGATGAACACTAGGCCTTTGACTTTGTAATAGCTCATATTTATTTTTAAAATGTTTTCAATGGATTTAAGACAATGGACCTGCATCTGGAATGCATCACGATTCGTTCTGAATCGTGATGAACTGCAAAGATGTACATACAGAATATATTCATGTTTCACTTTCCTTTAAACATCTCTTTAAGCACTATGTGCCTTGCTGTTTCACAAGGATATATTTGCACATGTGCCAAAATGTCAGCCATTGGCTATCTCAATGGTGATAAATAGTGCTTCATTAGAGCACCTGTGTTACATTTTAAGCATCTTATGTTTGCGGAAGAGTAGAAAGCCATTGCTCTATGCCATTAGCAAGACAGTTACAGACCTCTTAACAACATATACCTAGATTTCTGTATTAGGCTGAACTAAAGAAGAAGAATTAGGCCATATGAAAGACAAGTTTTGGAACAGAGCATACTAGTCATGCTATATATTCACCAAAGCAGGCCAATGCTGAACCCATGAAATTTTAATATAATTTACTTTTGGACCCCAGTGTAAAACTAGTAATTTTTAATGTTATTTTTCATCTTCATATATATATATATATATATATATATATATATATATATATATAAAATATTAAGAACATCAAGTGAGTTTCAAATTCGAATTTATCACTTACGCTAATCGACGACAAAAATCAATATACCACTCAGGAACAGGCACAAAGCTGCTCACATCTCCAGAGTAGAAAATATCCGAGTGAAAAGGAAGAAACGTTGAAAGAGGAGAACCAAATGCGTTGCATATAATGGCAGGGGAGGATTGCGACACCCCTTTCCGTTTAAAGCAGCTTTTACAGCCCGGGCAACGCTCACAGAACCAATACAATACAATGGTCAGTCCCCTACATGTGCATAGACAAAGGCACCTGTATACAAGAAGAGCAAGAACAGCATCGACGCAGAAGGAATGGCCGGAAAATAAAAAACGATCCTAGTACCAGAGCCTATATATCAACACTTACGCATGCGTGCAAACACACCAGTATCGCATAAATCACAAAATTCCAACCAATTCCCGATGGAAACAGCTAAAGTTTTCTTTATTACCAAAAAAAGAATTATAGCATGCCTGCAAGAAATAAATAGGATAGTGTTTTTTTAAAGCTTCGGTTACAATTTTTTGATTACATTTATTGCAATCCCTTTTGAATGTGTTGTAAGCCTGGTTTCTCTTGAAATGGCCGACAAGGATGTTTCTGAAAACATTCTTAGTAAGGTTCGTCCTCCAATCTATAGGATGGCCAATCTTGATTTTGTAAAAATCGCGTTTGTCGTATAAAGTTGTATAAGTACCATATCGTTGATGTTTATTTATGGATATTTCCAAAAAATTCACTGCACCATTCTCGTCAACTTGGTTTTCGATCAGTTCCAATTCTCTTGGATAAAAGGTGAAATCGAAATTAGATGTGCCTTCAAAACACCCCAAGAGCACATCGTCCACATAACGGAAATATGGCATCTCATAAAGAATATGTGTGCCTTTTTCATAAGTAGATAGATAAATATCTGCCAAAATGGATAAACAGGCTCCTCCCATGGGTATACCTTTAATTTGTTAGTAATAGCTATTTCCGTCATGTAAAATATTCTCTTTTAGCACCAATTCCACGAGATCCAAATATCTATGAAATGTAATAAACACTTTTAAGTCATATTCTTCATGTAAATTCTTCAGTATTAGGTACAGCTGTGTTAAGTCAATATTGTTAAACAAATCTCGAAAGTCATAGCTTTTAAAACTGATGTCCTTGTGACAAAATTTGAGGCGATTTATGACCTCTTGTCCATTCTTAATCATAACAGTATTTTGTTTAGATTAATCATAAGATGTTTAAGGATATTCAAAAGCTTCAGATTTGCCTGGGTTAGGTAAGTTCAATATCCAACAGTGACTGTGCGGAATTTGACAGGTACTTTGTGTAATTTAGGAATAAGAATTAAATATGGAAACTTGACAGATTTCAATTCTATTCCTATACGTTTGTATAATGCCCTTATCCTGTTAGTCAAAACACTACCGTTATTGGATAATTGAGCATATATGGTGCGATCTTGGTAACACATTTGTAAAGTGTCCACATAATATTTTCTACAAGTAAAGGCATAATGTGAAACAATTTTATCTGTATAGGTCAAAACAAAACTTTCTTTAACACAATGAATGTAAGTTGGAATGGAAGGACCCTTGGTTTTATGATGTTGCTGTAGGTAGTGTAGCATTCCGTCTACACTACCTATATATATATATTATATATATATATACAGTGGCCACTTTTATTAATCAAATCACAGAAAACAGAACGGAATCACAGTTGCACATAGAAAATCTGCTGTGTATTTGAATCAATACCGTTGGATTAATAAAATTTTTCAGTTTCTCTTGAAAAGTTGCTTGATTTTAATTGTCTTTGTTGCATTTTGTATATAAGAATGAAAATTGTTGAGGTAATCGATGGTACTATGAAAGCCTACATTTAGAGATATAACAAAATCAGTCAGCTTGCTTGATGACTTTCACATGTTAGTAGATACATGGAAAAATGTTACTTGAATTATTATTATACATTGCTTAAAAAATTAGAATTTTACAAACGGAACCAGTCAACTAAGAACAATATTCCGCAGGAATAAAAATACCTGTGACAATTAGCTTGATGTAGAATTTTGGAACTGGGTCTACATTGATCAAAACGTATCGACATCAGCTGAATAAACAGAAAATTGCTTTATCAATTCAAAAATCCAAAGAAAAAATGGAAAAAGCAGAGGAGGAAGGGAAAAATGATGTATCATCATCACAAACACCTAATGAATCTCGATAAACTTTCAAATTCTTAGAAGAACATTAGAACAATGAGTCTTGTGATGACTATAATTCCTTTCATGATATTGAAAGGAGTATGTCAAAATTAATAAGTTCCACTACAAAGCAATCAACAGTACAAATGTTTTTTTCAATAAAGAGTAAAGTGTTCTTTTGTAATTTTATAACATTAGTATCAAATGCACTCTATTACAAAAGGTTTTTTTTAGTCTTCCTTTTAATTTGTAATTTTATGTATGAAATAAAATAAGTGAGAAAATTCAGAACATTTTTATGTAGGCTACGTGGAGTAAAACATATTAAAATCAAAATTGTTTCATTGCCATCTATTGGAATCAGTCACCTTATTGAATTCAACGTTGGTGGCATGAACTTGATTCAAGTAAGCGGCAGTCACTGAATGTATATTTTAAAAAATTTCTAGATAATATGTAAGTTTTAAACTATGAAGCATCGAGTGAATGCTGGACTAAAATCTTAGGTGCCAACATTTATTTTCACCTAACATGGCAACCAGGCGTCTTGGTTTTGTCTACCCCTGCCTTGAAGTGATGTTTACTAATGCTTTTTAAGTATGCATGACACTTTGATGAAATGCTTTAAGTTTATTTTTAGTTTTTGTGAAAAATGATGTATTGATATCGGGTGAATGGATTGATCCACCTTACCCAATTCAATAGTTTGAGAAGTGTTTAGAGCAGAACACACCATAAATGCCAAAAGTATTAAAACATTCTGATTTTTGTGATATGAATACAGTAGATAAGTGACATCAAAGAGTTATCCACCAGTAACAGGAGTTTTTTTTTTTTAACTTATAAAACTTGACAATATCATCTCATTGGTTCACACAAGGTTGTTATATGTATAATCTACTTTTTATGAAAATGTTTAAAATGATATCATTCAAACAAAACAGTTTGTATATTCCTAAATATATATTTAACTATTTATTTATGTAAAAAATTGGTTCCTTAGGGGTTGGGATGTATCAATATATTGAAACATTCTATTCATCAATGTCTGCCCTCTATCCAGTATAGTGTTTTCATATCACATATTTATGTGAATATTAATTTAGATGACTAATCATTTTAGTACATCTGCTATCAGAAGAACTCTAATTAAATTTTAAATGTAAGAAATATTTGAGCATCTAAATAATGTTCTGTAAAATGCTGATAATATTAGGAAAAAGTTTTAAGTGCTATGTCTCCTAAAATGCTTTATGCTTAAGAAAAATCTCATAAATTTATTCACTATTTGTGAGATTTGATGTATATTATTTGATATTTCGGGATTTATATAATGAGATATCATGAAACTTCACTCATTATTTTTTATTTTATTTTTTTAAGATAGAAAACTAATAATATTGTTTTAGGAAATTGTATGAAAATACTATAGTCAAGTGTTAAAAAATAATATTTTTCATGAAGTTTTGATCCCCATTAACCCAGAAGTACATTTTAGCAGTCAGCACTCATAGTGTAGTTTTTCTTTCCTTTTGTAGCTTAGCGGCCGTGATATGTTTACTTTCAACCCTGAAATGGCAACAGATGACATGACTGAAGATGGTGAAGCTGCATTTGATATGAATTCTAGGGAAGACGAGGAAGTATGTATTCATTTGACTTTCTTTAATCTTGTATGATTCATTTTATATTTGTATTATCATAAACAAATATATTTGGCATTGCTCGAGATTGAATATGTGTGCAAAGAGTATCTTAACATTATTCTAATAAAGTAGCAAAGTTTTTATATCATTGTCGCAAAATTTAAATGAAAATATACCTTAAAAGGCAATGGTATACCCAATTAGAGCTTTCTAGCTGTTCCGGTTCTTGAATTATTCCCCCAAAAAACATATGCATTCTTATGGTGGTCCCAAGATGGGCTGGTTTGATAAGGTTCAAAATTTAAAGAACTAAAATGTACCATAAAAGAGTACAACATTTCAAAATTTATGTTGCTACAATTGGTGGAACCGGTTAGTTAAGGTCTCAAATATGTGAAATACGCCAAATTACTCCATGTGAAGTTTAAAAAAAGGTTGTAAAAAAGGTTTCATTTTAAATTTAAAAAACATCTATGCAGTCTGGTTTATTTAGTACATTTCAAAAATTAATAATTTGGTGGAGTATTTCATTATAAATGCATATATAAAGAATTTAAATGGATTTGTTATTCCAATATAATGCAGTTGCTGTTATAGGCATTAATATTTAAAATGTTGAATAAGATTTAAATAAGAAAATGCAATATTTCCCAGTTTGAAATTTTCTATATTTTTCCTTTAAAATAAGTAAGATATGTTCCTTTATAAAATGTAAATTTTGTTAAATTTGTTTAAAATATTTTTGCAAGTTATGTTATAATTTTACTTTCTTTTTCTTTAGACTGTTCCATGTTTAGAAATTTCATCTGAATTTTTATCTTCTGCTCTTAATGATGTAGACGGTGGAACTGTAGCTTCTGTTAGGCACTGGGAAAATAACCAAGGTTGGTAGAAGTTTATTATATTTTTATTAATCCACATATTAAAAATATTACTCTACATTCTTCATGTTGAACATTTCATGTTTTGGGGAAATATTCAATTAATTTTGTAAAAAATTTAGTGCAGCAAAAAACTTCTAGTAAATGTGCACATTTTTTTAACTAATACGGCATTTTTCCTTTAATATTTAATTGAAGATAATTTTATTTTGTGGAATTCTTATAGATGGTTATCAGTCTTAAGAATGACCATTCTTAGAATTTTATTTTTGAAATTTCATGAGAGGTTTGGTTTTAAAATCAAGAATTTTATAAGGAATTATTTTATCACATTTTAAGTTCTGTAGATGTTCTCTGTTTAAAATAAGGAATTTTGTAGATAGTCTCTGTAAAGGGGCGTAGATTTCTTCTAAATAGATTCCCAATTTTTTATACTAGATTCATCCAGTTCTTATAAATTTGGTTGATCTAACAATGTTTGGGTAAATGAAAAAATTCAGTTTTAGAATAATCTAAAAAAAAAAATTATACAGCAGCATTACAAAAGTAAAACCTTATACCAAAACTAAATAGTATTCTAGAACCCACTTATAATAAAAGTACACTTAGCAAGTTTCCATTTAATAAGGAAATTGTGAGCTCTTAATTAGTACAATGTAAATTAAGATTTGTTCACTTTTAACAAGCAAAATATTTAGTTCCCAGGATTTAATACTCATATAAAATTTTAAAGCTAAAGAAAATATAAAAAAAAAACGATTCTAAAAATCAGAACTTAAAGAAAAGAATGAATTAGTGTAAAGGTAGAAAAAAGGGGTTGCATTGCATTGGACACCCCAGAAAAAAAATTTCCACCCACAACTTGAAAAGAAAATGAACAGAGTCTTTGCTGTGATAGTTGCAAAATTGTAAACTGCATCTACTAGATTGGGCAGAGTTCCTGTGAATGATTTTAGTGAAAGAAAATGGGAATTATGTTCCTAAGGATACGTTTAGAAAAAGATAATAAAAGTTTCTAGAATTGATGACATAACATAAGCCACTAGTCTCTACCAAAATTTCGTCTTGCAGGTGTATTGGTGGGATTCTGGTTTATCAAAGGTTGGCAAATAAATTGGTGTACACCATGTTATTTTGCATTACTTTTATAGCCCTCTGTAGATATAATTCTTGTATCCCTGTGTACAATTTTACTGACTATTACTCAAATTATAAATAGCTCCTTTTTCTGCAGAATGTAACAAATTAGTGGATCCCAGGCTACTCATTATCTGATCCTACTGTATATAAAAACTTATACAAATAAAAACAAAGAAATGGAAACATGCAGACAACGACAACCTGGGGCACGACAGCCCAGTGGTTAGTGCGTGGGAATTGCACTCGGACGGCCCAGGTTCGATTCCCACCACTGCCAAAATTGCCACCATGTTCCTGGATCCCTGGATGGACACACAACCCAATATACATATGTTGTCAGACATTATTTTAAAATTGTTGATAAGAAATATTATTGCAGATATTTTGAAACACACCTATTGTCTTTGATCAGTGAGCTAACGTAATTGTTAATGTAAACATTAGTTTTAAAATATGACTGTCCCTTTTGATATAATATTTTAAAAAGATTGATCTCCTGCTTTTAGTTGCAGTGGCTAATATATAAACGAGATTGTTTATATATTATGATCTCATAATTTAACTAATACATATTAGTTCCAAATGAAGGGGGGGGGGAGGGCATTTTCCTTGAATTATTTCCTTACCTATTTGTTTTTTGTTGTCTTAACCATAGCTGCCAACTCTCCCGGTTTTTTGCTATATCTAGGTCTCCCGGGTAAGTCGCTCAATCTCCCAGTTTTCACTCAGCTGCCCTTATTCCTTTCTAGGCAGAAATCACGCAAATGCAAATCGTGACTTACAATTGTTTTCCGCGGTGTAGGAATGGATCGCGATTGACGTTTGTATTTTTGTATTTGTATCTACAGGGTACAAAAGTAAAAGAATCGGAAATAGATCACGAATATTCCGAAAATATCACGAAATGAGAAACGAAGTCACAAATTTTGAAATTGAAATTTTCCCGTTCTTTCGTCTAAAAATCCCAGCTATCGCATAATCGGCGCTCGCAAACGGCGATTATTTCCACAGCATCACGAGAGAGATGGCCAATGATTATCTAATTAATGTTGGAAAAACGCATTTGCTTCGACTAAAATGTTATTAAATTATTTTGTTTTACATGCAAAACTATTGTTTAAACATAATATTAATGAAATGAAAGGCTATTTTGCAGCAGTATCGCGAAAAATGGCATTTGTGCGTGATCCTCCTAATACTTCGTTTAATTGTGAAAATAATTTCCACTTTTGCAATCTGTCAACATCGTGAAATTTTTTTATAATTATTTCGTATTTCATACAGAAAAACTATTGTTTAAACGTATTATTCATGAAATGAAAGGCTATTTTGCAACAGTATCGCGAAAAACGGCATTTGTACGCGATCCTCCTTATTTTTCGTTTAATTGTGAAAATAATTTCCACATTTGCAATCTGTCTGCATCGTCTAAAATTGGGCTGATCAAAATCTCCCGGTTTTTTCATATTTTTCGTACAAAAATCTCCCGGTTTTTCATATTTGGAAGTTGGCAGCTATGCCTTAACTAAAATGTTACTAATTGAAAATAAAATTGATATTTCTAAGAGATTGTGATTTATTTAAAATATGTGAATTTGCTTCAAAAGTTTTAGCTTCAGAGCCTGCTGCGGAAGGAGGAGAATCTGAAGAAGAGAATAAAGATGCTGTTCCTATTGATGAGAATCTTTTTGAAGATGACCTGGATGATTTAGATGAAGAACTATCAGCACTGGATCTAGATTGATGGTGGCTTAAATTTAATTCCAAATGTCATGTTCTAATGGCTCTATGTTGCATATGTACAGATAATTATTTAATATCAGCTTTGGTTTTACCTCATGCAATAAAATCAATTTTGTGTGTTCTTTAATTTCTTATTATAATTAGAATATTATATTTTAAGGCATGCTATTTGATAAGGATGCAACTATATATTTTACATCTTTAGTTTTGAAAGTTTATTAACTTAGAATAAATCACAGCAGTACATCAACATTGTGCAAAAATTTTAATAGAATAATAATGATGCATCTGTAAGGGTTGCTTTAAGTAAATAACTGGTATTTTTTTATACATAGAAAAACAGTAATGTTATTTAATCATTTCATGAAAATTACTTTTAAAAATTTATAATTTGACAAAATATTTTTTTTAATTGATCTTCTATGGTTTAAAATATTTTTAAGGTAATTCAGTTATTTCAGTACAGCTAATTTAAAATTTTAAATATTTGAATTTTTTTACAAACTTAAAAATGCCCTAGATGACTTGATTAGTGTATTAATCCGTTCACAACCAGAGAGTGAAGAAAGCGGCATTTCCACGGGCCCACATGCAGCAAGAATCGTCTGCAACTCTAGCCCCAGGCACATTTTGCAGCTAAGCCTAATACACAAAAATATCATATTAAATCAACTTTACTTTGAAGTGTGTCTACAATTGGATTGTCATATAGACACCAACTTACCAATTGAATGAGTAATTGTTTAGCATTATAAAATGTAAATATAATATGAAATATAGCAGAAATACAGTTTTAAGCAATTAAATGAAAACTTAATTCTAAACTCAAAAATCTAAATATTACTATGAATGTAGAAATAGCACTTATTCTAAATATAAAATATAACATTATTACAAACATATTATTATATGTCCTACAAATTTTTTTGTAATCAGACATCTCTTGAATGTTTTGTAAGGTGTGAAATTTTTCAAAACAGGGTTCAATACAGAGTCCTACGTTGCAAATTTTGCACTCGTAAAACGATTGCTTGCAGCACTTTTCTTTCAAGGAACTTTTAAAACAAATTATACACCTTCGAGATTTTTTCCCATTTGTATTAACATGTAAGCTAAGAAAATGTTGACCAGTTAACTGTAAAGGATTAAGCACTGGAGATGTTGATGTTGATTTTCCTGTTTTAGATTCAGTGTATTTTTCAATAATTTGATAAATGACATGTTTAACGTGATCGTACTCCGCATGAACACGGCGGCAGTTGTAGCAGTGTGCAAATCCAACACGCAAATCACCGGGCTACCGCACCCGAAAGGTACCAACAGCACAGTGTTCCCAGGTGGTCACCCACCCAAGTACTAACTGCGCCTGATGCTGCTTGACTTCGGTGATCTAACGAGAACCGGTGTGTTCAGCACGGTAGGGCTGTTGGCTGTAAACAATATATGTGAATTTAATACTGTCATGTCTAAGAAACCAAAAAATAACTTTTGATTCCATTTTACTGTTTTTCTGAAAACTGGGTAATGGTGCATTATTTCTGAATCTCATTTATCTATTCCACCCATATTCTTATTATAATCAACCAAGCAATGTGGTTTCAAAATGTCTTCTTGTGTGTTTCTGTCTTTTTTGCCAATGGATACTATATTATTTCCATGAAAAGTTGTTAACATTACTACATCTTTTTTCTTATCTTTGAATCCAAAAATATTTACACTTTTCTTCTGAAATGCCATGATTTGATTTTTTGGAAACTTCCAAGGTAAGTTTTTAAGCATGCCTTTCCTGTGCTTCGACACAGTACCACAAACATTTGTTTGATTTGAAATAAGGTGTAATGCTAGTTCCGGAGAAACAAAACATCTGTCGCGATACAGATTATATCCATGACCTGACAAGTCATGGATATAATCTTTATTACTGTTTCTCCATACAATCTGCTTGTTTCCAAAAGTTGTGTGCCTTTCCCTGTATAAACTAAAAAGTTCCATATGTAACCTGAAATGGACTCGCATAGTTTATAAATTTTAATTCCATATCGTGAGAGTTTAGATAGAATATATTGCTGAAAACCAAATCTTCTTTTCCATGCAAATAAACTTTCATGGATACAATTTTCCTCCCCTTCCCACTTAACATGCTAAACATACCACACAGACCCTTCGGTTAAAATAAGCACAAAACAACTACCATGATTGAAATATTTCCTTTAAATATATCAGTCAACGTGCCTTTTAAATTGCCAGACAACTACAAATGCTTGCACGTTTGTTTGTTTATATTATTAACTTAGTCAGAATCCTAATTAAAAACAGAGAACAAAACTGAAATATGATGGTCAATGATCAAAGGAACTAGCTTTGTAAAAATTACTGGGTTCTAGCACCATCTAGTGTTATTTAAAATTTTTTGGTAGAAGCGTTATAGTTTCTGATGCATATTTGCATTGATAAGCTCTAATAGCCGTCTCATGTTCAAAGCAAATTTGCATCGATAGGCCGGGGAACGAGGAAGCTCTCTGAGGTATATATGATGCGCTGGTCCCGAACAGGTTAAATAACTCCAAATATTCGCCATAAATATTTTCAAAATATGATTATTATGAGGAACATACACAGATATATGAAAAAATTCAAATATATTATGCGAATTTGAATGAAAAGTTTCCAGATGAAAAGAATGTTAATGGTAGTGCAAAATATGCAACATAATCACAATATGGTTTAAAGACATAAATCAAATGTAGATATAGTTATAATTTTAATTTTATTATTATTTGCTTCCTTAAAGCAATACATAAAATGTTCAAGAAAGTATTTAAAAACAATTGCAAAAATGCAGCATTCAGTTAAAGAAATATACTGATAGGGAAGCTTTTGTTAATAAGAACCAAAATATCTTATTGCAAAAGAAAAAATATTTTTTGAATTTTCCTAACTAAAATAGGATATCTTTATGTTGTAATTGAAAGAAAAAACTCAAGAAAATGCTAATCATCAATATGAAAAACCAGGAAACAATCCTTATAATTTAAAATGAATATTTAAAAAAATGGAGTGACAAACTTAGGATTGAAGATGATGTAATTGTGTGTGTGTAAAATCATCAAGGAGTGGCTACAATACATCAGCATCAAATAGCACATTTCATTTAATAGCCTTGTTACTGTGAACAAAAGGCTATTAGACACTCCAGTGTGCTATAAATTGAAATAGATTGAAAAAAATTGACTTACATGTGTTGAAGACCCAGACCGTCCGACCCTGTAGATGATGTGCAAAAGTGTTGCCAATCATAAAGAGTAATTTGTCCAAGTTGCCAATTTTATATATATATATATATATATATTTCAAATAATGGAATAACTTGTTTAGCGAATATATTTACCCAGGTAATTAATTCATCACCTACATTTTGATCCATTTTATTGCAATTTTTTAATGACACCATTTTTTGCCATTGGCAGATTTTGGTGCATTTTAGTCACGATATAATGTATTACAATCCTCATAGAAAAGAGTATCCTTTATTGTTGAAATGAACCATTGCCATCAAATCATATAATTAAATCCACTTTATATATTTGTACAGTAAAACCAATAATACTACAACTATGTTAAAACCACAGTGCAAAATTTGTAACATTGTAGGCTAAATCCATTTCACAGAGAAAAGAAAACCTGAATGTCATTGGAAGAAAATGGCGCATTTTTACTCAATATCTGCTTTTAATGTTCTGTGATGTCACTGTGTGTGTCTTTAGTTTGAGAGGCCTTTGTTTTTAGTTGTTTGTGAAATGAATCTTTTTTTGGAAGTTGCAAAAAATAAACCCAAATTTTTCTAATTTTGAATTTTCATCTGCTATTTTAAAAGTCTTTAGTCCCAGCAAATCTAAACACATTGTATTTCCCAGAAACTAACCAGTGCTTCTATTTATCTTTTATTTCCAAAATTTGTTCTTTATTTCCTATATTATATACGAGCCGCCTTTGGCGACCAGCCTGTTCGCTACCCTTGAAAATTCTGACCATGGCAAACTCACTGGCGCGACCTACCAGAAAGGTAGGTAGCGCCAGTAAGGTAACTGTTTGGACGGCCAGGAAGTGCCACCCAATTTAGACCGTAACCCAGTGGGGGAGGCATCCAGGGACCGTACCCTCCTTCCCCTACCACCAACTTCTCGGAAGGACTTACTGTCCCACATGTTTAATGTGATCGTGCTCCGCGTGAACATGGCAGCAGTTTTGGCAGTGGTGGGAATCGAACCCGGGCCTACCGAGTGAAATTCCCGCACGCTAACCACTGGGCTACCGTGCCCTCCGCGACAATCTCCATAACTTTCTTTTTATTCACCCAATTTAGACCGGAACTCAGTGGAGGAGGCATCCACAGGGACCGTACCCTCCTTCCTCTACCACCAACCTCTCAGAAGGACTTACGAACCCATATGTTTAACGTGATCGTACTCCGCATCAGTAACGGGAATCGAACCCGGGCCTACCGAGTGCAATTCTCATGCGCTAATTTAAATTTTATAATTAAGCTCTTAATTCTATCATTTAAAATATCCATTTAAAAAATCCATATCGTTCCACCAATCCATAAATATAATAATTTGAAATACATCACCACAATTCAACTACCATAATTCAATCATTTAAAATATATAAATATAATAATTTCACCCGATGTTTCCAATACATATGCTAAGCTCTTATTTCATTTAAAACCGAAAGCGTGGTCTCCATGGAGACGGGTAAAAAACTACTGCGGAGGGGGAAAATGCCGTTGAAAAACTTAGCGGATTGCCGAGAAATATAAAATCATAACGTCCTTTAAAATTGCGATCCTACGGGCAATTTTCATTATTTCTTGACCAGATTAGACTTGTTAGAATGCCAGATCTTTGACCTTTCTAAAAATGTAAATTATTAGTCGAAATTATGAGTAGTTTTTACGATGGGAGAATTTAAAAACGAAAGTTGGTTTTTTTGAACCGAAAGTGACTTTTATTTTAAAATCTTTAAAAAATATTAGAATTTGTCCCTGAGATTTAAAATTTATATATTTTAACTCGCAATTGACTGCTCTTTCCGGTGGTGTGATTTGTTTTATTCTACGACGTCTGGATCGTGGAGAAAAAAGGGCAAAAAACGGTCGAAATCGCATAAAACACTAAATAACAAAAAAAAAATTAAAATTTTTAAAATCTGTTTTCACGTGCCCCCTTCCCACCCCTCCCCCGGGTCTCCGATTGCCAAATTTCATCCGACGCGCGGTCGCTGAACGTATAGTGTATGAGACAGACAGACAGACATTGCCTTTTATTATTTAAGATTTCAATGATGTCCTATATTTTTTAATCTGACTTTTCTGCTTTTTAATGAAAATATACTTTAAAATTGTATGAAAGGAATAGTTTTATGAATATTAAAGTTCTTTAATTTGCAGCAAACAATGTGCAATTGTATCTATCCATTTTACAAACAAAATGAGTTTCCTTATGATGGGAAAATACAAACACCAGGAAAGAAAAAGCTATATATTTTTTTTAAAGTAGCACTACTCGCACTACCCTTGCTGCGGCACTATAATGAAGCATGTTTGTCTTAAGAGACGATTGTACATTTAAGCCACTTTACAGTAATTCATGATATGTTACATCTTAAATTCAGAACTTCATATAACATTGCATTAATGTCATATTGTGGTGTCACAAAAAGTACATTTGATGAAAACAGCGATAATTGCAGCAACAATAAATAAGAACTTCATGCAACACTATAAAATATGACTGGCACATCTCAGTTTGCATTAAAAGAAGCAAAGACTAGTTGTCATTGGATGCTTCAAGTGCATAGCAACTTACCTGTAATGTTATGTGATATAACTGTAAAACCAGAACATACCACGTTG
This sequence comes from Amaurobius ferox, assembly GCA_951213105.1. NCBI lineage: Eukaryota > Metazoa > Arthropoda > Arachnida > Araneae > Amaurobiidae > Amaurobius > Amaurobius ferox. The sequence continues at coordinate 94,250,156 of OX578148.1, forward strand.
CATTGTAGCATCACAAAAAGCATATTTCTGCTTTATTATAATCTTGCAGTAACTTGTCACGTTTGGTGATGCAGTAATGGTGAGACTTTTGTAGCAGTGTAATAATAATGGACTAGCACATCTCAGTTTGTTGGCACATCATTGAAAGAAGCAAATATTTGTCCCTCACTTCGATCGTACAGCAACTTACTCATGATATTTTATATCAGGGTGCAATGAAGAGTAGATTCCTGTTTGAATACACATGATTTCAAACTTGTTTGAAGCTGTTTTATATGAACCCAATTAACTGCATTCTGCATTGTGTTTAAAAACAATTTTTACTATAAGAATTTTATTAAAAATATGAATGCAAGAAATTTTGGTACATTTCGTCATTGCGGAAATTTTAACTGCAGTAAATTGTGTCAAAATTTTCATATTTCAAAAGATGCCAAAGTAACTATTAATCACATTGTACGTATATTGTGTTTAAAACACACATCTTGCAGTGTGAATTATATTAAAAATATGATTGCATACAATGTCGTTGCCTTGTGTCATTTCGTAAATTCAACAACTTTAGTAAATAGTACCAAATATTCCAGATTTCAAGAAATGCTGAAGTTTCCAGTATCAAATTTGCCACACCTTAGTAATATAGGTATTTTTTCTCTAATTATTACTTTGCTTCAAAGCATGTGATTTATAGAAGAAGAAAGAAAACAATTAGAAAAAATATAATACGTATCATAATTTAATAAAAGTATTTCAAAGATACATTTAATGTAAGTTCACTGTTTACCTAAATTGATAACTAACCTTAAAAAAACATTAAATTAAAATTTAGATTTTAGTAGAACATAAACACCACGTTAAGGACATATCATGTTTTAGAGTGTTCTCTACATGGATTCTACATTGATAAACACAATTTAGAATGTTTGTAAATTTTATCGATCAATATTATAATAAAGTATCTTGTATCTTTGGCTTCTTCTAAAAGTAAGTATGTAATATATTGCATAGATACAGTTTCATAAAGATAAAGTATCTTGTATAAAGCACCGGTGACAATTTTGAAAACTATCTTGTATCTTTAGCTTCTCCTAAAAATATCTACTGTATTGTATTTAGATAAATTTCAAGAAGTATCTTTCTCAGACCTGCCTGTTCTATACAGTGGCATAGCCACGGAAGGAGGTTAACCCCCCTTCTCCGTAGCTACACCACTAAATCAAAATTTGATTTTTTAAATATTTTATGGGAAAATATATTCCATAAAACTACTATATGAATTATTAGAAATAAACCATTAATTTACAACAGATATCTGAGGTACTAACTTACGTTACCCCATATACCAAACCCAGTTCAGTTAATGTCACTAGTGGGGTTTTTTTTTTCGATACATTTTGACCCTGGGGAGAAAATATTCCAATATAATTTTAAACTACTATATATACATACATAGAAGTAATTACTATATATATATAGTAATTCTTTATTCAAACACGTTGGAATAAACTGTTTATCTATTTAAACTTTAGTTTAAGAAACATTTATTGTCAAAGACAAAATATTTGAGCAGCGAGTTTACGTCCTGAATAGACTTAACAATAGCAAGGCCATGAATTTTTGCAGGCATGTACCTCGTACTTAGTTGAATTTTTGCAAGACGGAGCCCTTTTAAATTTCGATGTAGTTTATGAGTTATTCTACATTTTAGGAGTTTTGTGAAAATATTTAAAAATCTGTTAAATTTTTCGAAATCACGGATATTTTAAATGCATTGTCGAATTAAAAGCTACATTAAAAACAAAAAAACCGCTAGGCTCTTTGCAACGCAAGGGCTTCGGAATATACATAGAAGGGTTTTGAGGTTTTTTGAAAATTTTTAAAAGTCTTATCAAAGTTTTCGAATGTTTGACAGTTTGATCCACGTTCCTGGATTATTAGTTACATTAAAAAGAGCAAAAAAACATTGATTTACTAGGCCGGTCTTTTTGAAAATTGGAGACATCGTTGCATATAAATGCGATCAGCTTTTATTGTTATAAGTAGATGGACTTATGAATGCAAAACCTCACATTCATGTTTGATTTATTACAAGTATAAAAGTTTTGCATTTAAAAATGGCGTTTTCTATCAAAAAGTAATTTTGTGCGACAGAGACTGATTTTCCACAATGCATTTAACATTCCAACATTTAATTTATAAAAACAAACTAGTTGCTGCGCCAAAACGATGTATTTAGAGAAATGAAAATGAACTAAAAAATAAAACTGAATAAAAGAAATGTTTGGAAAAAAAAGCACAGTTACCTCAAAGAATTCAAAAAACTTTCTGTATGTTAAAAATTTGCCAAACGCCAACATCCAAGGAGGATTACTTCTAAGGTTTCACTTCTTCCTCCTTCTCTTCCCTACCCAGAAAAGGGGATTACAACTCTTTCCCGTCGCGTTCGTCTGCTGCAAAGTATACTGTAAATCGAATCACTCCTGGATTTGTTAAAAGCAAAGCGTTTCCCATTCTTTTACTTAAAGCAAAAGTTACAGGAACCTCCTCACTGTCCTCATTCAATCATCAGTTATTTTTTTAGTTAAAAGATATACTTTTGGTTAGAATTTTTATTTCTGTTTCTATCACCCTTCATTTTTTTCTTTTTCTTTTGCTTTCTTTGCATAGCTTAAAGATGTAAATGATATGTAGGGAAAGATGGCAACCTGCCCCATTATTGGGACAAGTTTACCCAAGTGACTTGATATCATGTTGATCTTCCTATCAACAATGCTGCTGTTAATATTTTGAAATTTCCTCATATAATCTTATTGTAGTGCAAGCTGAAAGAAAAAATAAAAATATTGAATCAGTTCTTATTTTTTTAATCTTAGAAAAGAAAATGTGCTAACCTGCCCTGGCCTTCCCTTCCGTTAGTTTTACCGCAAATATACATCGTTCTGCATCTACGTGGATTTAAATAGAAAAAAATCTGATGTGTGCAGCACATGACTTTCCTTGCAGACTCATATTCACGTTCCCTCTATTTCTTCAATAATTCGTTAAATAGAGTTTAATTGCACAAAATAACAGCCATAGTTATTTTAAATCATGCTGAAATTGCACTTTTAATTCAATTTTCGTTATCATTTGGTAACTGAACTTATTTTCAAAGGTGGCGTAGCGAAAAAACTAAATAATATCTCGAGAATGGCCATTTGTAGAGTAATAGGATCGATCTTATTCTTTTGGACGTCAAAAATTAAGCTTATAAAACAAGCACTCAATTGATACATTTGAGCATACGTTGTCATTTATTTTATATTTTGGCGCTTTTTGCGGACCATTTCGTAAAAATAAGACATGTTCTTCTTTTCAGAATTGTACCAAAATCTAATCAGCACTATTGTTTCCCATAAGTGAATTAATTATCCACCAGATTTTGTGAAATTTAGTAAATTAGTTTTTCAGTTAGAGTGGATACAGACAATTTTTGCAGGCCATTTCTCAAAAAAGGGCAGGTTCTGTTATTCCGAATCGTATCGAAAACTAATCAGCACCAGGATTCACACAAGTGACTTACAAAAAACACCTACCAAATTTTATGAAATTTGCTCTATTAGTTTTTGAGTTAGAGTGGATACTACATTGCACATATGGACACAATCATAGCCACCACGCTAAAATATAGTTTTTTCGTATTCTAGAGGTCCCAAAACGTGTATATCCGTCGAAGATTCGAATTGCGATTTTCGACATAATTCCAATACTTTCCCTATACATTACCATGTATTGCAGGGAAAGTAAACATGAAAGAAATCCGTGAAGGGCTTTCTGTTGAAATATTAACAAATGTAGGCACCGCGTGACTTTCCCCTACATAATACAATGAATTACTTTACTTTTTCCACAGCAAAAAATCTAATGTAGGCAGCACATGACTTTCTCTGCAGACTTAAATTTATTTTCTCTTTATTTCTTTAATAATTCATTGAATTGAGTTTCATTGCACACAGAAAAAAAAAAAAACGCAGACTTATTTGAAATGGTATTGAATTTGCACTTTTAATTCAATTTTCGTTTTCATTTTGTAACTGCACGTATATTCAAAGACGGAGTAACGAAAAAAAGAAACTAAAATATCTCGAGAACGGCTAATGCTAGAGAAATTGGGTTGGTCTTATTCTTTTTATCGTCAAAAATTACGTACAAAACAAGCATTTAATGGATACATTTGAGCATACGTAGTCATTTATTTTAGATTTTGATGATTTTTGCAGGCCATTTTGCAAAAAAAAAAAAAAAAAAAGCAAGTTGTGTTTCTCGAATTGTACCAAAACCTAATCAGCACCAGGGTAACCTACAGGTCACTTATCTACTAAATTTTGTTAAATTTGTTAAATTAGTTTTTTTTATCTATAATTTTTTTATAATTTTATGGATAATTTCTTTTAATTTACGGCCACGTATTTACGGCGAGAAAATAATTTTACGGGCAATTTGCTAAAAATAACGGCCACAAAATTACGGCTATCCATGTTTTTTTGTGACCATGTATTTTTACGGAAATGGATGTAACTTTACGGACAATGGCTGGATCCCTATTGCCGGAATTTGGTCGTAATCTTACGGAGTTTTTTTTTTTTTTTTTAAGTGATAAAGTGAATGTATGCGATTTTTGCAAGCCATTTCTAAAAAAAAAGGCGGTTTTTTTTTTATCCCGAATCGTTCCAAAATCTAATGAGCACCAGGGTCACCCACAAGTAATTTGCCTACCAAATTTTACGTCATTAGATTGATTAATTTTTCAGTTAAAGCGGATACATACCTGCATTTTTGCAAGCCATTTCTAAAAAAAAGGCGTTTTTTTTTTATCCCGAATCGTTCCAAAATCTAATGAGCACCAGGGTCACCCACAAGTAATTTGCCTACCAAATTTTACGTCATTAGATTGATTAATTTTTCAGTTAAAGCGGATACATACCTGCATTTTTGCAAGCCATTTCTAAAAAAAAAGGCGTTTTTTTTTTATCCCGAATCGTTCCAAAATCTAATGAGCACCAGGGTCACCCACAAGTAATTTGCCTACCAAATTTTACGTCATTAGATTGATTAATTTTTCAGTTAAAGCGGATACATACCTGCATTTTTGCAAGCCATTTCTAAAAAAAGGCGGTTTTTTTTTTATCCCGAATCGTTCCAAAATCTAATGAGCACCAGGGTCACCCACAAGTAATTTGCCTACCAAATTTTACGTCATTAGATTGATTAATTTTTCAGTTAAAGCGGATACATACCTGCATTTTTGCAAGCCATTTCTAAAAAAAAGGCGGGTTTTTTTTTATCCCGAATCGTTCCAAAATCTAATGAGCACCAGGGTCACCCACAAGTAATTTGCCTACCAAATTTTACGTCATTAGGTTGATTAATTTTTCAGTTAAAGTGGATACATACCTGCATTTTTGCAAGCCATTTCTAAAAAAAGGCGGTTTTTTTTTTATCCCGAATCGTTCCAAAATCTAATGAGCACCAGGGTCACCCACAAGTAATTTGCCTACCAAATTTTACGTCATTAGGTTGATTAATTTTTCAGTTAAAGTGGATACATACCTGCATTTTTGCAAGCCATTTCTAAAAAAAGGCGGTTTTTTTTTTATCCCGAATCGTTCCAAAATCTAATGAGCACCAGGGTCACCCACAAGTAATTTGCCTACCAAATTTTACGTCATTAGGTTGATTAATTTTTCAGTTAAAGTGGATACATACCTGCATTTTTGCAAGCCATTTCTAAAAAAAGGCGGTTTTTTTTTTATCCCGAATCGTTCCAAAATCTAATGAGCACCAGGGTCACCCACAAGTAATTTGCCTACCAAATTTTACGTCATTAGATTGATTAATTTTTCAGTTAAAGCGGATACATACCTGCATTTTTGCAAGCCATTTCTAAAAAAAGGCGTTTTTTTTTTTATCCCGAATCGTTCCAAAATCTAATGAGCACCAGGGTCACCCACAAGTAATTTGCCTACCAAATTTTACGTCATTAGATTGATTAATTTTTCAGTTAAAGCGGATACATACCTGCATTTTTGCAAGCCATTTCTAAAAAAAAGGCGGGTTTTTTTTTATCCCGAATCGTTCCAAAATCTAATGAGCACCAGGGTCACCCACAAGTAATTTGCCTACCAAATTTTACGTCATTAGGTTGATTAATTTTTCAGTTAAAGTGGATACATACCTGCATTTTTGCAAGCCATTTCTAAAAAAAAGGCGAGTTTTTTTTTTATCCCGAATCGTTCCAAAATCTAATGAGCACCAGGGTCACCCACAAGTAATTTGCCTACCAAATTTTACGTCATTAGGTTGATTAATTTTTCAGTTTAAGTGGACACATACCTGCATTTTTGCAAGCCATTTAAAAAAAAAAAGGAGAGTTTTTTTTTTTATTCCGAATCGTTCCAAAATCTAATGAGCACCAGGGTCACCCACAAGTAATTTGCCTACCAAATTTTACGTCATTAGGTTGATTAATTTTTCAGTTAAAGTGGATACATACCTGCATTTTTGTAAGCCATTTCTAAAAAAAGGAGAGTTTTTTTTTATCCCGAATCGTTCCAAAATCTAATGAGCACCAGGGTCACCCACAAGTAATTTGCCTACCAAATTTTACGTCATTAGGTTGATTAATTTTTCAGTTAAAGTGGATACATACCTGCATTTTTGTAAGCCATTTCTAAAAAAAAGGAGAGTTTTTTTTTTATCCCGAATCGTTCCAAAATCTAATGAGCACCAGGGTCACCCACAAGTAACTTGCCTATCAAATTTTACGTCATTAGGTTGATTAATTTTTCAGTTAAAGTGGATACATACCTGCATTTTTGTAAGCCATTTCTAAAAAAAAGGAGAGTTTTTTTTTATCCCGAATCGTTCCAAAATCTACTGAGCACCAGGGTCACTCACAAGTAATTTGCCTACCAAATTTTACGTCATTAGTTTGATTAATTTTTCAGTTAAAGTCGATACATACCTGCATTTTTGCAAGCCATTTCTAAAAAAAAGGCGGGTTTTTTTTTTTTTTATCTCGAATCGTTCCAAAATCTAATGAGCACCAGGGTCACCCACAAGTAATTTGCCTACCAAATTTTACGTCATTAGGTTGATTAATTTTTCAGTTAAAGTGGATACATACCTGCATTTTTGTAAGCCATTTCTAAAAAAAGGAGAGTTTTTTTTTTATCCCGAATCGTTCCAAAGTCTAATGAGCACCAGGGTCACCCACAAGTAATTTGCCTGCCAAATTTTACGCATTAGGTTGATTAATTTTTCAGTTAAAGTGGATACATACCTGCATTTTTGTAAGCCATTTCTAAAAAAAAGGAGAGTTTTTTTTATCCCGAATCGTTCCAAAATCTAATGAGCACCAGGGTCACCCACAAGTAATTTGCCTACCAAATTTTACGTCATTAGATTGATTAATTTTTCAGTTAAAGCGGATACATACCTGCATTTTTGCAAGCCATTTCTAAAAAAAAGGCGGGTTTTTTTTATCCCGAATCGTTCCAAAATCTAATGAGCACCAGGGTCACCCACAAGTAATTTGCCTACCAAATTTTACGTCATTAGGTTGATTAATTTTTCAGTTAAAGTGGATACATACCTGCATTTTTGCAAGCCATTTCTAAAAAAAAGGCGAGTTTTTTTTTTTATCCCGAATCGTTCCAAAATCTAATGAGCACCAGGGTCACCCACAAGTAATTTGCCTACCAAATTTTACGTCATTAGGTTGATTAATTTTTCAGTTTAAGTGGACACATACCTGCATTTTTGCAAGCCATTTAAAAAAAAAAGGAGAGTTTTTTTTTTTATCCCGAATCGTTCCAAAATCTAATGAGCACCAGGGTCACCCACAAGTAATTTGCCTACCAAATTTTACGTCATTAGGTTGATTAATTTTTCAGTTAAAGTGGATACATACCTGCATTTTTGTAAGCCATTTCTAAAAAAAGGAGAGTTTTTTTTTATCCCGAATCGTTCCAAAATCTAATGAGCACCAGGGTCACCCACAAGTAATTTGCCTACCAAATTTTACGTCATTAGGTTGATTAATTTTTCAGTTAAAGTGGATACATACCTGCATTTTTGTAAGCCATTTCTAAAAAAAAGGAGAGTTTTTTTTTTATCCCGAATCGTTCCAAAATCTAATGAGCACCAGGGTCACCCACAAGTAACTTGCCTATCAAATTTTACATCATTAGGTTGATTAATTTTTCAGTTAAAGTGGATACATACCTGCATTTTTGTAAGCCATTTCTAAAAAAAAGGAGAGTTTTTTTTTATCCCGAATCGTTCCAAAATCTACTGAGCACCAGGGTCACTCACAAGTAATTTGCCTACCAAATTTTACGTCATTAGTTTGATTAATTTTTCAGTTAAAGTCGATACATACCTGCATTTTTGCAAGCCATTTCTAAAAAAAAGGCGGGTTTTTTTTTTTATCTCGAATCGTTCCAAAATCTAATGAGCACCAGGGTCACCCACAAGTAATTTGCCTACCAAATTTTACGTCATTAGGTTGATTAATTTTTCAGTTAAAGTGGATACATACCTGCATTTTTGTAAGCCATTTCTAAAAAAAGGAGAGTTTTTTTTTTATCCCGAATCGTTCCAAAATCTAATGAGCACCAGGGTCACCCACAAGTAATTTGCCTGCCAAATTTTACGCATTAGGTTGATTAATTTTTCAGTTAAAGTGGATACATACCTGCATTTTTGTAAGCCATTTCTAAAAAAAAGGAGAGTTTTTTTTTATCCCGAATCGTTCCAAAATCTAATGAGCACCAGGGTCACCCACAAGTAATTTGCCTACCAAATTTTACGTCATTATAGGTTGATTAATTTTTCAGTTTAAGTGGATACATACCTGCATTTTTGCAAGCCATTTCTAAAAAAAAGGCGGGTTTTTTTTTTTTATCCCGAATCGTTCCAAAATCTAATGAGCACCAGGGTCACCCACAAGTAATTTGCCTACCAAATTTTATGTCATTAGGTTGATTAATTTTTCAGTTTAAGTGGACACATACCTGCATTTTTGCAAGCCATTTCTAAAAAAAGGAGAGTTTATTTTTATCCCGAATCGTTCCAAAATCTAATGAGCACCAGGGTCACCCACAAGTAATTTGCCTACCAAATTTTACGTCATTAGGTTGATTAATTTTTCAGTTAAAGTGGATACATACCTGCATTTTTGTAAGCCATTTCTAAAAAAAAGGAGAGTTTTTTTTTTATCCCGAATCGTTCCAAAATCTAATGAGCACCAGGGTCACCCACAAGTAACTTGCCTATCAAATTTTACGTCATTAGGTTGATTAATTTTTCAGTTAAAGTGGATACATACCTGCATTTTTGTAAGCCATTTCTAAAAAAAAGGAGAGTTTTTTTTTATCCCGAATCGTTCCAAAATCTACTGAGCACCAGGGTCACTCACAAGTAATTTGCCTACCAAATTTTACGTCATTAGTTTGATTAATTTTTCAGTTAAAGTCGATACATACCTGCATTTTTGCAAGCCATTTCTAAAAAAAAGGCGGGTTTTTTTTTTTTATCTCGAATCGTTCCAAAATCTAATGAGCACCAGGGTCACCCACAAGTAATTTGCCTACCAAATTTTACGTCATTAGGTTGATTAATTTTTCAGTTAAAGTGGATACATACCTGCATTTTTGTAAGCCATTTCTAAAAAAAGGAGAGTTTTTTTTTTATCCCGAATCGTTCCAAAATCTAATGAGCACCAGGGTCACCCACAAGTAATTTGCCTGCCAAATTTTACGCATTAGGTTGATTAATTTTTCAGTTAAAGTGGATACATACCTGCATTTTTGTAAGCCATTTCTAAAAAAAAGGAGAGTTTTTTTTATCCCGAATCGTTCCAAAATCTAATGAGCACCAGGGTCACCCACAAGTAATTTGCCTACCAAATTTTACGTCATTAGATTGATTAATTTTTCAGTTAAAGCGGATACATACCTGCATTTTTGCAAGCCATTTCTAAAAAAAAGGCGGGTTTTTTTTTATCCCGAATCGTTCCAAAATCTAATGAGCACCAGGGTCACCCACAAGTAATTTGCCTACCAAATTTTACGTCATTAGGTTGATTAATTTTTCAGTTAAAGTGGATACATACCTGCATTTTTGCAAGCCATTTCTAAAAAAAAGGCGAGTTTTTTTTTTATCCCGAATCGTTCCAAAATCTAATGAGCACCAGGGTCACCCACAAGTAATTTGCCTACCAAATTTTACGTCATTAGGTTGATTAATTTTTCAGTTAAAGTGGATACATACCTGCATTTTTGTAAGCCATTTCTAAAAAAAGGAGAGTTTTTTTTTATCCCGAATCGTTCCAAAATCTAATGAGCACCAGGGTCACCCACAAGTAATTTGCCTACCAAATTTTACGTCATTAGGTTGATTAATTTTTCAGTTAAAGTGGATACATACCTGCATTTTTGTAAGCCATTTCTAAAAAAAAGGAGAGTTTTTTTTTATCCCGAATCGTTCCAAAATCTAATGAGCACCAGGGTCACCCACAAGTAACTTGCCTATCAAATTTTACGTCATTAGGTTGATTAATTTTTCAGTTAAAGTGGATACATACCTGCATTTTTGTAAGCCATTTCTAAAAAAAAGGAGATTTTTTTTTATCCCGAATCGTTCCAAAATCTACTGAGCACCAGGGTCACTCACAAGTAATTTGCCTACCAAATTTTACGTCATTAGTTTGATTAATTTTTCAGTTAAAGTCGATACATACCTGCATTTTTGCAAGCCATTTCTAAAAAAAAAGGCGGGTTTTTTTTTTTTTATCTCGAATCGTTCCAAAATCTAATGAGCACCAGGGTCACCCACAAGTAATTTGCCTACCAAATTTTACGTCATTAGGTTGATTAATTTTTCAGTTAAAGTGGATACATACCTGCATTTTTGTAAGCCATTTCTAAAAAAAGGAGAGTTTTTTTTTTATCCCGAATCGTTCCAAAATCTAATGAGCACCAGGGTCACCCACAAGTAATTTGCCTGCCAAATTTTACGCATTAGGTTGATTAATTTTTCAGTTAAAGTGGATACATACCTGCATTTTTGTAAGCCATTTCTAAAAAAAAGGAGAGTTTTTTTTTATCCCGAATCGTTCCAAAATCTAATGAGCACCAGGGTCACCCACAAGTAATTTGCCTACCAAATTTTACGTCATTATAGGTTGATTAATTTTTCAGTTTAAGTGGATACATACCTGCATTTTTGCAAGCCATTTCTAAAAAAAAGGCGGGTTTTTTTTTTTATCCCGAATCGTTCCAAAATCTAATGAGCACCAGGGTCACCCACAAGTAATTTGCCTACCAAATTTTATGTCATTAGGTTGATTAATTTTTCAGTTTAAGTGGACACATACCTGCATTTTTGCAAGCCATTTAAAAAAAAAGGAGAGTTTTTTTTTTTTATCCCGAATCGTTCCAAAATCTAATGAGCACCAGGGTCACCCACAAGTAATTTGCCTACCAAATTTTACGTCATTAGGTTGATTAATTTTTCAGTTAAAGTGGATACATACCTGCATTTTTGTAAGCCATTTCTAAAAAAAGGAGAGTTTTTTTTTATCCCGAATCGTTCCAAAATCTAATGAGCACCAGGGTCACCCACAAGTAATTTGCCTACCAAATTTTACGTCATTAGGTTGATTAATTTTTCAGTTAAAGTGGATACATACCTGCATTTTTGTAAGCCATTTCTAAAAAAAAGGAGAGTTTTTTTTTTATCCCGAATCGTTCCAAAATCTAATGAGCACCAGGGTCACCCACAAGTAACTTGCCTATCAAATTTTACGTCATTAGGTTGATTAATTTTTCAGTTAAAGTGGATACATACCTGCATTTTTGTAAGCCATTTCTAAAAAAAAGGAGAGTTTTTTTTTATCCCGAATCGTTCCAAAATCTACTGAGCACCAGGGTCACTCACAAGTAATTTGCCTACCAAATTTTACGTCATTAGTTTGATTAATTTTTCAGTTAAAGTCGATACATACCTGCATTTTTGCAAGCCATTTCTAAAAAAAAGGCGGGTTTTTTTTTTTTTATCTCGAATCGTTCCAAAATCTAATGAGCACCAGGGTCACCCACAAGTAATTTGCCTACCAAATTTTACGTCATTAGGTTGATTAATTTTTCAGTTAAAGTGGATACATACCTGCATTTTTGTAAGCCATTTCTAAAAAAAGGAGAGTTTTTTTTTTATCCCGAATCGTTCCAAAATCTAATGAGCACCAGGGTCACCCACAAGTAATTTGCCTGCCAAATTTTACGCATTAGGTTGATTAATTTTTCAGTTAAAGTGGATACATACCTGCATTTTTGTAAGCCATTTCTAAAAAAAAGGAGAGTTTTTTTTTATCCCGAATCGTTCCAAAATCTAATGAGCACCAGGGTCACCCACAAGTAATTTGCCTACCAAATTTTACGTCATTATAGGTTGATTAATTTTTCAGTTTAAGTGGATACATACCTGCATTTTTGCAAGCCATTTCTAAAAAAAAGGCGGGTTTTTTTTTTTATCCCGAATCGTTCCAAAATCTAATGAGCACCAGGGTCACCCACAAGTAATTTGCCTACCAAATTTTATGTCATTAGGTTGATTAATTTTTCAGTTTAAGTGGATACATACCTGCATTTTTGCAAGCCATTTCTAAAAAAAAGGCGGTTTTTTTTTTTATCCCGAATCGTTCCAAAATCTAATGAGCACCAGGGTCACCCACAAGTAATTTGCCTACCAAATTTTACGTCATTAGGTTGATTAATTTTTCAGTTAAAGTGGATACATACCTGCATTTTTGCAAGCCATTTCTAAAAAAAAGGCGTTTTTTTTTTTTTATCCCGAATCGTTCCAAAATCTAATGAGCACCAGGGTCACCCACAAGTAATTAGCCTACCAATTTTTACGTCATTAGGTTGATTAATTTTTCAGTTAGAGTGGATACATACCTTGCACAGACGTCACGCTACGCTAAAAATAGTTTTTCCGTGTTCTAGAGGTCTCAAAACGTGTAGATCCGTCGAAAACTAAAGTTGTGATTTTCAGTATGATTATAATACTTTTCCTATACATTACTATGTATTTCAGGGAAAGTAATAATGGCGTCCAAGATCCACAGCACAGTGTTTTTGGTATATAATTAATACCACATAAATTGAAATTTAACACTTTTGGGAACTTATGAGTGTGAGTCCAAACAGAATTATTTATTCTTATTCGCGTGCAAAAACCTCATTAAAAATCAATGGACATTTAGTTATTATTCCATGAAATAAATGATTATTGACCTAATTCGTTGGTGAAAAAATACAAACTTATAAAAAGTATCTTCTCGTGAATGGAGCAAATTAAATCCATGAAAATGATGTTAACATATTTATTGGGGTAGCGACAGCCCAGTGGTTAGCTTTTGACAGCGTTTCGTTCCCTGCAGCTTCCGTTTCAAACAAGCATGACTGTACACAGTGTTCCTTCATAAGTCTTTATGCGAGGGCGCGACAGCCTAGTGGTTAGCACTTGAGGATTGCACTCGGATGACCCGAGTTCGATTCCCTTCACTGCCCAAACTGCCGCCATGTTCACGTTAAACATGTGGGTCCGTAAGTCCTTCCGAGAGGTTGACGGTAGGGGAAGGAGGGTACGATCTCTGTGGATGCCATTCCCACTGGGTTCAGGTCTAATTTAGATGGGACTTCTCGTCCGCCCAAACAGATACCTTGCACCTTCGGGTAAGTCGGAAGGTCTGAGTCGAAGAAGAAGAACATATTTATTGCATGCTAGAACCTATTTGATGATACTAACTACCTTTTTTTATTTTATGTAGTTTTTTGAAACATTTACAATATCTCGAAAACGGATCATGTTAGCGGTCTAAAGTTTGTATAATTCGTTTTATAACAACAGCAACAACAACAGAAACATGCGCGTATGAAATGATTATTTGTTTAACTGTATTGAAGACAAACTATATTTTATTTTGCATTATTTATTTTACGTTTTTTCTGTGCTTTGTGTTTTTATGTACGCACATTTATTCAATTCTTATTGGATCTGTTTTTGCTTCTTGGATTACTGTAATATGAAAATTTTAGTTCGTACTAGTAGTATGCCTGTTTTTCGTACGGAATATATAATATAAAGAAACTTAAAATTCACAATATGCGGCGGTGAACTTTCAGTATATGAAGTTTTTTTTTTTTTTTTTTTTTAATTTCATCATAATTCTAGTAAAAAGGAAATATGTAAGTTTCGATGCTGAGATAATATGCAGATAGATAGAAGCACAACTTACCATTTTTATATATCATATCAGATATACCCGACGTTGCCCGTTATTTAAAATATGTGGAGATTTCTGTAGTTTCCTAAATGATATTGTTATTCAAAACATTCTATTAAAATATTTAAAATTCTCCTAAAACGAAATATAATAATCTGTGTTCTCGTAATGCAAAATTATCTTCGCCATCGAAATTACCGGTACCATTTTCATCCTGTTTTAACTTTTAACAATTAGCTAAATACAATATATGAGTTTGAAAAATCTTTGCCAAAATAAAACAGATGACACATGAAATTAAAAATATCAATATTCCCATAATATTTTATCCCGAAGTCCGTTGATATAATCTAGTCAAAAATGCAATTCCGATAAAAATTTATTTTTATATACATTTCTTTATTATTTAAATCGGAAAATATTTAATAAAAATCGTCTGCTGTATAAACACTTAGGATTTAATTCTGTTGCAAAGCAATATTATATATTTTTCTTCAAATAAATTTGCTGGAAAAATATCACCTACATAATGCTATCTCTATAGAAGGTTCGTTTTTATTAATATCTCGACAACCCATGGACTTAGAAACACGAAACATAGACTAAATTTTAAGGGGGCTCTTTCAAGGCTACACATAATGAAATTCAATGGCAGCCGTTCTCTCACGATAATGACACAAACAAGCACACACACACACATACAGATTTTCAATTTTATTTATTTAGATTTTACTTTATAAATATCTTATATAATGGTGATTTTCCTGATGTCTTCTGATGAGGGGCATATAACGCCCGAAAGCGTTAAATGCTTTTTATCCTGTGTTTTTATTTTCGAAATTGCGAAAACAAAAGTTTTAACATTTAAGTGTTTTTATTTGATGTTCAATAATTCATACGTAAAATAAATTCAGTATTAGTTTACAAGAAAAATTCATCAATTAAGAATAACCAGTTACTTATACATGTTAATTTTATTTTACTAATGTTTTCCGTATGCCATTTAAGATTTAAACTTTATCGTCTGCTTTTTAAATTAAATCTCACAATATTAAATTTATTAGAGTCACATATAAATTATATTTTTATGGCATCATATTTTAGATATTCCAGTCATTCTAAAATTCTTATGGCGTTTGATTTATATGGAGTATTTTTTATAGCATAGCATTTTAAAGTTTCATCGCTATTAAAAATAATCAATGCAAGTGAGCCATGGATGTTTTGGGTAAGTGAATTCATAGAAATATATTACTCAGTTCCTTTCAATTTTTCATTCAATGCAATCATTTCGTTAACCAAATTTTTACTTTTTGACCTTTCATTGGAGGATTTACTATAAAGCTTATATTTCGGGGGTTCCAATTTTTTTTTTCCACGTAAAGAATTTCACGTAAATAAGTATGTTTTTTCTTTAAAAAATTTGTAATTTCTACTGATTGTTCAATGCATGGTTTTGCTCACATTATAACACTGTAAAGTCTCATGGATTCGAACATATTTTATTCCAATTTTAGCATACATAATTCAAGCGAACTTTCTGATGACTGCTAAAATATGATTTTTTTTACTGACTTTTAATGACTTATCAATTCGATATATCAATAATCATCTATCAGGCTAAAAATGCTGCTATACTTAAATAGCATAGTGTTGTAAAAAGTGGAAAATGCAATGGAGTTTATATTTTGACGAATACGCTAGACGACATTCCGATAGGCTCTGCTGTCAGGGCCTGATTAACCAACCAATTTAGGGGAAGCACAACCACATTTGGTGGCCCCATTTTGATTTTGTAAACATGGCCCAAGAATTTCTCCATGCGCACACGAGTGCTCGATTTCTATTACCGCATTTCCCTGGTCAACTAATAGTTCTCATCAACAAACTGTTTTTTTTTTTAACTGTTTGCCTGTACCAAAATTCCTAAATCATAGTATATTTTATTATTTAATTACGAGTGGTCCATGTTTACTTTTGCAATTAGTTCTAACTTAAATATTAACTGCCATGCTACCTTTTCCGTTAATAGTTTAACATTTAAATGTAAAAAAAAAAAAATATGGCCAATAAAAATTTGGGTTCAGACAACCAAAATATTTCTTTGTTTGCCTGTACGGGCAAGATACTATTTAACTTAACTATTTGACAAATAACTTACATTAAAAAAAGTGTACATCTAACTATTTGAAAAAAATTTACATTAAAAAAAAGTGTAAATGGAGGATATAATTTGGGGGCCTCTTTGAATCTTCTGAATGGAAGCATGTACTTAACCTTGCCTTTTAGGTAATCAGGCTCTGCCTGCTGTTCGCTTTCGAAGCTTCTACTACATGTCGAATTCTGATAACAAAGTTTGAAAAGTGAAAGAAATTAGAAGCGTAGGAAAATCGTATTAGATCTCCACTTTTAAAATATATTCCTCATAAATTAATGATAACCTGTTGATGACGTTACTGGGCTACGTGGCGTTAGCATAGAATACAATTTATGACGTCATAAAACGATGCAATAGAGCTCGTGAATAAAGTTTAGCGTAGGGCCTCCACCAATTGTTAATCCTCCACTACTTTTAATTGAAAATCCGTGTGTGGTTCTAAGATTTTAACGATATCTACACTGATGTATTCCATTTGGAAGTTAATATAGCAAAAGTATTGACACTTTTGTTCAAATAATCTGCTAAAATTCAAAGCAATTATTTTCAATTTCTTCAACCCAGCCTTCACCTACTCGAAGGTGTAAGGTATCTGATTGGATGACCGGGAAGTGCCACTCAAGTTAGACCTGAACTCAGTGTGGGCGGTATCCACAGGGACCGTGCCCTCCTTCCCCTGTTATCAAACTTTCCGATAAACTTACGAACCCCCATATTTAACGTGCCCGTACTCCGCGGGAACACGGGAACAGTTTGGGCAGAGCCGGGAATCGAACTCGAGTCGTCCGAGTACAAACCTAGTGCGCTATCTACTGGGCTGCGATAGCCCTATTTTCAGTTTGAAACATCTCAGGTTGATGTTTACATACTTTTGGGAAATGTAAGTTGTGCCTTACGAACGGAAAATAGAAAATGTACCCGGCTTTGCCAGGCTTTGATGTGGGGATGAATTGCATTCATTCATTTACTTTTTTAATTGAAACTTTTTCAATTCAAGTGTTCATGTTTTCAAAGCATAAAGTATATATATTTTTAACAAGAAAGATCAATCATGCATAACGCATTGATTATGAAACACGTTCCAACTTCAATGCAATTTTATACAAACATCTCTAAAATACGTTACATTCTTCGGTAATATTTTTAAAATTATCACAATACTACATTCATTTATTATATCTGAAAACTTAAACCTTCATCGAAAAAAATGAACTTCATTCAAATGACGGCATTGAAATATAAATTGCCCGGTTTAAACATCTCTAAAATGCGATACATTCCTCGGTTATACTTTTAAAATTATCATAATACTACAATAATTTATTATATTTGAAAACTTCATCGAAACGCAAATGAACATTATTCAAAAGACGTCATCGAAATATAAATCGCCCTAAAAAAACAGCATTTAATTCATAAACTGTTTTCCATTCCTTTCATTCACCACAATACTATAATAATTCATTTTATTTAAAAACTTAAAACCATGGAGGTACAAGTAATTTAACTCTATGCTTAAAACTTAATTGAAAAAATCGTCTGGTTCTCTGTAAAATCAATGAATGTTTCATTCATATCAGCTATATTGCAGACTCCATGAGCTAAATAATTTTGCGTTAGAGAAATACAGCAATTCTTATACAACTCATTCTACATCTTTTGCTGTTTACATTCTCCATAAGGGAAAATTAGGCTTCGTTGTAGAAATAATCAAAGTTTGATGATCATTTAAACTCAAATATATTGTAATTACTTTGTTTCAGTATGCAGATACACAGAATTTAAGCAAAAATAAAGCGGTTTTAGGACGGATACATCACTAAATATGAATTAAAAAGAACTTTAAAAATAATGATTTTGACACAAGATGGATGCCATATTTTATTTTGAAGTGGGTCACGTGATCTCTTCATATAAAGGGTGTAATTATTATTTTAACTTTTATTTAAAAACTACTGAATATATTTTGCTGAAATTTTTTTTGTATATTTTATGGAATAATTTGAATATTTCCTAAAATTTTCGAAGCAGTTTGTGAATTTTAAATTCGCTTAAAAAATTTTTGAAAAATTAGGTCCCATAGGGTTCAATATATTTCATTTCTTCAATCCTGGTTCAATCCGAAACTAATTGTGTGATATTATTCATTTATATTCCCATAGGTCCCACAGAGCGTCCGAACAACATACTAAAATTTCATTTTGATAAAGACATTTTTACGGCAGTTATCGTGCTAACGGATAGACAGACAGACATAAACACTTTTTAACTATGTTGTAAAGTGTTAAAAATGCACAAAAATTCGTCTATTGATAGTACGGATTTCTTTTAAAACCCTTTTTATAGAAAATTATTTAATCTTTCAAATGGTATTAAGATGGAAATCCTGTGATAATATATTTGATCATAAAGGAACCGATTTATGCGAAAATCGCTCAAAATGGCTCTTCAAAATTTAATAAACAAAAACTTAATGTGACTTAATGTGTTTAAAGAAATTAGATGAGGTATTTTCTTTTGGGAACCGAGGTACCTTTGTACCAAATTTACTGGCCTTATGGCGCTTAGAGTTTCCTCTACAGGTGAGACAAACAGAAAGACAGACATTTTGTTTTCTAGTTATTATTGAAAAACATTGAAATATCAACGAGGAATTTTCACGTAGCCTAATATTCTTATTGAAATAAGTTAAAATAATTTTACTGCATAAAATTTCATAAAAAAATATGTAGCACTAATTTACAGTCACAGATTTTAGATCAACGTTACTAACGTTGATTTGAATTTGACACCAGCATGTTATCTATTTCAGCATTACAAAATTCTACAATGATAGATAAGCTGTTTACTATAGTCTTTTCAATACGATTTGGCGTAAAATGTTAAATGTAAAACGTTAAAGTACTTGATACAGTCATACGTAATTCAAACAATTATGAAACATTTGTCTTTATTAAATCAGAAGTGATGCCATAATTCATTAACTCGGATAAAATGTTAATAAATTGGAATTTAAAACTTTCGAAATGATAAGAAAAGAAAAAATAACATGGCATAAATTATGTAGAGTGAGGTAAATTTATTTTACAAAGTAAAATTATGCATAAAATAAATATCCACTTATAATTTCATTGAAATATTTTCTTTTTTTGTGCACTTTACAGTTACACGATCGTTATTAAAATACCGAAGTCCTACTCCCCCACGCCCCACAAACAAATAATAGATATCTCATCGTCCCCCTCTCTAAATACATTTCTAACATTGAGAAAGTCACCCATATAAATAAAAGTAAAATTTTATATGCTTACAAAATGAAATTGAAATTTTAATTACAATTCATAATGTAGTATTGATAATCACATAAGGAAATTCGATGAGCATTAGCATCGTATTCCATCCAAACTTCTTTAAATGAACGAATGGATACTACTATAGAATTTATGTGTGTATACATACTATGCAAAAAAAACTAGAATTAGATAGAATTTTTAGTAATTTTAATGATTAGAGCTCGAAGCATTCAAATTGAATGTTTTTCGTAGCATTATTTCATGTGAAAAATAATCATAATTTCCGGAACAATGATGGTAGAATATATGTAGTTTATGGGAGAAATTAAACGTTTTAACTTTGTTGTACGTTAATAGTATCAAAACAGTTTATATTAACATACCTAAACCAAATGCATGGAGTTTATTAATGTTACCGAACTGTTACTAACTTGAAAAAATAAACTTTTAAATAAATGTTTTCGAAATACTTTGAAAAAAGGATCCTAACCTTTGTATTCCGAAATCTCCATAGAATATTCAAGAAAAATTATCTTAAAATCAAAGTTATGTAAGGTATTTAACATAATTTTCTTTGAACTTGTTTTAAAATGTATTTTACGATCCCTGATATGATGAATGAAAATGATTAATTAGTACATACCAGTAGTAAATAATCGATTAATTACCAGTTAAAGTCGATCAATTAGTAACATTCATTACAATTGCATTTAATTGTCGTTACACATAATATAAATTTTAATATTTCAATAATTTATTAGCAATTTTTTATAAGTATTGTAAAATCAATGATAATTAATTAATAAGTATATAATATAAAATATTTTGCAAAGTAAAAAATTTCTATGTACCCTATTGCGTGTATGTATACTCCTTTTGCGAAAGAGGGATTTATTTAGCGAAAAGAAAATGCAATCGCACAAAAACAAACTTAGAGAAAAGTTTATCAAAAAACGCAGTCGCACTCAATATAATCTTAAAAACTTTTTCTGGATGTTAAAAATTTGCTAAACCAAATTCCGAAGGGGATTACTTCCCCCTCCCACCTCAGCCCAGAAAAGGCGATTACTACACTTTCCCGCCATGCACGCAGACAGCAAAGTATGCTGTAAATCGAATCACTCCACGGATTTGTTAAAAGCATGACGTTTTTTATTCTTTTATTTGGAACAAAAATGCCCGAGATATCCTCCCTTTTTTTTTCAGATATTTTTAGTTAATGGTATACTTCGGTTAGAAATCGGCATTTTTCTTTTCTTCTACAGCTATTTATTTCTACATCTCCTATTATCGTACAGTAATATTTCTTCAGAACGAATATTATTTGAACAGATGTCATAAATTAACAGATGTAAGGGAAATGAAAATAAACTTGAAGTTAAGGTCAATATATGATAATTCTCAATTTTCAGGTTAAAAAAAATGTTTGAACTTTATACTTTCTAGAAACTTTTGCTTTGAAATACTCTTTTCGAAAATGTCTTTTGAGAAAGACTAGATGGCACGTCGACCCTTCTACTGCTCCATAGCTTGAGTTTATTAAGTCTTGGACCATTTTCTATATTGCCTATGACCTCAAATTCCCTTTCCATTTTTAGAAAATAAAAACAAATGTCCTGTCTGTCAATAATTCCCATACAGTTGCCTACTGATGGTACTCCATAACTGAATGATATTGCAATGTTTAGGCAGTGAGCACTACAATGGACGTACAAAACTTGAAAACTTTTCACATTTTCTTGCTGAGACCCCATTGAAAACCTTACTCATTGCAGCTGCCCCATCAAAGCCTTGGCGCACAAGTTGTTGACTTTTGAGCCCAAAGTTAAATGTCTCTTTCAGAGTGATTTTTGTCAAATCATCATCAAAACCACCAGTGGCATTTCCTCCAGGAATGAACTGCAGAAATTTTTCTCTTAAAACATTTTTTCATTGTCAAAAAATCGTATAAACGCATAGCAAGTTGATTATTTTCAATTTCTTTTAATTAAGCATGTATGCTTTTCTTCTCTGGGGGGGGGGGGGGGTAAACAAGCAACCCCCTTCCCTACGTGAGAGCGCTTATGGATAAGTATATGCCCGCATCTAAAAAGAATGGAAATAGTATGTTTCACTATGAAAAAAAAATTCTGTCGAATTATATAAATTATATTCAGTACTAAGTAAAAATAATTTTATACACTGTGGTGTAAAAAATATATGCATTCATAAAAACATTGAGTTACAGCCGCAAAACTCGACATGAAATGTCGTTTTAAAGAGTTATGCAAATGATCACACTGTCAGTGCCAATGATGTTATAGAGCTCATGCAACGCGCATGACAACGACATATTGTATAGCATTTAAAACTGCAAGTTGTGTACAAATATACTTTTGAGACGTACTGGACGGCGTTACGAACAATTTTCGGATTTAGAGAGAGGTCGCATCATAGGCCTAAGGGGAGGTGGTTGGTCTAATAGACGTATCAGTCACCATCTTGGTCGAAACGATATGGTAGTTTCTCGGTGTTGACAGCAGTGGATCAGAGAAGGCACATGTAACCATCGCAGAGGTTCAGGACGCCCCAGACAGATAATGACTCGAGACGATTGTGTAGTCAGGAGATGACCTACGTCCTCATCTATGGCTTCGCTATCAGCCATTTGAGGGCATTTTCCATCCTCCATATATCATGTATCAAGGGATACTATTCAGAGACGACTTTCAGAAATTAGGTTTAGGTGTTGAACTCCATTAAGGTGTCTACCACTGACCCCTCAACATAAGCCGAGCCGTCTAGATTGGAGTCGAGCCCAGTCAGCCTGGACAGTGTCCGATCGGAGTCATGTTGGTTTTAGCGACGAATCCCGCTTTTCTCTTAGTGCAGATGACCGCCTCATACGTATGTAGAGGAGGACTGGCCAGCGTTCCGATCCTGAATTTGTTATCGAACAACACACGGTTATAGCACATGGTGTGACAGTCTGGGGAGCTATCTCGTGGGACAGCCGATTTCTACCAGTTCTGCTGCAAGCCAATTTGACGGCTCACTTGTACATCGAGATATTCTGCAGTCGATTGTTTTGCCTATGCTGCCAAGCCGATCAGATTATATTTATCAACAAGACAACGCTCGATCACATACTGTACGGCTTTCTCAACAATGTCTTCGAAAATTAAACACCCTCCTATGGCCATCCATGTCTCTATACCTATCTTCAATAGAACACGTCTGGGACATGCTGGGACGGCAATTGCAGCCTTCTCAGAATACCTCTGATGACCAGTTGCAACATTTATGGCAGAATCTTCCGCAGAGAGACATAAGCAGTTTAATTAACTGTATGCCGCACCCAAATATCGGGTTGTATAGGTGTCAGGGAAGTATTTGTCATTTGCTAAACTGCCATCTTCTTGTTGCCACCATTTCTTAATGAAACTTTTTTTTTCTTTCAAAATCTAATCATTTGCATCTTTTCTCAAACGATATATACATGCCGAGTTTTGCAACTGTAGCTCAATTTCTTATGGGTGCATATATTTTTTTGTAACAGAGTGTATTAGAACTTTTTTTTTAAGTCCATTAAAGTTGGGTGGGTCGCAAATGCTTGTCATTCTAAAATTTGTATCATGAGTGGAAAAAATCGGAAAACACTGTATTATACTGCTAAACTAATTATAATAGTAAATTTATATTAGTGTATAGGGAAAGTCATGTGCCTGGATGGTAAAATTTGCAAAGACCAACTTCCGAGGAGGATTACTTCCCTCATCCTTCTTTTCTCACCATCTCTCAAAATCCAGGAAAAGGATTACTACTTCTTCCTTCCAGTCTGCAACAAAGTTTGCTCGAAGATAGAAACACTCCACTGATCTGTTAAAAGCGGAAAGTTTTTTTTTTTTATTCGGAATGAAAATGACAGTAATCTCACTAAACTTGTTCTCTTCATCGGATATTTTTTCAGTTAATGGTATACTTTGAGTTAGAATTCCAGTTTTTTTTTTCAATATTAATATTATTTTTTATATATATATAAATTTAAGTTTTCGTATGTAGTTGATAATTTTTAATTTTCCTGTAAGTTGTGTTCTGTGTATAATATAATATGTGTATTTTTCATAAATTTATACACGTACACTAAACAGCAAATCTAAGTATTAAAAATGAATTGGAAAACATATTTTAGAAATGTTAACCAAATTGGATGAATATTGAACATTACCTTGGTACAGAAGGAATTACCTTGGTAAGGAACATTACCTTGGTACAGAAAGAAAGATAATATGTAGGGTCCACTTTCAATATAGGTCAATTCCACATAAAAGTCTCATTTTTGCATGAGTAGCTAACTAGAAATCCATATTTTATGATTTAATTAAAAATATAATAAGATATCCATGTGTATTAGTAAAAAACTTTAGATTTCGTATAACAATATCGAGGAATAAAAATGCACTACAAATGTAACTGACATCACAAGAAATTGATACTGAAACATCAGTTACAAAAGCATGTTACGTCAGTTACAAAAGATATTGTAAGTTTTGAAATTATGGCTGATAAATAAAATATAAATAGGTATGCATTTTGTCTATTAGTTATTTAGTATTGTTTATAAGCAAAAACATCATTCTAGCTCTTTAACATTTTGATAGTATTTAACTTTTTACTGAATCAGCAATTACATTTTGTCCAATCGTGTTACGGCAGTAACACAATTTTAAAATGAAATTATAGAGGTATATTCATAGCAAGAATTTTTTTCTAAAGTGCATATATATGATAGCCATAGGTAATAAATATTTTAAAGCATAAAGTTTTACTTAAATGTTTCCTGGTATAAAGAAGCCACAAATCTTGTATTGATTGTTACGTCAGTTACAATGGAACTGACCTATACTTGTACATAAGAACATTGGTTTGATGGATAGAGCGTCGTCTAGTCACCGGAGATCTGTGGTTCGAATATCGGGTACTCGAGTTCTTTACGATGGCGCTTAAACAACGCAACCTTGCAGGTTAGATGCAACGATCATTGGATACCTAAAAACGACCAAGTTTCATTTTTTTCATGAACCCCACAATTTATGGCAGCGATTTTCAATTTACGAGTATTATTATGCACAGAGGAGGCTAGCTTATAAAAAGAAGAAAAATCGGCGGTGGTTCCAATTCGATGGAGCCGAAATGGTTTTGCTTGTTGTAAAATAAAACTTCAAAAATAAGTTTATTCGATTTTTTTTTTCAGACTCATTAGCTTCGTTTACAGGCTTTTAAAGCACTACAAATGACTCGGTAACTATTTTTAGCTCGTTAGCACTTTTAGTTTTTATACCGATTTCATCAGGATATTCCAACTATAGATTTTACGTCAAAATATCAAATTATTTTACTAATCTGCTTGGCGGTATATAAATTAAATTTATGCAATATATCTGACTAGACTTTAGAATCAAGTTAAGCTATTTAAACTTTCTTGATGACACATAAATACGTACTTGAATACGTATATTTCAATCTATTTTGTTCAAACCTCATCAATCATTAACACATCTTCAAGTTCATTTAACCTCATGATTTTTTAAAAACAAAATAAAATATATAATGCTTCTGCACAAATATTTAACCAAAAACTAAACATACTGAACTGCAACACTTCTGATATTTTAGTTTTCTCACCTATTGGAAAACCCAGGCTAAAATATTAAAATATCGAAATTATAACCACACTATACTTAAAAAACTAAGAGCTCTATCCAAAATTCAATTATATGCATTTGTAGGGCTTTTAATGAGCTATAAATTCTCGCTTCTTATTCATAGCTAGCGCTTTTAATTTTTGAAATATAAATATTGCAAACAAGACTGAAAATTTCCACTCTTTTTCAACTTGACAAGACAATTACATGAAAACTATAAGAGCCTTGTAAAAACTGAATTTCAAAATACATATTTTTGTCACTCACTATTTATATCCCTCTTCGAAGATGTTTTCAGCGAAAATAAGCAAAATATAAAAATACTCGTTCGGATAGATAATTTAAAAAAAATTTTCGAGAAAGTTCAAAATAGTGAAGTGAAATATTGAAATTATTTTTATATACCGTAATAGCCGTTTATAAGAATCATGTTTGTTTTTCTCGTTTATATTTTTAAATATGGAAATTTTCTTAAATATTGAAATTTTCTTAAATAAGGAAATTTCTTAAATATGGAAATTTCTGAAATATGAAAATATGGAAATAGAAGTTAATTCTTAAATATGGAAATTTTCTAAATGTTGCTCTTCTATAGTAAACACTAACATAATTACGTACGTTCTATAGCAAACATACACATTATACGTAATTTTACGGGATTTAAATGTATGTAAGTCAAGTACTATTAAAACTTGAGGGAAGTGGATATTTTGGAATGAAGTGAGCGGGATGCGCTTTAAGTTTTCTCTGAAAGAAAGAATTCAGCGGTATACATTTGTTTTTCTTTGATCATTTGATGGCAATGTGTGTATAATGCATTTAAACTGATTTCACATTTCGTAGGGATTTAGATTCAAACTGATTTGGAAAGTGGACGTTCCTTCATCTTTAATTAAAAATATAAAAATTGCTTTGTTTGCGCCCGATATGGTCAATATATAAATATTGGTCTAATTGTGGAAATTGTAAAAATTAAGATTTAAATTGTGTCAGTTATCGTAGAATGTAGAGTCTCCTCAATTGACGGTTTTTAGGTTCATGATATGAGGTAGGGGTGGGGTGTATTTCATATCACACCCATTGTGCCGATGTAAGCGGATTGCATGTAATTTTCACTATCATTTATATGAATAAAATTTATACATTTTGTTATTTTATATAACTACCCTGCTTAACTTCCGGACAACGCCGGGTACATTTTCTAGTATTGTATAAATCTCACTATTTTGCTCCGTTTGTAAGTGAATAATGTCTCCATGTTATCTACTATTGTACTACTACTACATGTTATCTATTATTGCACTACTACTACATGTTATCTACTATTATACTGTCCCACCCATAAGCAAAAGGTTAATATGTTTGAAAATCTACTTTTGCATTCAAAAATATTTCTTTACAAACTAAACCGACAACAGACTGAACCAATCATCAGTTGCACAAAACTCATTTTCTTTTAATTTTTTGACAAAGTTTTCAGCTTTTTTGAATAAAACTGCTCTACTGATAGGAGCGTTTCTTTAGTTTGGCATTAAAAAACCGTAGTAAAAGTGTTTCTTCGACATCAGTTGCTTTTCCTTCTCTTTTCCGTTTTCATTGAAGATTATAATCCGGCGTCAACATTTCAATTCTGCTTTTCAGAATTTTACACAATGTTGGCTACGTAATGTCTAATACAAAAGCAGCTTCCCTTTGACTGAAGGGAGGAAGAGAATCATATTTTAAGCAATTTTTTTCTTCTCAAGCAAACTAAGGTTTTTTTGTGTTTAGTGACTTGATGCTTCTACTAATAAAACGTGAGATGACAAACTAAAGGTCTACCAATCTTATCTCAGCACATAATCAAAAAAGGCTTTTTCCTATCAGTCAGTTTTCTTAACGTTTTGCTGAAGTTTTTTTTATGGTCAGGCACTTAATTAACTAATCATTCGTCCATACAGCAGCCGGATCATGATCGTGATTCCTTTTGCTGTCACATAAAGTTTCCCCTGCGTACCACGGTGGACGGAACACATTGAACTCTTTACGAATATTACAACATCCACGCCCGCAGGTAGGATTCGAACCCGAGACCTCGTCTGTCGAGAGAGTACGAGGAAACGCTTGCCTTAGACCTCTCGGCTACAAAGAATGTTGTTTTGCTAGTCTTACATCCCCTAACCCCTTCTATCCAGAATATCTCTATCATTCATGTAGGCACATTTTGTCACATAACAACCATTCCTATTGTATGTCCGGAGAGAAATGACAATAACCAGTCCTTCAGATAACCTTGAATACAGCGAATTTTTGTTCAATTTTTCTCTTTCAGCTACAAAATGAACAAATGCTATATAGAAAACTGATTCTTAAAAGCGGCAATCGTAACTCCTTAAAGCCAAAGTTTTAGTATGTTACAACATAACTTGTTTTTGTTTCTGATTCTGATAGATGGCTGATTTCTATAATCACTGATTCTTGAAAACGGCGACTAATGAATTAATAATCTGAACCATATTTCCTTCAAAACAAGTAAAAACTGTTTACATTTTTATCTATTAGGTTAAGAGACATGCGAGCCTCCAAAGTGTTTACATTTTTCGTAACACTCCGCGATTTCGCCACAGATAACCCTTGTAAAAGCCTGAAATATGCATTTCCACTAAAATTCCATGCATGGATGTAAGAAACCCAGTGTTTTGTCTTTCTCTGCAAAAGATGGTAATGTATAGGGAAAGTATTAGAATCGTATCGAAAATCGGAACTCGAGTTTTTGATGAATTTAAAAGGCACTTTTTCAGGCACTCTAGAACACGAACTCACCAGTTTTAGCGTGGCGTCTGCGTGTGTGTCTGTCTGCGTGTCTTTGCAATATTTGTATCCACTCTAACTCAAATACTACTCGATGGAATTTTACAAAATTCGACAGACAATTCACTTATGCTATAGCCTAGTGCTGATTATAATTTGGTGTGAGTCGGAAAAACAGAACTGCGATTTTTTTTTACAAAATGGCCTACAAAAATCGTCAAAATTCGAAATTAAAGATAATATATGCTGAAATTTATTAATTAAATAGTTGTTTCATACGTAATTTTTAACGACAAAACGAATAAAACCAACTCCATGACTTTAGGATAAATCGTAAATAGATATTTTTGTAAGGGTTTTCTTAAGGGCTTTTTGGAATGTTGAGTAGCTGACTTCATGTTAAAATGCGTAAAGTTGCCAAATAAAAAAGAAGATGTATTAAAATTGTCAATTGAATATAAATTTAAATGTTTATTTTTCTTCTTGAACCCAAACTGTCCGATCTACACGTATAAGTATAAGGTATCTATTTGGACAGCCGAGAAGTGATACTCAAATTAGAACGGAACCCAGTGCGGGAGGCATCCACAGGGATCGTACCTTCCTTTTCTTACCACCAACCTCTCGAACTTACGGACCCACATGTTTAACGTGATCGTACTCCGTGTGAACACGGCGATTGTTTTGGGTAAAGGCGGAAAATGTTTATCCTTGTTATTTTGTGCAATTAAACTCAATTTTAAGGATTTTGAAAGAAAGAGAAAATGAATTCTGTAGTAAAAGTCATGTGCAACCCACATCAAATTTTTTTGATTTAAGTGACGAAAATTGTTATGGTAAAGTAGCGAGGGGGGTTGAGCGAGCCTAGTGAGCATGAGTCAGAACCTCCTGGTATTATATATATATATATATATATATATATATATATATAGTTTTTTTTATAATAGTTTTTTCAAAGTCACCTGACAGAAACTGTATTAAATCTTCAGATTAGGCTTAAATATTGGAGTCCTGCATTTATTTCCAGTAAATTTAAAAATGTTGTCGTGACGCAAGCTTCTGGACGTTTTTTATCGGCTTTTTCCATGATTTATATTCATTACTTGTCACGTTATGAGTACATTTTAAGTGCATAAATTCAGTTTTAAAATTATACCTTATAAAGTGTAACATTATTTATTTTCCCTACAATACATGGTAATGCATAGGGAACGTATTGGAATCGTGTCGAAAATTGTAACTGGAGTTCTTAAGACATTCTAGAACACGAAAAAAATATTTTTAGCATGACGTCTGTGTGTGTCTGTCTGTACAATGTATATATCTACTCCAGCTCAAAAATTAATGGACGAATTGTCACAAAATTTGGGAGATGAGTCTCTTGCGGTTTACCCTGATACTTGAGATTTTAGTTTGATTCAAAAAAGTAGAACCTGCTTCTTTTGCAAACTGGCCTGTAAAAAATCAACAAAGTCTGATAAAAAGACTACATATGCTCAAATGTATCCATTAAATGCCTGTTTTATACCTAATATTGGATGACAAAAATAATAAGACAAACTTCATTACTCTAGGACTAATCGTTTTTAAAACATTTTATTTTTTAGCATTTTTGCAACGCCGTCTTTGAAAATACGCCTGGTCTCCAAGAGAATTCCGCCAAACTGCAAATTCAATGTACTTTAAAATATTATCCGTTTTATTTGTGAAATTAAACTCAAAATTTATGAAAGGAAAATAAAATGGATTTTAGTCTATAAGGAAAGGCATACGTTGCCTACATCAGATTTTCAATTTCCCTATAATGCGTGTATATGGATAGGGGAAATATTAAAATCATGTCGAAAATCCTAAATCGAGTTTTCGACGGATTTATACGTTTTGACACGTAACAAACGTTCGAAATGTGACTTAAGTTTGGAATGTTTGATGCAAATAACATCTATGGTTGGGGTATCTTTGACAGAAATCGGAGCGTTACTGAAAAATGTAAACACTTTGGGAGCTTATATCTCTAAATCTAATAAAAATATAATAAATTTTCAGTTATTTTGTCAAAAATAGGTTATCATATGTAAATATATAAAATTAATTTCGATAGTTTAATATTTTGAACTGTTTTCTTAGAAAAAAATAAAAAATGAATGTCCGAGCGGGGTTTTACTTCACTTTGCTTAATTTTACTCGAAATATCTTTTAAAATATTAAAGATAGATATAAATAGTAAGTGATAAAAATGTTCAGTAGAAAATCCAGTTTCTAGATTGATAATTTGTTTTTACAAAGCTCTTATACTTTTCGAGGGATCGTCTTGTCAAGTGAAAGAAGATTTAAAATCGTATACACACACCCTCTTTCTCTCACACACACACAGACACACATACTTAAGTACACACACACAGTCATGACCTCAAAAACATTCTATAATGATATCAGAGATGCTTAAAAAGTGCTCTTTCGTCGAAAACTCGAATTCGAATTTTCTACCCCGTCACAATACCTTCCCTATACATTATAATACGGAAAGTAAAAACATGCAATTTTTCCGAATTTTGTACTCAAGTTATTTTTTTTAATTTATCTTAAATTTTTTTAAAATTATTTTTTCAAATTGGCAATTGCTTATACCGATGAATCGGATGGATTTAGCTTGTCTATGCTAAAATAAACAGCATGATACCATTAACACCAATAGCGTAGTTCAAATTAACAATTTCCCTCATATACAATATATTATAATGATTTCCTTGGAATTATCGTAATTTTCCATAAGCAATAATGCTACGAAAATCTTAAAATGTGAATAGTTCTAGTTCTAATTAAGAGATTATTAAAAATCATATCTAGATTTAATGAAGAAACTACTAAAAATTCTATCTAGTGCTACTTTTTCACAAAATGTACCTACACATAAAATTTGTTATCGGTAGATGCATACGTTTCTGAGTTATCGTATCCACAGTGGCATTCACATATACACACAGAAGGACATCCTTAAAAAATAATTCGAAATGCTTTCTTCACAAAAGAGTTTTAAAGAGCTCTTAAAATGTGCTTATCTATCAAAATTTCAAACAGAAAAATTTTCGGGAAAACGAAACTTTCTTTGCACAATAGTATAAGAAAGTAAAAATTAGACCTCTTACAGAAAATTAAAAATAACTTTTAATGAAAATCGGTTTCTAAAATGAAATATATAACATGAGTTTGATCAACCATCCTTTATGAAATATGAACCCTAAAATATCCGATAATACAAAAAAATGTAGTACGAGAAGCAACATTTTAACAAAATGATTTCATCTTTCGCAGCACTAGATTGTTTATTACAAAAACAGACTCAGCTCAAAAATCCTGGACAGACCCTAATATTAATGTTTCAGAAGGTCCAACGAAGCCACTCACTCCAGATACGTTAAAATAAATTCCACCTGTACACAATAAACACACATCTGAAAACAATATATTGGCCCTTTTCAGACCAGGGTACAATGGAATTTTTCCACTGAGATCCCTCTGGCGGATCCCCAAATCCCTTAGTCATCCATAACTTCCCAAACCTGGGGATTTATTAAGCGTTGTCAGGGTCGTTTATTTCTCAGATAATCAAAATGATGGGTGATCAACTCAGATTCACCGTATTCTTTTCGGGTGTCAACAGAATAAAGGAATAAGAAAGAGGCGTTTATTTTTCTAGCGTTTCCCTCAAGGATTTCAATGGCTTCAATATAACGAATTGAAATTTAAACATTTTTCTCTTTTTTGTCCCTAGGTCAGTGATTCCCATTTTTTTTATTTGGAGGAATACTTGAAATATTTTGTAAAATTTCGCGAAACCCCTACGCGGCTGACACATATAAGGTTAAAAAATAGACGTATAAAACAGTAGAACTGATAAATCATAACTAGCTCATACTTTTGAATAAAATATTATAAGAGAATTTATTGCCTATTTCTATTTATTAATTACTTTTCATAACAAGAAAGATCAATCATGCATAAGCATTGATTATAAAACACTTTCCAACTGAAATGCAATTTCATTTAAAATTTTTTAAAATGTGATACATTCAGTGGCGATATATTTTGCATTATAACAGTACTACAGTAATTTATTATACTTAAATATTTAAAACTGTATCGAAATATAAATCATCTGATTCTCTATGCAAAATCAATGAATATTTCATTCATATAACTTGTATTCCAGACTCCAGAGCTAAATAATTTTGTGTGAAAAATATTCAACAATTCTTGTGTAACTCACCTTACAATCGCTTCAGATATTTCCATTCTGCATAATTTAAAATTAGGCTTCGTTGAAGAAATAATACAAATTTAGGGATCATTTAAAATCTCAACTATTGTAATTGCATAGGAACGAAATTTAGATACACAGATAATACACAGATACGCAGATAATATATATGTGTGTGTGTGTGTATGTATTCAAAGTATTGAAATCGTTCCGAAGATCGGAACTCGAATTTTCGAAGGATCTACACGTATTGGGACTTCTAAAACACGAGAAATCTATTTTTAGGAAGACGTCTGTGTGTTGTTGTTGTTGTTGAGACCCGGACCGTCCGACCTACCAGAAAAGTGTAAGGTAACTGTTTGGACTGCCGCGAAGTGCCACCCAATTTAGACCGGTACCCAGTGGGGGAGGCATCCACAGCGACCGTACCCTCCTTCCCCTACCACCAACCTACTACCAACGGAAGGACGTCTGTGTGTGTAAGAGTGTATCTGTGTATGTTTCAGTGTGTTTGTGAGGATATTACATCCACTCTAATTGAAAAACTAATGGACCGAATTTCATAAAATTTGGTAGGTATGTTTTTTGTGGGAAATCCTGATGTTCATTAGATTATATAGTACGATTCGTAATAAAAGAATCTGCCTTCTTTGCGAAATGGCCGGCAGAAATTGCCTTTATCCACTCTAGCTAAAGACTAATGGAACAAATTTAACAAAATTTTGTGTATAATATTTCAATGACCTACAAGTGATTTATATAACAAATTTAACAAAATTTGGTACATAAATCATTTGTAGGTTATTCTAGTACGATTCAGGAAAAAGGAACGGGCTATTTTTGCGAACTGGTCCGCAAAAATTGTTAAATATAAAAATAAAGGACTACGTGTGCTCAATTATATCAATTAAATTCCTATTTTATACCTGATTTTTGACAACAAAAAGAATAAGA
This sequence comes from Amaurobius ferox, assembly GCA_951213105.1. Taxonomy (NCBI): domain Eukaryota; kingdom Metazoa; phylum Arthropoda; class Arachnida; order Araneae; family Amaurobiidae; genus Amaurobius; species Amaurobius ferox. The sequence goes on from OX578148.1 coordinate 94,283,625, forward strand.
CTAACCCTATTACTCTGGGACTAGCCGTTCTTGAGATATTCTAGTTTTTTCGCGTTTTCGCTATGCCACCTTTGACAATAAGTTCAGCTATTAAATAAGAACCAAATTTAAGTTTAACGTGCAAATTCAATGTCATTTAAAATACTTATGGCTGTTATTTTGTGCAGATAAACTCAAATTATTATTGAAGAAATAAAGAGAACGTGAATATGAGTCTGCAGGGAAAGACATGTGCTGCTCACATCAGAATTTTTAACAATATTACAACAATGATTTATAGAAGTGAACGGAGATTATTTGCAGGACATTTCGAAAAAAATGTATGATCTATATTTAAAGATCCACCAATTTTTTGTAGAATAAAATATTCAACAAATTTAAGCTGTGTACCAAATTTTAACTCTCTAGGATGTAGGAAAGTGCATTAAAAATGCCATCAAATAAATATATCATGAAAAGTTATATAAAATTAAAAAAAAAAATTTGAAAAATTGTTATCTACCAAATTTATTTTTAAATGTGAAGCCTCTCTCATATACAAAATGATTAAACTTTTGGAAAGATATTTATTATATAATATCTCTGTTTTCTTTCTAGAGGATATCCCAAAAGTCAGAATTTAATTGAATTTGTTTTTTTCCCTATATTAAATAATTTTTAATTAAAAAACTACTTAACATATTTCACTGAAATTTTTTATATATATTTTATGGGATAATATGAATATTTCCTAAAAATTTCGAAGCAATTTGTGAATTTTAAATTTGCTTAAAAAATGTTTGAAAAATTAGGTCTCATAGGGTTCAGTGTATTTCATTTTTTCAACCCGGGTTCAATAAAAAACTAATTGGTGATATTATTTATTTATATTCCCATAGGTCCCACAGACCGTCTGAAAAACATTCTAAAATTTCATTTTGATAAAGTCATTTTTACGGCAGTTATCGTGCTAACAGACAGACAGACAGACAGACAGAATGAACAAAGTCATAAACACTTTTCAACTATGTTGTAAAGTGTTAAAAAATGCCCATCATTTTGGTTTTACATCTGACTTACAAACAATTTTTGTTTCACATCTGAATTGCAAACAAACATTGTTACTATGGGGGATTTTACAAATACGAGAATATAATAGTATCAAAAATTCAAAATTTTAAATTTGATTGAAAAATCTGAAAAAAAAAAATCATTAAGATACTTCAAGAGTTCATTTTAATAAAAATTTAGCAGAGCTTAAATGTTTGTATTTTCTTATATTTTTGTATTCATACTTTTTAGTTTCCTTATATGCATAATGTATAAGGAAAGTATTGTGACGGGGTCGAAAATTCGAATTCGAGTTTTCGACGGGAGAGCACGTTTCAAGCATCCCTGATCACGAATAAAATATTTTTGAAGTGATGTCTGTGTGTTTGTGTGTGTGTGTGTGTGTGTGTGTGAAAGTATGTATGTGTGTGTGTGTGTGTGTGTGTGTGTGTGTGTGTGTGTGTGTGTGTGTGTGTGTGTGTGTGTCAGTGAGTCTGTGGAGACGATAACTGATGAACGAATGAACCGATTCGAACGAAATTTGGTACAAAAATCAGAATCCATAAACACTGGAAGCCTATTGTTTTTATACGCAATCGAATGTACAGAACCCCCCCCCCCCCTAAATTTTCGGTTGAAATTTTGAAAAAATCGTCAAAAAATCAAAACCGTTAATAAAGTTACACAAATAGACATTTCTTATGTAATTTTTCATTAGAAAATGATTGACATAAATTTCAGAACGCTAACATGAACCGTTCTCGAGATATTGTACAATTTTCAAAAAAAATTATCAAAAAGTCATATAAAATGAAAATAAAAATATTTCCTATTGAGAAGCATGTTCACTTTTCATAGGTAATATCATGCGATAAATTGGGTGACATCATTCTCGTGGATCTAACTCGTTCCATTCATGAAAAAAGATACTTTGAGTAATACTTTTGTATTTGAACGCCAATAGTCATTTATCTGCTGTAAAAACAATTTATTTCTCCGTCCATAACGCTTGGCGAGATTTTGGCGACGAATTCGGCGGAATGTCGCCAACTTGGCGACATTTTTAAATGTTGTCAAATTAATGAAAATCTGGCCAAATGGATAAAAATGACGCTAAATCAATGAAAATGACGACTAATTGAAGAAAATTCAAGATCTTGGAAAGAATATAAGTATCTACTATAAGAATAACAGTTTTTTAACTGTTAAAAGTAGTAAATTCATTGCATTATATAAGGAAAGTCATGTGTTGCCCACATCAGATTTTTTTTAGTTATCTCAATGACATTTACAAACATGTGAATGACAAAACAGAATTTGCAAATAATGGACAACCAGATTTATTAAACTAATTTTTAATCAAAGCAACAGGTTGTTGTATTTGTTCTTAGTATAATATGGATAAAAGTATAAATCTTAAAATTACTTAAATTGAACTGTATTTGTTAGCTTAGAGTTGGGGCTTGTGGATGACATGAAAAATTGGGCATGTGGATTGCAAGAGATTTAGTGGTTTTCAACAAACCATTCCTGAAACTTTTTAGGTTTCACTTCAGTCAAGTATTTTAAAATGGAAAACTTATAAAGATGCATAATCAAAATTCATTTATTGTCGTATTTTATCTGCTTTTTATACATATACTTATAACAAGAAATTAAATTATGTACGTTGAAAATGAAGTCTGTAGAATCACAAAAATTCAGCAAAATACGACTCCATTCTATGACATCAAAATATCAAATATCATGCTTATTACTTTCCTTTATATACATAATGTATAAGGAAAGTATTGTGACGGGGTCGAAAATTTGAATTCGAGTTTTCGACAGGAGGGCCAGTTTCAAGCATCCCTGATCACGAATCAAACATTTTTGAGGTGATGTCTGTGTGTTTGTGTGTCAGTGAGCCTGTGGAGACTATATCTCACGAACGAATGGAGCGATTCGAATGAAATTTGGTACAAAAATCACAATCCGTGAGTACTGGAAGCCTATTGTTTTTAAACGCAATTGAATGTTCACAGCCCCCTAACTTTTCGAGTGAAATTTTGAAAAAATCATCAAAAAATCAAAATCTTTAATATAATTAAGCAAATAGACATCTCTTATGTAATTTTTCCTAACAAAACGATTGACATAAACTTTGGAACGTTAGCACGAACAATTCTCGAGATATTGCACATTTTTCAAATAAATTTATCATAAAATCCCATACATTAAAAAATATATTAACTGTTGAGAAACATGTTCACTTTTCATATGTAATATCATGCGATAAATTTGGTGACATCATTTTCGTGGATCTAGCTCGTTCCATTCATGAGAAAAGATACTTTGAGTAATACTTTTGTATTTGAACGCCAATAGTTCTTTATCTATATAAATAAAATTGAAAATATGTCTGTCTGTCTCATCATCACGGGAGAACGGCTGAACCGAATTTGATGACATTTTGTGGATAGCCTTGAAACAGCCATCGATAAATTTAGCCCCAGTTTCGAGTATCTAAAACCGGGGGTTGTCGATATATTAATGAAAAACCAAACTTTTTCCTAGGAGTTCTACTCTCTAACTCCGTGGTTTATCCAAATGAAAAGCTTGAAAATCGTTTGAATATGAATTCAAACTTTATCTCTGAGTTTGATGGGTGATATTTTGCGCTTATTAGTCACTTTCTAAAAACATGAATTGTTTGAAACATGATTTAAATTGGAAATCTATCTCCATGGTTTATTTTTCACAAGCTTTTACTGAACAATGAAAAGTATAAAGACATCAAAAGGGTTATTTAATTTCGTAGTTTAGGAGGAAGATTCTAACTTATATCATGTTGCTCAGAAACGCAATTAAATTAAATCTGTCTGTTAATTTTAATAATTATTTTTTCGATTTGAATAATAAATAAATGGATATAAAAATATATTTTAGAAAAGAACGATTTGATTTTTCTTATAGCATTTTTGACTGGATAATATCAATTACGGTCTTCAGGTTTAAACGTTATTATTATTGATATTTTCGGGGATTATTGATTCAGGGATTATTGACCCTGAATCAATGTAATTGAAGTTATTGTGTAATTGAAGTTATTATCTAATTGTTTTATTATGACAAAAATTGTTTAAACTCATATATTATACGTTGTACGCGTAATCTTCTACAAATACACTATCTGTATATACTAATTGCCAAGTGTCCGTCTGTCTGTCTGTCTGTCCGTCTGTCTGTCCGTCTGTCTGTCCGTCTGTCTGTCACGCCTTTTTCAGGCACTTCCCGAATAGATAGAGACTTGCAATTTGGTGCACAGCTCCGCCGTTCGATAAAACCCCCTGGAAAAATCGAATTTTTTGAAAACGTTCTATAGAGGGGGTGCACCACACCAAAACGTTCGAAAAGTGAAATGATGGGAAAGCATACTTTGCGATGAGATAGGGACTTCAAATTTGGTGTATGGGTAAATCATTTGAAAGAAAGAAAGTGTGCAATTTCAGATTTCCAATATTTTCTACTTAAGGGGGTGTCGCACACCAAAACGTTCGATTTAACAAATAAATGAGAAAAGACGCCTTTAGAAATTGATAGAGGCTTAAAATTTGGTATATTGTCTAATAATTTGACGAAAACACCCAAGACAAATACAGTTTTTCAAAAATGTTCTTTTTAGGGGGTGCTCCAGAGTAAAACGTTCGAAAAGTGAAATGATGGGAAAGCATACTTTGCGATGAGATAGGGACTTTAAACTTGGTGAATGGGCAAATCATTCGAAAGGAAGAAAGTGTGCAATCTCAGATTTCCAATATTTTCTACTTAAGGGGGTGCCGCCTACTAAAACGTTCGAAAAGTGAAATGATAGGAAAGCATGCTTTGCGATGAGATAGAGACTTCAAATTTTGTGTATGGATAAATCGTTTGAAAAGAAGAAAGTGTGCAATGTCAGATTTCCAATATTTTCTACTTTAGGGGGTGCCGCACACCAAAACGTTCGAAAAGTGAAATGATGGGAAAGCATGCTTTGCGATGAGATAGAGACTTCAAATTTGGGGTATGGGTAAATCATTCGAAAGGAAGAAAGAGTGCAAATTCAGATTTCCAATATTTTCTAACTTACCTTAGGGGGTGCCGCACACCAAAAAGTTCGAAAAGTGAAATGATAGGAATGCATGCTTTGCGATGAGATAGAGACTTCAAATTTAGTGTATTGGTAAATCGTTCGAAAGGAAGAAAGTGTGCAATATCAGATAACCAATATTTTCTATACTTAAGGGTGTGCCGCACACCAAAATGTTCGATGTACCGAATAAATGAGAAACGGCTCCTTTAAAATTTGATAGAGGCTTGAAATTAGGTATATAGACTAATCATTTGATGAAAATAACCAAGACGAATATAGTTTTTCAAAAACGTTCCTTTAAGGGGGTGCTCTAGAGGAAAACGTTCGAAAGGTGAATTGATAAGGAAACATACTGCGGGATGAGATAGAGATTTAAAATTTGGTGTACGGGTAGATAGTTTGGAAAGAAGAAAGTGTATAATTTTAGTTTTCCAATATTTTATACTTTAGGGGGTGTTGCACACAAAAATGTTCGATTTTCGGAATGAAGTAGAAATATCCCTTTTAAAACGTGATAGAAGATTGATATTTGGTATATGGGCGAATCATTAGATAGAAAACCCAAGAAGAATGGAGTTTTTCAAATATATATATTTAAGGGGGGTGGGTACTCCACAGAAAAACGTTCGTAGGGTGAAATGATAGAAAAAGTATACTTCGCGATGAGTTAGAGACTTCAAATTTGGTATACGGGTATATAGTTTGAAAGGAAGAAAGTGCACAATTTCAGTTTACAAACATTTGCTATTGTAGGGGGTGATGCACACTAAAATGTTCGATTTCACGAACAACTGAAAAATGCCTCCTTTAGAGGGTGATAGAAGCTTGAAATTCAGTATATGGGCTAATCATTTGATAAAAAAAAACCTAAGATTATTACGGTTTTTCAAAAATGATCATTTAAGGGGGTGCAATACAGAAAAACGTAAAAACGTTCGAAATATGAAGTGATAGAAAAACACGCTCCACAATAGTATAGAGACATCAAATTTGGCGTACTGGCAGATTCTTTGAAAGGAAGAAAGTGTGCAAATTTCAGATTTCCAATATTTGCTACTTTAGGGGGTGTCGCACGCTAATATGTTCGATTTTCGGAATAAATGAGACACTCTTGCTTTTAAATGTGATAGAGGTTTGATATTTGGTATATGGGCCAATCATCTGATAAAAAACATAACACGAACAGAGTTTTTCAAAAATGTTCATTTATGGGGGTGCTCCAATGAAAAACGTTCGAAAGGGAAGATGATAAAGTAGTATGCTTCGGGATGAGATAGAGACTTTAATTTGGTGTACTGGTAGATAATTCGAAAGGACGACGTGCGAAACTTAAATTTTCCAATATTTTCTTCTTTAGGGGCTTCTGCACACTAAAATATTCGATTTGCCGAATAAATGTGAAACACGAATAATTAAAAAATTTACATTATTCAGGAGTTGCTTATTGCGAGACCGTTGATTTTCAACGGGTATTCGGCTAGTCTATATATACTAATTGCCAAGTGTCCGTCTGTCTGTCTGTCTGTCACGCTTTTTTTAGGCACTTCCCGAATAGATAGAGACTTGCAATTTGGTACACGACTCGGTCGTTCGATAAAACCCCCTGGAAAAATCGAATTTTTCGAAAATCTATTATATATATACTAATTGCCAAGTGTCTGTCTGTCTGTCTGTCTGTCTGTCTGTCCGTCTGTCTGTCACGCCTTTTTTAGGCACTTCCCGAATAGATAGAGACTTGCAATTTGGTACACGGCTCGGTCGTTCGATAAAACCCCCTGGAAAAATCGAATTTTTCGAAAACGTTCTATAGAGGGGGTGCCCCACACCAAAACGTTCGAAAAGTGAAATGACGGGAAAGCATGCTTTGCGATGAGATAGAGACTTCAAATTTGGTATATGGGTAAATCACTCGAAAGGAAGAAAGTGTGCAATTTCAGATTTCCAATATTTTCTACTTAAGGGGGGGGGGTGCAGCACGCCAAAACGTTCGAAAAGTGAAATGATAGGAGAGCATGCTTTGCGATGAGATAGAGACTTCAAGTTTGGTGTATGGGTAAATCGTTTGAAACAAAGAACGTGTGGAATTTCAGATTTCCAATATTTTCTACTTAAGGGGGTTCTGCACACTAAAATATTCGATTTGCCGAATAAATGTGAAACGCGAATTATTAAAAAATTACAATATTCAGGGGTTGCTTATTGCGAGAACGTTGATTTTCAACGGGTATTCGGCTAGTATCTTCTAATCTACGAGAATATAAGTAGTACAGTAGTAAGTATTGGCATATGTTTTGATATATATTGACATATATTGGAATCAATTACGACCTTCTGGTATAAAGAGTACGGGGATTATTGTTATTTTCAATTTATTACGTCGTCGCTTTTATTTTGGCAAAGATTTTTCAGACTCATATTGTAATATGGGTAATCTTCTACTAACACACTGGGATATTTTTTAATCTCTGACATTATAAGTAGTACGGGGTTGCATATATTGATTCAATTCCTTTTTTTTGCAAATTTGCTTACAAAAGGGGCCAGATTGTTTTATTCTTCAGATCTGCCCGTGAAAATAATTTTACAGTGAGAACAGATATTCTTAATCTTCTCTTTAGGAGCAGCAAATTTAATATTTTAACAGAATTTGCACATGACTGCGAATTATAAGTTTATTTATATTATGTACTCCGTACGAAGAACGGGTATGCTGCTAATCTGCTATAAGAATAACTTATTTCTCCTTCCATAACGCTTGGCGAGATTTTGGCGACGAATTTGGTGAAATGTCGCCAACTTAGCGACTTTTTTAAATGTTGCCAAATTAACGAAAATCTCGCCAAATGGTTAAAAATGACGCTAAATCAATGAAAATGACGACTAATTGACGAAAATTACATATCTTGAAAAAAACATATGTATCTACTATAAGAATAAGCTATTCTTTTGCTGTAAAAGTAGTAAATTCATTGCATTATATAAGGAAAATCATGTGCTGTCCACATCAGTTTTTTTTCTCAGCAGTGTTTCCAGTTCTGAAAATTTCCCTCTTGAGAGAAAAATTCCCTCCTTTGTAGCTATGCAGATGACCCAAAATCTTTGGGACAAACTTCATTTCTGTTCCTTTTCTGGGGTGATATTTTTATTTCGTTTTTATTTTATAGTGATTAACATTCTTCACACATGCATACTCATTGGTAGGAAAAAAATTGAACAGAAAATTATTTTTTTTTCTTCATTTATTTATTATTTTTTAATAAATCCTCTAGAATGTACACATTATGGTATGGGATAGGCATGTGGTTGTGAAATAAATTTTCTTGGTACTAGAATTTAATTTTTGGGATATTAGAAGGCCGGAACTATAGTGCAAAAGAAACTGACAAATTGTAAAAACAAGTTTTTAAAAATGTCTGATACACACACACACACACACATATATATATATATATATATATAAGAAAAAAGGGGTTTGAAGATCCAATGAAAGAAAAGTGAGAAGCTGTAACACAAAAATTCAACTATCTAACAGGCCTACAAAACAAAAGTAATATATATACATATATATATGTATATATATATATAATATATATATATACATACATATTATATATATATATTTATATATATATATATATATATATATATATATATATATATATATATATATATATATATATATATATATATATATATATATATATATCGGTTTGGAGCGCAAATAATCTCCTTTTTGTAGAGTCATCTATATATTTCGTATAATATTGTGTTAATATAATTGTTTCTCAAATTGTTAATAGAAAACAAGTTATTGTTTTATGACTGTTTTGTAAAACATTTTATTATTTTATGACGCATTCACATTTTCATGTTATGCGATTAAGTAAAATCTATTTTAGCAGGTTTGACATATCTCTTTTCTTTTTCGACTTTATTTTTTCAAAAATTTTATCCGGAAATCCTAGATTACTGGCAATGTTCATTACTGGAAACTGAATTCCCTTCCGCTATAAAAATTCCCCCCTTCAACACCATATTTTTTCTCGCGTAAAACTATGGTTGCTTGAATTTTAACTATCACCCGAATATCTAACCAAATTAAGCTTTCAAAATGCTTCATTATTAAAATAATAAATTAAGATAAAAACATTTGAAATTTAAAGTTTTTACTCAATTGCATAAAGTATGATAAGTTTTTTTTTTTCAAGCTTTTGCAAATTTTCGAGCGAAAATTGGCTTGGAATGAGGCAGACAAAAAATAGAAATGAGTGCAGTAAAACTCCTGTAATTCGAACTAATTAGGACCGGAATCATTCGATTGTTCGAATTTGCGAGTTGTTCAAATTTAACGGAGTGTTGATATTATTCGAAATAAAAACCTTAACCGTTTTCTCCTCATGGCGACATTAGAACACGCATTTCTCGTACTATTGCTTAGCCATTTTTGCCGAAAATATACTTTACAAGCCATCTGATCAAGTGACCATAAAGTTACGTATTGGTATAGCATCGACAATTTTCTCCAGGTACTTAAATAAAAAACTAAATGAAATGAGATAAATGAAACACTTAGATATTTATATGGGCTACTCAGAGCTAATTGTTACTCAGAAACTAATGTGCTACCTGAAGAAGCCTTATTGGTTATTGACAATTCTCCATCGCATCCTCTTGCATCGGAACTTATCAGTAATAACATCAAAATAGTTTTTTTATAATCATAATAACATCAAAATAGTTTTTTTATAATCATAATAACATCAGAATAGTTCCAAATGTGGTCCTCTTACTTTAACACATTAGCTAGCAAATTCGTATAAACATTCGTAACCCATTGACTAGCAAATTCGTATTCGTAAAAACGTAGAGTAGAAACATTATTTACAGAAAATATATTTTACGACCCAATAGAACATAATGGGTAACTTCTGATGAAATTGCTCACGGTCATCAAAATTATGTTTTTAGAGATCCGAGAAAATGAATGCGAATCTGATGAAAGTGATATTGACTATTCATACGCAATGATGTTTCATATAAGGGGCAGCCTTTCTGAAAATCACTTTAAAATGTGTGGAACAGCATATACCAAGGCCACGTTCAATGATGTCATGTGTATGAAACGCTGGCGGGTGGGAATTCATCCCGTATTTTTTCCATTCACCAGAAAAAAAATTATGGGGTATTTTGGTAAAATAAATAATTTCAGTAATATGGAAGTAAATAGAAAGTATTTTTGGCTAATAATTTTTATCTTTGTTTTCCTTTTACACATTTTTTACATAACGTTATTTAATTATATTATGCACTGTAAGTACTATATTGGATCTTGGATATCTACAGAAAATAAAAATACTTTAAACTCCATAAATGAAGATTGAGTCGAAACTCTCGTATCTCCAGATATCTGTTGGTGTTGAGGCCCAGACCGTCCGACCTACCAGAAAGTTGTAAGGTTGGTAACGGCTGTAAGGTTGGTAACTGTTTGGACGGCCGGGAAGTGCCACCCAATTTAGACCGGAACCCAGTGGGGGAGGCATCCACAGGGATCGTGCCCTTCTTCCCCTACCACCAACCTCTCGGAAGGACTTACGGATCCACATATTTAACGTGATCGTACTCCGCGTGAACACGGTGGCAGTTTTAGCAGTGGCGGAAATCGAACCCGGGCCTACCGAGTGCAATTCCCATCGCCCTAACCACTGGGCTTCCGCGCCATCTCCAGATATCTGTGAAAACGTTTTTTAATTTTTTTTCTATTTGTTTATTTATTTAATTTTTGCTCTTTGACCTGTTCGTATTATCCGAAATTTCGGTCATCGGCGTTCGAATTAAAGGAGTTTAACTGTAATAAAATTCTAATGTGATATTTTGACAAATTCGCACAATTTTACCATCCCTGAACCAAAGATGTTTTTGAAGTGACTTCTTTTGGAATCCTTGAACCAATTAAATATTTTACAACTGATTTTTCTTTGTATACCTGCTAGGGTATCTCAAGAAGCAAATAAATGATTTGGGCAAAATTTAGTATGACCATTACAAATAGTGAATGCTATATTTCTATAGATTTTGTATCCGATCGATCCGCAGGAAGTCCCTATATCACTTTACTTTAAGTCAGCGTTTACCAATCTGGGGTACACGTTCCACTGGGGGTATGTGAAAGGAAAATTTTTGGGTACTTAGACATATTTCAGCAATGACAAACTTCAGAAAATTGGTGGTTTTTCATCCAGATTATATTCTTTGATATTTCAGACTGAAAAAAGATTTAAAATTCTATTTCTATGAAATCAAATGCATATTATGAACATAAAACCAAATACAAATGATTCAGTATTTTGTAGCCTTTCAAGTAACTTAACAGGCAAAATTTTGCCAAATTATGGAAAAGTATGTGTCTTTTCAATACTTCTAGCATGTAGACTCTACTTCGGTAGTATTTGGCTACTTACAGTTTGGCTTACTTACAGTTTATTTACAATAAAATACTCCAGAAAGAGTAATTTATTTTTTTACATTTTTCAATACCATTTGTAGTAATGTATTTTAGACACTTCGTTAGTTCAGTGCATACATAATTAATTAATATTTTTGGTAGTTTTACAATTTTTGTTTCTGTTTTATGAAATTTCAATGTTAGGATCAATACATATTTGAATCCCAAAATTTATAGAGTAAATTTTTTTTTATATAAAATAAAATATCATAAGAATTGTAACGTTTATTAAATTTAAGAACTTGGGAAAGGGGGATGTATTGAAGGAGCGGGTACAATTGAAATATATGGATAGGGCAATCATGCTGTTCAATTGAAAGAAATAGAAAAATAAGGGGGTAAATGCAAAACAAATTTCAATCAGGGGATATAATTGAAAGAATTTGACAGTCAGTCAATTTCAGACAGACCGATATCAGAGTGTACTATCAGGGTGTACTCGGGTTGAAAAAGGTTGAGGACCGCTGCTTTAAATAAAAAATAACTCAATTGTGTATAAAAACAGCACTTTCCTTCATATTTTGTTAAATTATATTATACTATATGTTAAGCCCTTTATATGACGGAGCGCATAAAATTATGTAAACTAGTCATTTCAATTCACCTTTCTTGCCCTCTTAAAATCTCCGATCACACGCTGATCACACATTTCTCCTAGCCAGTACTATTAATCGGCTCTCTCTGTTTTTCCTTGTTTTGGAGAATATTTTCAGTAAATGGCTGAATATTTAATAATAGTCGATTTTGTGTCCCTTGAACTTTAAAAAATAAAAAAATGAATAAAATCCATATTTTTTGCGGTATTTCTTTAGGATAAAATCTGTTTTATATATTTTTCAACAACCAAGTATTTTTCAATAATATTAAATGTACTTTTGACTTCATAAATAGGCAAAATTGCCATTTTTGTCACTGTCACCCAGTGATGAGTTGAGGGTTTATCTCTTAATTATATCAGGAAAAACTGAAGTTTCACCAGTTTATTTCCATTATTTAAGAAATTACGATTTTAACTTGTAAAAAAACATTATTCATAAATATTTTAACGATATTATTTTGCGAAATTGTCGATATTCACTCGGTGGCATTCCGATGAATACCGTCTTTTTTATCCGTTAGATAGTGATAGAAGTGGTTTTAATTTAGTTAAAAAAAATTATTTAGAGTTTTATTCCATATCTGTTTGAAGTTTTGGAACTTCAATAAAACTTCAACAATATAATTTGGAATAAAACGCAGATTTATTACTCATTTTGGACGAATATATTTATTATTCGTCATTCCTGACATGTATTTAGTTATAAGTAATATAAATGAAAATTTTAAAATACATTGTCTCTCATTAAGTACATAATTTCGAGTTATGCATAGTGCATACTTTATTTCCTAACGTTACTTTCAATTTCTGTGCGGAACATAAAACAAACCAAAATGTCACTCTTGTCATTGTCATTTTTAACACGGTAACATAATGGACATGCATTAAAATTCCATGTTAAACAGTTCTATTCATCCATTGGAAATCTTAAATGGCATTTTCAAGAGCTTGATCTAAGCAAATGTTTCTGAAAACTATAAAGTTAAAATATTTGCATGCTTAAAAAATTATAGGCTTAATAATAGCATCATTTCCCCCATAATTGTACTATATTTACATATGTAACTTACAAAATAAAAATTTTAAAAGCAAAAAGTTGCTGAACATTCTGAAAAAAAAATTAAAGAAAAAATATTAAACTTGCCCCAATAAAACTTATAATAATTAAATAATACTACTAAGCAAGAGTATTACGAATATTATCATTAAAACCCCAAACTAATTATATTATATTCATAAAAATTTAAGATATCATGCGAGCAACAATATTTTTTGATTTTATCGACAAAAGAAAAAAAAAGAAAAAAGGGTAAATTATAATTATTTTTAATATCATATTTCCCAATTTTCAATTGTTTTTCTTTTTATTTTTATCATAAAAAAGAATATTATTTTTCCTTTTCCTAAAAAGTCCACACCAATAATTTTAATAATTTTTATTTTCAAAAATTTCAAATTTCTGTTGATTTTGACAACATATAAGTGTAGAGTGGCTGTTTAATTCAAATGTGACCTTTTTGGCAATTTTATAAGCGTATGCACACAGCACTATTACGAACTATGCATTTCATATTTTCACGTGTTATTTGTATAAATCTTGATAATTATGAATCCATAGAATCTCAGTTGATTGTTTCCCGAAGAGGGGACCCTCCTCTGTGCGCCGACGCGAACTTTTGCGAAAAATAAGTGAGAAATGAAGGGGATGTTTCTGCTCCCGACCAAGGTGAAGGCCAGAGTAGGAAGAGCGCGAAAATGGTCCGCATCTTCTTTCTCGCCTTGGCAGTGTTTCTTTCGGATATGGAGAAAAGTGCCCCCCATGCTGTTCGGAAAAGGGTCCAGGTGCGTGAATTATGTATTCATTTCAGCACTGTAATAGAACATATTTATTGTGTTGTTTTATAATGTATGAGTTTTTCAAATAATAGAGAATGAAATATTAAAATATGTCGAATTTGTATTTTCAATGAACCCGTCCAAATTCAATGAATTTTTACTTTTTATACTACCGTATGACGCAATGATTCCCAGTAAGGCTTATGCGAGCCTGCGATTGGAGATTGGTAAAAACTTGTAAAAAGTACAACTTGTCACCTTCCTGTGCAATTGAGCAAAATAATTAAAATTATTAAGGCTTTAACATGATTTCTCTCTCTCTCTCTCTCTCTCTTTATATATATATATATATATATATATATATATATATATATATATATATATATATATATATATATATATATATATATATATATATATATATATATATATATATATATATATATATATATATATATATATATATATATATATATATATATATATATATATATATATATATATATATATATATATATATATATATATATATATATATATTACGGTTAAAGTAAAAATCCGGTTAGCATTAATAATAACCACGTCTTTTGATAAATGTGATAAATATTGCATATTAATCACATTTACCGGTAAATATTAATAATTATCAATGAAGTTTGGTTATTGTGATTAATTAAGCATAATTTATTGAAACCCCAACTCTAACGTAATTTTTATGTCATGCGATAGGAAGTGTATGAAATTACATACATTAACAGTTTAGTTAGCAATGAAATTTGGTCAATGTGAAAAATGTTTTATAATATTGATTACTGTTATTTATAAGATACATTCATTATTTATTATAACAAACAAATTATATTACACACAAACACGTGTTACATTACACCTTTCTGGTAGGTCGGACGGTCTGGGTCTCAACAACAACACACAAACACGTTAAGGCGACAAAAAATTGCAAACAAATTACATTACTAATACAATATTATTACAATTTTAACAAATTGTTTATTTTGGCTGGAAGAGCTACTGTGGCATTTGGAGTTACAAAGGGTTTTTGACTTTTTACATTTGCAGCGACTTGAGTTACAATTGCTTCTACAATTGCAATATTGAAATCCTTGACCACCTAAGTTGGAATGCTTACGAGCACATTCTCTTAGACTTATTTCATTCACTGGAACTTTCATTGACTGAAATAAAAGCTTCCTTGTAGACAGTAAAATCATTCCTTTTGTATAGTTGTGTGCCATATTTTGTACCAAGTTTATATGAGTTATGGAAATCTCAAGCTAAACGCATTGAAAATTATTACATTGACCAAACTTCATTGGTAAACACATTAATAACAACCGTGGTAACATGTGGTAAATTCCTATAAATTATTCACTTTAACCAGTTTATTTGGTTAGTATTAATAATAGCCGATTAATCGCGTTGACCGTGACATATATACATATATATATATATATATATATATAATATTCAAGTATTTAAAAGTTTAACTTGGTTAGATATTCTTCTGACAGTTATTATTTAAGAAGCGACAGCTTTGCTTGATAGGAGACATTTTGTTGAGGCAGACATTTTTTATATCGACAAGGAATTCGGCTAGCTGTTATGAATATTGACCGTCTACTATACTCAATACTCTTTGTTTTATTTCTGTCAAAACGTTTAAAAACTGCAGGTAAACATTACAAGTACACGAGTACTTTTTTTCGGCTGTGTATTCAGATGCCTTACTCTTAATTGGCAGGCCGCCTAGTTTGAGCCGAGGAAGAAGGAGTATGCGAATACAGCGTCGAGATAGCCCAATGGTGAAGGCGGGAAAATCGCACGCGGTAGTTCCATGTTCTAGCTTCGATGACGTCCAAAACTATTCCCGTAGTAAGGGCACGATACATCTGTATGTCTAAAAGTCCATCTGAGAGATGATGGGTAAGGGGAGTGATAATACTGTCCATGTTATTGCCACGCCCACTGAAGTTTGGTCTAAATTGTGTGGCACATTCCCTGGTCGTCCAAACAGATACCTTATACTTTCGGGTAGGTCGAGTGGTCTGGGTAGAAGGAAAGAAAGTACACGAGTATAAGACAGTTAAAATAGCCATGTATACAGATAGAATAATATAAACCGTTACAGTAGACAAGGTACAGTTCCAGAAGCTTTTTTTTATTAACAGTAATTAATAAATAGAAATAGACAAAAAATAATATTTTATTCAAAAATGAGTATTATTCATAACAACTACTGCTTTATACATGCATTTATTTATTTACGTTTTAATTTATCCCCGTTGAATCTATTATGTGTCAGCCAGATTGGAGTTCTGCGATTTGATTTTTTTAAATATTTTTCAAGGGTTTCTCGAAATAAAAATGGTTGGAAATCAGAGATATACAGTATTATTATCCGAAGAACTGAACACACTACACTGTTCTTTTATTCAACGTGATGAAGAGAACTTCAAACGCTTTTGAAAAAAAAAATTCAGTTATCTAATTTTCATAAGCCTGCTTCTATTAAGACAGAAAAATGAATTTGATTTCTTGATAAACTGCAGTTATTTTCATTATGGAATACGTTTTTATTCAGGAAGTCTAATGGAGCCTCAATCTTCAGATATTTATTTAAACGTTTATGGTTGAATATCTCATAATTATCAATTTTATGTCCCTTGAGCTTTAAAAATATAATAATATATAAGTTAGATATTTTTTGCGGTATTTGTTTAGAATACTATCTGTTTTACAAATTTTTCACTAATATGAAATGCTGTTTTGACTTTATAACAATGAAAAATTGTCATTTCTGTCAAAGTTCCCCAGTGGTGAGTTGAGTTTCATCTCCTATAATTACATCAGCTGAAAACATAAATAATAGAAATAAATGAATGATCTTAATAAATTACAATTTAATCCTGCAAAAAGTCCGTATTAAATATTTTTAACGATATTATTTTGCGAAAAAAAACAGAAAAAGAAAAAACGCAATTTTAATATTCATTATTGATTAGTATATTTATTGCTTGTCATTCCTGACATGTATTTAGTATATAAATGAATTAAGTTATTAATATTAACCAGAATTTAAAAATAGTGTCTCCTATTAGTGCATATAAGCAAATTTCGCATAATGCATATTTTGTTTCCCAATGGTAGTTTCAATTTTTTTTCGGAACAAAAACAAACTCATATGTCAATTCTGTTACTGTCACTTTTGGAACGGGACCTAATGAATATACATTAAAATTTCCTTAATTTTATTAAACAGTTCTAGTCATCCACTGAAAATATTAAATGATATTTCTAAGAGCTTATTTCAAGCAAAAGTTTCTGGAAACTATAAAGTAATAAAAACTTTTCTTGGAACCTGAAAATTAACAATGATCAGATATTCAGCCTTGTAAATGTTAAATATATTGTTCTCTATGATTATGAATCCTTTGAATCTCAGTTGACAGTCCCCTCTCATTGCGCCGACGCAAACTTTGCAGAAGGTGGATCAAAAACCAAGGGGGTTATCCTGTTCCTCGGCCTGGGTGAAGACCAGAGTGAGAAGCGCGCGAAAATGTTCCGCATCTTCTTTCTTGCCCTGGCAGTGCTTCTCCTGGATTTGGAGAAATCCGAAGAATTTCTTTCTCCTGGGAAAAGGGTTCAGGTGCGTTTATTATTGCAATTATTTATTTGGCATTTATGTTTTTCGGGTCTTGGAAGGTACTTATGTCCGCCGAAGTTATATTTTTGTAATTTAAAATGCTGCGAAATATATTTTAACACGAAATCGAGTGGAAAAATCGGATCGAAAGCATTCTAACTGGAAAAAATGGATAAAATTTATAAGAGCGTAGTATGACAAATTATTTAATTGATATCAAAATTTAGAGAAAAACTGTTAAATTTTAATTATGAAACGGCTTTTATATATATTTTTTTCATTTAAATTTTTAGCATGAGGAATTTCATTTATTTTATAAATTTTTTGAAGAATTTCACTTATAAATGCATTTATAAAAGTTCATAGTGTATATTTGTACTAAAATATGATATGCGATGTTTGTTTCTATGCTTCATACAAAACTATCAAATACTGTTACTTTCAATACTATTGCCTAAAGTATTGTTTTTACGAAAAATTCTTAATTCGCGATTTTGACGGATAAGAAAGTTTCAAGACCTCGTGAAAAACCTCTTGAACCCATTTCGAATAATTTTGAAGAGATGTCCGTCTATATGCGTGTGAGTGCGTGCGTATATGTTTGTGTGTGGACACGATATCTCAAGAACAAATGCACCTAGTGTTAGACCTTTCTGGTAGGTCGAACGGTCTGGGTCTCAACAACAATAGCCTAGTGTTATAAAATTTTATATGTAGATACAGTATGTAAAATCTAGAACTAGGTAGAATTTGCTGTTATTCTTATAATTAAAACTCAAATGACTTGAATTTAGAGACTTTCATAGCCTATGAAAAACAATGATAATTTCCAAAGCAGTGATGATAGTACACAGTAAATGAAGGAATGGTAATTTGAACGAAGATATGGATAATGGTATCAGAATAGCTTTTATGAACACAAATGAGCTACATGCACCCGTAGTCCCCCACTGTTCCCAACATATACGAAGAAACTTTTAAAGAATTTAGGCAAAATACTTTAAATTTATACAAACTATTACAACAGAGATAACATGTGCAATCAGCGAATACATGAATCATATTGATTTTAAACAGTATCGAATGTTCAACCTTCCAATTTTTGAAAGAATTTTTGAAAGCATCGTAAAAAATCAGGATATTTAATAATGTTAAATAAATAATTATTTTATACTTCATTTTTCATTAGTAAACGAATGATATAAATTTTAAGCCTTTAGCAAGAATCGTTCTCGATATATTGCACATATTTAAATAAACTAGAAGTATACCCATTCTTCGTACGGAGTATATAATATAAATAAACTTAAAATTCACAATCATGTGTAAATTCCTATAGTATACTGAATGACATTTTTAATCAAAATATTCTGTTAAAATATTTAATGTAATGCTCCTAAAAAGAAGTTTAAGAATCTCTGTTCTCACTATACAAAATTATCTTCACGGGCAGATCTGAAGAATAAAACATCCTGGCCCCTTTTGTAAGCAAATTCACAAAAAATATGGAATTGAATCAATATATGCAAAATAAAAGCGTTAAAATTGTATGACACCAGTACTACTTATATCCGCGAATATTGGAAGATATAAACTGTATTAGTAGATTATATGTATAAATTGAAAATTTCAATAAACCCGTAATCTTTAAACCTGAAGGCAGTAATTGATTCCAATATATGCCAAAATGAAAGTACTAAAATTATATGAGAAGATATACCCGTACTACTTATAATTTCGTAGATTAGAAGATATGTCCGTTTATTAGTAGAAGATTATCCGTATTACAATATGAGTCTCAAAAATATTTGCCAAAATAAAACAGATGACGTTTTAAATTGAAAATATCAATAATCCCCCGTAATCGTCATACCAGAAGGCCGTACTTGATTCCAATATATGCCAATTTATGCCAAAATACATGCCAATATATCTGTACTACTTATATTCTTGTGGATTAGAAGATATACCCGTGCATTTGTAGAAGATTTCTCGTACAACGTACAATATATGAGTTTCAATAATTTTTGCCACAATAAAACAATGAAATAATAACTTGAAAATATCAAAAATCTCCGAATCAATAATCCCCGAAAATATCAATAATAATAATGTTTAAACCTGAAGACCGTAATTTGATATTATCCAATCAAAAATGCAATGTCAATGAAATTTATTTTATATACATATCTTTATTATTTAAATCGGAAAGGATTTTAAAGAAATTCATCTATCGCATAAACACATTGGATTTAAATCCGTTGCTAAGCGACATGATATCATTTGCTTCAAATAAATTGATGGAAAAAATATCGTCTGAATAATGCTATCTCTATGGAAGGTTTGGCGACATTTTCAACAATTTAGCGACATTTTAATAAATCGTCAAATTTATCGCCACGTGGGACTGTAGAACTGGCAATCCCACTTGGCGACAAATTGACGAAACATTATCACGATGCTATCCAATAACAAAACACAATTAATTTCATTTATTTAGCTCAATTTTATCAATTTTAAGATATTTTTATGGATTTACAAACATTTTTATCAATTTGGCGACATTTTATAAATCTATGCTAAATGTGTTACTAAGTAGGATGGTTGAACTGATGGACAAATTCTAACGAAGCATCATTTCAGTAATTTCTTCTAACAAAGCAAAATAAATTTCATTGGATTGCGTCGTTTTTAACACTTGGCGACATTTCTGGCAATTTGGCAAAAAAGAAAAGTTGCCAAATTAGCAATATCCCGCCAAATTAGTAGCTCTGAATTTGCAGATCTGAATAAAACATCCAAATCCCGTTTGTACATACTAAATGAAAACGCTAAAATTGTATTAGAAGATATACTCTTCTTCAGTTTCAACAATTGGCTAAATGAATTTATTGGCTAATGACAATATATGAGTTTATTAGCTAAACCCAATATATAAGCTTGGCCAAACTAACCAACACTCTTTGCCAAAACAAATGAAAGTGATGTACGCAGTCCTTAATTGATACAATTAAAAGAAAAATCAAACCGTTCATTTATAAGATAGTATATTTTTATATCCATTTATTTATTATTCAAATCGAAAAAATAATAATAAACATTAACAAACATTTTAATTAAATTAAATTAAATTACATTAATTTTAATTAAATTCAATTAAATTAATTTTAATTAAATTAAATTAAATTAAATTGTTTAAGGGTGGGACAGCGTCCATCCCAAATGAAGAACCTCCCAAAAAGACAGCTATTTGACATACCCTATCCCAAACAGTTCGATCCCCCTTTGCAGACGTTGCAAAGGGGGATCGAACTGTTTGGGATAGGGTATGTCAAATAGCTGTCTTTTTGGGAGGTTCTTCATTTGGAATGGACGCTGTCTCACCCGTAAGCAAAAGGTTAATAAGCCTAGAAGCATTAGCATTCATAGATACTAATGGTACCAAAATGTTCAGAAATAATCAGACTTTATAATTGAATAATAATAAAATAATGGTATTTTCATGATTTTAACTGTAGAGTGTACCAAACTACAAAATTCAAGATGTTTCCAAAATTCGCCAAAAATCTCCAAGTTTGTGGCATTTAGCTAAATTCGTCACCAAGGTCAAGCATTTCGGACTTTCAAATATACAATAGCAAAAGTTTCATGTAAATGTTATTTTTCCTCGGAGACCGGCAATATGCTGTGAAAATATTTCAGGTATTTGTAGCAATATCATCATTTCTATAAAATCCAGTGAACATTTCGATACCGAGAAGACTTCTATAATGTATAACTGACTTCATTACTACATAAATAAACTTGAACAATATGGAACATATGCAAATAAGTAGAGAGGCATCTCTAACTCCAGATATTTCTATAATGTTTACTTGATCTTAACACACACGTGCAAGCCTCTTCTATTTCTAGTTTTTCAGTGAATCTTTAGAATATTAAAAGGGGAGATGGTACTTTTTCTGCTTCAAAAGCGATTTAACAGAATTACGTAAAAAAGTTACCCTTTGGGATATAATTTAAAAGAAATTGCATTGACAATCCGATTAAAATTATACCCGCTACAATTAAAACATTTTATGTCACAATAAAAATTTCCATTAACACGCCTATTAAATACTGTAAACAAAGCCTGTTTTTAAACGCGAGTGAAAACAAGTGTTGTTGTTTTTCCTGCTATGAAGCTATTTTTTGCTTTTAATTTAGACGAAGCAATCGTTTTATTTAGAACTGATTTTAGTTAGAATTTAGATTATTAGATTGTATTTAGAACGAATTTACTTTTAGTTAGAATGATGAACTATGACAAAGGATATCATGAAAAAGTGAGAGTTTAAATTTGGATAATTGTTAAAAATGCTGTGTCCAGGGTTGCTTTTCCTATGTGTGAATGCAGCTGATATAAAGGTAGAATCATCAACATTTGAATCCCTCAGTACAAATAGAATGAGAAATAAAGCTAAACATGAACATTTCCTTTAAAATGTAGGTTATCTCTATAAAGCATGGACTATATATATTAGAACTATAAAAGGACTATAAGAACTATAATGAGGACTATAAGAAATATATATTCTATTATTTTGAAAACGTGGAATATAATCTTTAAAGTGGCTTTACTCAGATCCATATATTTCTATTCAAAGATTAAAAAAAAGTTATCCTATTATACTCTGAAATTTTACATACGAAATTAGTCAGTTTCTATTCTGTGAACAAAGATTTTGCCATTTTTATGGATAGTTTTCATTTAAGCATGAAATAAATATATGAAATTATGATACACACTTTTGCAAGAAAAAAAATAATATAAAAAAAGTACTATGAAGAAAGTGACTGTTTTTATTGAAATTAAATATGCGTATAGCTCATACATAGGTAATGAAAGGATTACAAATTCAAGGCCGCAGGACCCATCAATGGTTAGCAATTGCACATTGAATTTTCAAATCAGTAATTGCTGAAACCCCTCTTAACGGCAAATAATGCTTGTATATGTCTAGGCAAGGAGTGATAAAGTTTCCTAATGTCATCCTGCGATACATTCTGCCAGACATTCCTCAATTGTTTCTCCAGTTCTGCTACATTTCGGGGAGACCGAATCTGGGGGCCTAGCATGTCCCATACATGCTCGATTGGCGAAAGGTCTGGGGACCTTGCTGTCCAAGAAACAGTATCAACAGCACGGAGACCGTTCACAGATATGCGAGCCGTGTGTGACGTAGCATTATCTTGTTAGAAAACGGCACCAGAATGACGTGCCATGAAGGGTAACGCAAACGGCCGCAGGATTTCATCAACATATCGTTGAGCTGTTAAAGTTCTATGCAGGATGTCTAGGGACGACTATTACTGTCGTAAGAGGTAGCACACCACACCATAACATCAGGGGTAATGGCTGTGTGCCTGTGTAAAACAAAGGCTGATTGGGACCGCTGGCCATGGTGCCTCCATACACTTACCCGATGATCATCTGCTGAAAGTCTGAAGAGTGATTCATTGCTGAACACTATGCGATGCCAGTCTGCTGGCAGCCATGATGCTCGGATACAACACCACTCCAAACGACTCTGTCAATGTTGTGTGGTTAGGGGAAGACGTCTTAAAGGCCGCCGTGAACGTAACTCCACTTCAACTAAGCGCCGTGAGATGATGGAGGGTTACCACGGGTGGTATGGAAGTGGCTGTAGCACGTTGGATGGCGGACAATGATGCCGTTGGGCCATTTCGGGCCTGTCGCACAATCATCCAATTTTGCTTTGCATTCGTGCACCTTGGTCTTCCAGAGCCTTCATTCCGCCGATGAGTTCCTTGCAGCAACCATTGCTTCCAGCACCTTTGCACAGCAGTGTCCGTTCGGTGCAGGTGGCGGCCTATTGATTTTATCATGCTATAGAATATGAATAGAGAAATTATAGTTTCACGATAATTTTCGTTTTCAAGATATGGTTTCTAATATATTTTTTAGGACCACCTGAATACGTCTTGACTATTTTTAGAGTGATGTCCGTCCGTCTGTCGGTTTGTGGTTAATTTCTTATTCTACATGATAGCTGCTGTAAATATTGATGGATTTTCACGAAATGTTATGTACAGTTCTGATAGCGATAACTCTAGAACTAGAGTTTTTTGAAATTCGAACGAAAACTTCGAAATTTTATATTTACTTAACATGGCAGTATAGGACAAAATTTGATATAATTATGCATAAAATGGGTGATATATGACTCAATGATCACAAAACTTATCAGTTTCAATAATTGTAATAAAAAATAGCCTCCAAACAATTTTCGTGTTCGTGACGTCATTAGCTCCCTCTGTAGGCATGTTATCCCCCCCCCCCCCCTCCTTATCAAACTTAGTATCAATCGAAAACACTTTTTCAAGCCCTTTAAAATCAAGAGTAATATGCTGTAACTGTGATAATTTGGACCAACATTACAGATTTTTCAAATTTTTTCTTGCAAAATTTGCAGAAAAGAAAAAAAAATCGCAAACTACTTAAAAATGAATTCTGGTATGTGAAAGTCGAGTTGAGCCGCACTCTAGTTAATTTCACTTGATTTTGGTTTACAAAATAAATACATTTGTTAACTTCCAACAGTAAAAATGAAATTTGAGCTGACATTCAAACATGCATTAGCTTTAAACAATAAACATTTTCTTAACGGTAAGTTATTTTAAAAAATCCTCTTGCGAGTACTGATGACTGATATTATTTTTAATTTATTTTTTCCTAACCATTTTAATTATAATGGATAAACTATAGTAAATATTAAATCAATCAAATTGATTTTTACAATTTGTGAACTTTCCGGTACATGCCGTAATAGTTTTGTGGAAAATATATACATAAATGATTGTTTTATACTACATTTGAAACTGCGCACAATAATACCAGCTTTACTGAACGTCAAATGAATCTTCAGAAATAAGACTTCGCACTTCTAATGGAAAAAAACTTCGAGAGCTAAACGCAGGTGTTGAAAGACAGAACGCAAATAAATTATTTTGAACTAACCCTTACCGCAGACTTTAACTTAACTACAAGTACTACGTGACCCAGTGCTCCAAAGTTTTTAAACAAATAGTTGGTTTTCGTCATTCAAGGGTAGGAGTGTAGAACAGAGATTTTAACTTTCTAATGCTGTTATTTAAACTTTAAAAAATTAATGTATTTTTTTCAAGTCGCAACATAAGATGCAAGAAAAAAATAAGTGGGATTAATTAATATCAAGATTTAGTCTTATTTTGATGTCAATAATATTTATGTTGGAGTGCCTCTGGCTAAAATCGGAGCCCTGATTTTTGGCACTCTGGAGCAAATAATTTCAGGGCGTCCTTTCATATAATGCACAGTATTTGAGTTTTAAGTCAAAAATATGCTCATCGCTAAAGACGTCCCATTTTCATTCGGCTCCTTGAAGCGATCGCTCCATCCCGCTCCACTGTTCTGACTTCGATATTTTAATATACAATACTGCTACTTTGAAAACACGCTTTTTTATCACATTTTTTGCACAAAACACACATTTTTGTTGTTTTTTTACGTTTTTGCAACATTTTGTGCGAAATGTTAATTTTGCCCATTACCACATTTTTAGTGACATTTTTGTAAAAACACGCATTTTTTTGTAAAAAAATTACAAAAGTGCGAAAACCCATGTTAATTCCCATAGAGAAATTGGAATTTTGAAAAAAATCGCAAAATGTTAATTTTGCCCATTACCACATTTTTTGTTACTTTTTTACGTTTTTGAGACATTTTGTGCAAAAAGTTAATTTTTCCCATTACCACATTTTTTGAAAAAAAATGACAAAAGTGTGAAAACCCATGTTAATTCCCATAGAGAAATTAACATTTTCAAAAAAAAGACGCAAAATGTTAATTTTGCCCATTACCACATTTTTTGTTACTTTTTTACGGTTTTGGAACATTTTAACAAAATGTTAATTTTTCCCAATTACCACATTTAAAAAAAAAAAAAAAAAAAAAAAAAAATATTACAAAAGTAGAAAACTTACATTTGCGAAAAATTATAAGAAAAAAACTTTACGAAATTTTTAAAACATTAACACTTAAAAAAAGAAAAAGAAAAAAAAATCATCTGATCCATCCTAACCTTTGACTGACATCATGGAAAGTCACGTGCTGGTGGAAGCTCCACCCCTGCTCATGAGGTGCGCCTATGCTTTAACATGGGAGAACTAGCACCGCAATTTCCCCATGTTAAAGTATAGCACCCGCGTGAGCCAGTACCCCCTACTATTCCCTACTACTATTCAACTAGCTATTTCTCAACCTTCGATATTTTAATTTTAATACTTTGAACTCTCTTGAAAACGGTAGTTCTAACTTCGATATTTTAATATATTCAACTAGCTATTTCTCAACCTTCGATATTTTAATTTTAATATTTTGAAATCTCTTGAAAACGGTAGTTCTAACTTCGATATTTTAATATATTTAACTAGCTATTTCTCAACCTTCGATATTTTAATTTTAATACTTTGAACTCTCTTGAAAACGGTAGTTCTAACTTCGATATTTTAATATATTCAACTAGCTATTTCTCAACCTTCGATATTTTAATTTTAATATTTTGAAATCTCTTGAAAACGGTAGTTCTAACTTCGATATTTTAATATATTCAACTAGCTATTTCTCAACCTTCGATATTTTAATTTTAATATTTTGAACTCTCTTGAAAACGGTAGTTCTAACTTCGATATTTTAATATATTCAACTAACTATTTCTCAACCTTCGATACTTTAATTTTAATATTTTGAAATCTCTTGAAAACGGTAGTTCTAACTTCGATATTTTAATATATTCAACTAGCTATTTCTCAACCTTCGATATTTTAATTTTAATACTTTGAACTCTCTTGAAAACGGTAGTTCTAACTTCGATATTTTAATATATTCAACTAGCTATTTCTCAACCTTCGATATTTTAATTTTAATATTTTGAAATCTCTTGAAAACGGTAGTTCTAACTTCGATATTTTAATATATTCAACTAGCTATTTCTCAACCTTCAATATTTTAATATTAATATTTTGAACTCTCTTGAAAACGGTAGTTCTAACTTCGATATTTTAATATTCGGAACTGTTTTGAAAATGTCTATAGAACACCACCAGCAAAATCGGTTGTTATTCACTCAGAATAATTTAGACTTTATTGGACTGCCAATTTTTTTATGTGAACTCTCAATCTAACACAGAATTAGACTCGACCCCGAGTCTCTTGAATTGCGTCAATGTATTTTAACTGGAATCACAACACAGTTTCGAAAATATGTATAAGAATATTACTTATATTATCTATATCATACAGATGAGTGAGACTGACGGATTGACTGACTAAGGGATGAAATACACAGCTGAAACTGCTCAATTCAAAAGCTTGAAAATTTTGCTTTCAGCAGTTTGGGCTTGAAAGCAAAAAAAAAGTTAAAACTTTTTTGGGTAAGGCAAAAAAAGGAAGATCTTTTGTTTCTCTTTATTTGCACGTAAGACTGGACATATAAATAAAGAGAAAAATATAAAATCTTGGAATGTCTTTCGAAAAAATTGTAAATAGCGTAATATTTTGTTCCAGCAGTCTTTCAGCTGTAATTCGAGAATGGCTAGACACAAAATTCGTTTATATGTACTATTATGCGCAGTAAACATTAAATGGAAGGTATCTCTACTTGACTTTCTTATACTAGAATCCATTTTTAATTATTTTTTTCTTTTTCTTTTGCAATTTTTGCAAGAAAAAATTTAAAAAATCTGTATCATTGGTCCAAATGACCACAATTACAGCATGTTACCCTTATTTTTAAACGGCTCAAAAATATTTCGATTGATAACGATGTTAACAATGTACCACTTCAGAGTGGTAGCTTACCCCCCTCCCCCATTGTTTCAGGCCCCCATGTTTTCATTATCCCCCTCCCCCCCAACGCCTAACGACGTATATCAAAAATTGTATCTCACTTAATTTTCATTATAGTTATTGAAACTATTAAATTTCGCTTTCGGTGATTCATAAATAACCCCTTGTATGCATGATTATGTTAAATTTTGTCCTATGCTGCCATGTTAAGAAAATTTAAAATTTTTAATAAATTTTTAATAAAGTTTCTTTTTTTATTACAAGTTTTACAAGAAAAAAAAAAAATTGAAAAATCTGTATTTCTGGTCTAAATGACCACAATTATAGCATATTACCCTTCATTTAAAGGGGGGGGGGAGGGAAAAAAGGCTAATGACGACACGATCTCAAAAATTGTATCGCGGCTATTTTTCACTGCAGTGATTGAAACTATATTAAGTTACGCGATCATTGATCTATAAATAATTTATTTTTTATACATAATCATGTCACATTTTTTCATCTGCTACATTATTAATAGACTATAAAATTTCAAATAAATTTCGAAGTTTAAACTCGAATTTCCAAAAATTCTATCTAGTTCTGGATTTTTCAATAACAAAACCGGGTTTAAAGTTTTGTGAAAATCCATTAATATTACGGCAGATAGACCACAGATATACAAGAAATAAACCACAGATATACAAACAAACAGACACACAGACAAGCGAACATCACTCTGAAAAAAGTCAAAACGTGTTCAGGAGATGTTGAAGCATATATTGGCATCAAAATCAAAAATTTTCAGGAAAATAATACTTTATACTATATATATTCTATAGAATGAGAAAGTAAAAATGTTTTCTATATTTTAAATTAAATATATTGGTGTATAATCAACCGCTCTTGAAATATTGTAATTTATAGGTACAGCAGACGATTTATTGTTGTTATATTTCACCAATGATTTTATTTATAGTTTTTGATTCCACTATGAAATTATGATAAATGACTTATGTTTCAAATACCGAATTCGTTTGCTAGTTATTCTTCAAATAAAACTATTTAAAAATAATGCTATAATGAATTGATTTTTAGCTTAAAATGTCTGAAAAAGCTGAAAATAAAGCAACATACGGAATAGACAATATCAGATCTTTACAGTATATTATCATCCCGAAATCCTTTATTATATTAAGAAAATAATCTATATTTCTTTAACATTCTGTATATATTTCCTACGAAATATCTTAAGTTATTATTTTAAAATAAAAATCTACCCGAAAAAATAATATAAAGAATTGAACTGGCTTTTCAGAATTTGAGAAGGCGTAATTTGATCTAAAACTTACAAAGAACCAGAGCAGAGATTGTAATTGCTGAGACTAAGTTTTAACAGATACCATCAATTTTAGACATACTCCAGCTTTCGAAAAGCTGGAATAAATGTTCTTAAACGTTTCTGCTTTGTAGAATTTTATCTCTTTTGTGAAAATGTGTATTAAACAAAACAGGAAACAAACAATGCTACTTTTTACTGTCTTTAAACTTTGCTTATCAATGAAGATAGTTCATACGTTGTTAATTAATCAGCATTTGTTTCGGTTATATCTTATTTATCGCATTCCGGAGAATAATTAGGTTTGGTAGTATTTTAACCATGGAGTTAGAGAGAAGGAGATAAAACTCGTATGGATGAAAAAGTTGAAAATACCATAATGCTTTGAGAATTATATCTAGGTGTGACTAGTATTATTAGAGTCCTATCTATTCTTATTTGATAAAGCAGGAAGGCGTAGTGTTTATATGTTATTTTTAATAATTTTTAAATCAAAGTTTCCTAATTATGAATTTTTGGAGTCCAAATACAAACTATTACAAAACGCGTTTTCTGTCGTGACAGGAATGAATTAGACCTACGAGAATGATGTTGACAGATTTATTGCATACTATATTGCGTTTGGAAGGCGAACATATTGGATAATAATATTATTTTGAAACTATTGTTGATAAATTTATGTTGATATTTTATAAAAATTATTTTTATAAAAAATGTTGATAAATTTATTTAGAAAAATGTGCAATATCTCGAAAACGGTCCAGTTTGATATTCTAAAATTTATGTTATTCGTTTTCTAAATAAAAATTAAATATGGAATGACTATTTAGTAAACAGTTCAGAAGGTCATGATTTTTTAAGTAATTTTTTTTATTATTCATTCAGAAATCACGCAATGCTCAAGAATGGTTCGTGCTAGTGTTCAAATTTTCATATAATTCACTTTCTAATGAAAATTTACATAAAAAAATTATTATTTATTTATCATTATAGAAGATCTTCTTTTTTAATAAGTTTTTCAGAAACTAAGGGGCTTCACCTCCTGTTCGCTACGTTCGGCAAACCCCGTAACTCGCTTTGCGAGTCGGGCGGCTTTGCTTCCTACTCGCTGGCGCTCGCTGGAGTCGCTTCGCAAGATGTTTCAAGCCAAACTAAAGTTTAAATTTAAAATAATTTACTTCAGCATGTTTCCCTATCATTTCACTATGAATACAGGGTGTATATAAACTGTTTTGACAAAATAAGAGGGGTGATAGTATCCATCAAGACGAACAATATTTGCAATGGAACATAGGGTCGCATTCCACTCTAAGTGTCAGAAATGCGTAAAGTTACAGTTGAACTTTCAACAGTGAAAATAAGAATTAACTTAATCATAAGTTGCGCAATCCTATTTATTTACACCAGAGAAAGACTCAAAGTAGATGCTCAAAGTGGCGGTCAAGGGTCCCGTTGCACAATTCACAATGGCGAATGAACGACTGGCGCACTCTTTCGAAGACCTGGTGTCGTGTTTATTCTGTCCGCTGCAACAACGATTTTCGCGACGAAATTTTCAATAGCGTCCACAGGCGTCTTGTACACCAATGATTTTATGTGCCTCCAGAAGAAGTCCAGTGGGTTGAGGTCCAGTGAGCATGGACGCCAAGCCACAGATCCACTACGTCCAATCCACCGTCCGGGATATGTGGCATTCAAGAAGCGTCGGATGACTAGAAGTGACGGTGATGTTCTGAAGATGTGATACTTCTCTGGTACGACAGCTTTGTTGTCCGAAGTGGCGACTTGTGCTTGTTGGACGTGTTTTGAAGTTTCTCTTTTCTGACACTCAGAGTGGAATGCGACCCTAGGTTCCATAGTAAACATTGTTCGTCTGGATGGGTACTATCACCCCCTCTTATTTTGTCAAAACAGTTTATATACACCCTGTATACAAAATTGCATATTTTTGTATGCCATAGTTTTTGCGGTAAGAGACAGAGAAACTCGAGGAACTCGTCCATACAGAGTTTTAATTCAGAAGTGCATAAAAAGTAGAATAACTCATAAAGTAAATCGAAATTTAAAAAATGAGCCCCATCTTTCTAGAATTCAACTATGTAAGTACATGCCTGCAAAAATCCGTGGTCTTGCTATTGTTATGTCTGCTCGCAAATAAAATTTCCTGTCTCTGACTTTGACATTAAATATTTCTTAACCTTTTGCTTACGGAGATCGAACTGTTTGGGATAGGGTATGCCAAATACCTGTCTTTTTTAGAGGTTCTTCGTTTGGGATGAACGCTGTCCCACCCGTAAGCAAAAGGTTAAACTAAAGTTTAAATATAAAAAAAAAACGGTTTGGTTTATTTGAGTGTGTTGCCTTAACATTTTTGTACAAATGTACCAAATTTATATTTTTGTATGCTATAGTTTTTGCGGTACGAGACAGGGCAAGTCGAAATTTGCTAAGCAGTGGAGGGCGTCAGCTACTTTTGTTGCAATTGTTTAATACATTTATTTGAAAAACGTACACTATCTCTAGAACAGTTTGTCTAGAAGGAAAGGTTCATTTAATCGCTTTCTAAGAAAAAATTACGCATGCAATGATTATTTATTTAGCGTTATTAAAGGTCTTGATTTTTAATGAATTTTCAATAATCCCTTTGAAAATCGTGCAGTATTTCGAGAACGTCCCATGTAGAGTTCTAAAGTTTGTATCAATCATTTTCTAATGAAAAATTACGTCTATAATAATTATTTATGTATCATTATTAAAGGTTCTGATTTTTTAATGTTTTCTTAAAATATTCATTTTGAAATGGGGAGGGAGGAGGCCTTTCGTTATTCAATTACGTTTAAAATCTATAAGGTTACAGTATTTACCGATTGTAATAGACGTGCCAAATTGCTTTCGAGACGCTTTATTCGTTCGTGAAATATTGTGTCCACAGCACATAAACACAACCTGAAAAAAAGTTTAATTCGAGTTGAGGAATGCCTTAAACGGGCTGTTTTGCCGAAAATGTGAATTGAAATTTTCGACCCCGTTACGATACTTCCCCTGTACATTATGTACATAGAGAAGGACATAAAATGTAATGTCTTTTACTCGAGTTTGCTAATTTTCAATTTTCGAAATAACTGATTGTGTTAAAGTAAAGACGTAGCTAGGATTTCTGAAAGGGGAGGGGGATTATGAGTAATGGTTATTTTCTGTAGAGTCGTCTGATGATTTCAGATTCCTATTTTCATAATGACATTATCAAAGTGTTTATCCACCGAACTTATATTTCTAACTTCAACGAAATTGCGCACTTCTGGTAACAGCCCAGATACAACGGTAGCAACCTTCTATATCTGTATACAGGGTGTCCCAAAAAGATTGAAACGCGCCTTAATTCTTTACCTGTTGGCGATAAAGTGGGCAATGTAAATTGCAAAAATGTTTCAGTAAGGTAGGAAATAAGACTACGTTAATGAAATAGACCTCCCATTCATTTTCAAAAAGTTACACTTTTTAAATTTTTATACGACCCCCAAAGACAAATTTGGTCAATCAGAAAATTTTTATTTTTAATGTAACAAGATCATTAAAAAAAAAAATCCGCATGTCTGTATCTTTAAAATCAAATGAATTATGATAAAGGAAAATATCTGACTTAGCCACTTTTCCGTACATTTGAAATGCTGTTTCATCAGTGAAAATAGGGATCATAAACAAATTGACGATGGAAATTGTTTAGATCAAAAATACGTTAATGTATGTCAAATTTTTTTTATCACAAATGCATCTAAATAAGGCATTACACAGACAGAGATCATATAAGGCAGTGGTATTCGCGCGTTTCAATTTTTTTGGGACACCCTCTATAGCATTTTCATCAATTATTTTTCTTAATAGCAAGTCACTGGGCTTTTGGCCCCATTTTTGCATATTTGCGTACAATTCAATCTCTACTGAAACTTTGTTTTCAATTGCAGGAAATGCTTTAAGTAATACATTTTTAAAATTTCAATATGTATAGTTTTCGATGTGACGGTACCATCAAATTATACCAATCCAGTGCTTTTATCAGTTAGTGCTGATGTAGCCAAAGAAAGTTTTTCAGCTTCAATTAACTCACCAAATTGCTCTAATTCATCAAAAAATTTTTGAGTATTTGATTTTCCATCAAATTTTTGTGACATGTCATACGCTGAATTATATATATTCCTATAGTTTAGAACATATTGCATATAGTTTAGAACACATTATATTACATATAGTTAGTTTAGAACTTCTTTACGTGCCGCTATTGCGACGAAGACTCGCATGTAATTTTCCCATATGGCTTGTCATCTTTTAACAAATTATAAACTTCTAAAATAGCCACAAAAATATCAGCTTACTTACTGTTTACGCTTTTCTTTCGGTTCCTTCCGCAGTTTTGTTCGGGCGCTATTGTAAAGGTGTCGAAATGAACACGCAGGCATCTTATGATAAAAACAACAAGTTTATTCTTAAACTGTAGAACTCCTAAAATAACCTCCATTAACGTAATTTACAAATAATAAATCAGAATGCACATTCTCCTCCATTCTACCATCGTCTGAATCCACACACGCCACGCTCCATGTACCAACTCGTATCATCTCTTACCGTTTCCTACTTCTCGAATCTCGCATCTTTATAAACTGGTTGCCATCTCCACCTTCCGTTCACAATCTGCGCGACTGCTACTTAAATTTAGACTATTCTTTTTCCGGGGAAGACACTGCTTGAAACATAAGAAGTTGAGAATAGAAATTGTTAATGCTTACAAGACTTCATTCTCCGTTTCGCCGGTTGCTGTGCAACTAACATTACGCTTTGCATTTGTTGTCATGAGAAACGGTGTATTCATTGCAAAAGCGTTGTTGGGTTTTCGAGAATTCACTAAATGTCCCGGTGTAATTTTAATCAGAGGTTGTTGTCTTAAGTCCCGATCAATGTAGAACACAATTTCTAGTTATCTACATAAAGCAAATTCCACATCTTTTCTTTGTAAATTATCGAGCGCCATTTCTCGTGATCATCATCCTATGTCTATTTATCGAATTGCAAAATTTTCCAGATTTCTATTTTTCACAGTACGAAAAAGTAAATAGTAAGTGCAATTTACAAGATATAAACTTTTAACGGAATATATGCGGTTTAAAAATACTCAAAAGGTAACTAATGCATAAACCATGACAGGATTCGACAGAACACCGTTAAAAGCCCCCTAGCTATGAATCGGTCATGAGAATTCTCTTAAATCTTCCGGAAATAAATTCAGCACTCCAGTATTTAAGTCCCACCAGAAGATTTAATGCAGTTTCTGTCAGGTAACTTTAAAATACTATTCTGTGTCCTCTATATAGCTAATATATAAATGCTACTGTGTCCAACACATGACTTTTACTGAAAATTCACAAATTTAGATATTATACATTGCAATAACACATTCAAACGCTTTTCTATAGCTCAATTTCGCTGAAAAGTAATAAAAGTATCGTTATTACCGATAATCGATTCGTTACCGATATCGTTATTACCGATAAGAATATCGAGATTCATAATAAGCTCTCGGATCTTTCCAGAGATCTAGCACTCCTTATGGAAAAGTAAAATTTCTAATATATGGCGTATCATAATTCTTAAATAATGATATCCATTATTGCACTCTTGTTTCGTAATAGAAAGAGTATTTCATTTTTTTATGATTTTTTCTATATTTAGTTGAAAAGTGCAATATCTTGAGATCGTCGCTTGTTCGCGTCCTATGAATTGTGTTATCCGCTATCAAGTAAAATGACATTATTTTTATAACACTTTTTAACATCGTTATATTTTATACATTTGGTTAGGTCTTTTATCAATTCGGCGGTTTTCCTTTGTTTATCGTGGTGACACATTTCAGAGAACAATCTGTTTGAGTCAAATTTTATATTGTGCTAGAGAACATGAAGGTTGACACCCAAGCAAGTCAGTGACGCAGGCAGGAACATAGTAATTGCCCTTTCTGAAGGAAAAATTACATTAATTTTTCCATAGAATCCATAGTGGAAAATGGATCCGTAGTGGATCCATAGGAGTAGGATCCACAGTGAACCCATAGAGGAAATTCAGCACCCTCTTTTCCGAGATTCTGGCTACGCCTATATAAACAAGCTTTTAAGGACCAAGTCATGAGGATAAAACAAAATTTACTAGTGGTTTGTATGTTTCAGAAATGAAAAGTTGATCAATAATAATAAATTGGTTCCATCTGAACAGACATGAAATTAAAATTTTTACATTGTGGTGATGCGGCAATTGTATGGCGCCACCAGGCCAAAACCAATCACCAGATGAGTAAAGCACTCAAAATTTGTTCTTAAACCAAAACAATGCATCTGCGCACACGGAATTGTTTGCTACGCAGTTTTAGGTGAAAAACAAAATAGTAGTCGCCTTGTATCCTCCGCATTCTGCAGATCTGATATTATGTGATATCAATAAATACCATTGTTCAACGAATCTTGCACGTGGCTATTAAGGGAAAAGTTTCATCTCATTAGATAAAAAAAAAATCATGTGCTGCCCAGAATTTTTTAATCACCAGATTTATATAATATTGCATTAGATTTCTAAAAAGTTGAAACTATCTATCTGTTTTATAACTTTGAAACTGATAATATGCATAGCTGAAAAGTGTAGACAATCAAATGTCACTTGCATATCAGTTAATGCCAATTCAATTTCATTGAAATATTTCTCTCTCTTTCTCCGCACCACATATTTATATAGTATAATATTCGATTATATATAAATATAAAACCCCATTTCTCATAAATTTTTTTAGGCAGTAAAATTTAACTAAAAACTATATAATTATATCTTATAGTTTAGTTTTAAATTCATTCGAAAGTTTTGTTTTATCATATTTCAATATAGAAAAAGTATTACTGTCGTCATGATGTATGTATTATTTTAGTACGGAAATGTTTTTTATCATGATCTACGTCATCAGATACTTTTCAGCACTTTTAAAATTCTATTTAAGGTTATAAACTCATGTTTGTAAAAATTGCAAGACCATGACAGAATCACGTGATTGAGCTGAAACTTACAGCCAATGCAAATTGGGGTGTACTATGAAAATGATTAGAATTTCAGAGTCACCGCGCATGCGTGGGATGAGTAGCGCTCTCTGAACTGCTGTTTTAGCAGTATAAATAGAGATCTGTAGCGGGACGTTGAAAATAGTCTATGGTTGTCTGCCAGCTATAAACGTTTCATGAGAAGTCACTATGTCTATACGACAACCGAGGGCGCCATATGAGTAAGTTGCGGAGTTTGAACAGGGACAAATGGCAGGCCTTCGTGAAGGAGCTTTTCTTATGGCGCAATACCAGCTCGTATGGGGTGCAATGCCATGACAGTGATGCAAGTGTGGAAGCAGTGGAATGAAGAGAACCGGAAGAGTCGCAAATCCGGCAGTGGGCGATGAAATGTTATGTCAGCATTGGATGATAGATACCTCATCCGCATGGCAGTGATGGGCGGTACAGCTTCATCACGACAATTGGTAGAACGTTGGAGCACTGCTACAGGTATGTACATTGTCTTCTTCAACAATTAGTCGGCGTCAGCTACACCATGGACTGCGTGCAAGAATTTCTTTGTACAGGATTCCCCTGACGCAAAACCATCGACGCCTGTGGCTACAATGGGCTCATCAACATAGATACTGGCGTCGGCAACAAGTCGTCTTTTCTGATGAATCCCGCTTTACTTTGGGGTACAGTGATGGCCGAATCCACATTAGACGTTATAGCAGTGAACGCCACCTTCCGGATATGATAAAACAACTTCCAAGTGGATCCAATGTCATACTGGACGAACGCCAAGCGTGATAGTCTGGGGTGCCATTGGATATCTTGTGCGATCTCAGCTGCAAATAATTGAGGGTTATCTCAATAGCAACCGGTACAGAGAAGTTCTGGAGCCCGAAGTCGTACCCGTCCTTCAACGCATTCCAGGAGTTGTATTTCAACAGGGCAATGCCTGTCCATATATTTCTACGAATGTTCAAGATTTATTTTCAGTACAACAGATACAGCTTCTTCCTTGGCTTGCCTGTTGAACATGTCTGGGTTTTCGTCGATCGGCGTCTCACTTGTGACGCTCGCCCCGTAGTTAATACAGCTGAACTTTGGGTTCGGATAGAAGCAATCTGGAATGCTCGTCCTCAAGTACAAATTCAAAATCTGTTTAATTCGATGCCACGTCGTATAAAATCACTTAATACAGAGTGTAGTGGCTTCATCACTGATGTTCGACATCTAATTTTTTTTTCCTTTTTTTTTTTTTTTTTTTCTCCTCTCTCTCTCGTTTTTTTTTGTTTTTTGTTTTTTATCTTTACAAACAGGAGTATATATTACCAGCTATTTCACACACGCTTCGAGCGTTCTCAATGGCTAGTGGTCATTAAATGTGACACCCAGCGAAATGATATCAAATTGTGTATTTATTGTTACTTTCTCTATATACATAGTATAATGCATAGGGAAACTATTGTGACTGGGTTGAAAATTCGAATTCGAGTTTTCGACAGACGATCACGTTTCAAACATCTGTGAACTCAACTCCAACGTTCTTCAGATGATATCTGCCTGTGCGTGCGTTCGTACGTGTGTGTGTGAGAGAGAGTGTGTGTGTGCGTGTGTGTGGAGACGATATTTCATGAAAGATTGGAGTGTGTGGAACGAAATTTGGTACAATAATCACAATCAGTGAATACTGGAAGCCTATTGATTTTAAACGCAATCGAATGTAATGAAAACCCTAAATTTTTGAAAAAAAATCATCAAAAAATCAAAACTTTTGTTAAACAATGTTACCTAACTAATAATTTCTTATGTAATTTTTTATTAGAAAACAATTGACAAAAATTTCAGAACGCATTAGATTATTATTAGTAGATACACTACTGACCCTCATATATAGGTTCAAAATTTCATTCTCATTTTTTAATAAATATCCATGAAATAAAAAATTTCCAATCTTACTAATTAAAAGTGATATATTTGTATGTATCCTTCTTCGTTTTATCGTTTAATTATTATCTCAGCTTCTATCCGTGCTCATGAAAATCCACATTTTAAGATCCCATTGCTTTATTTTTGCGGCTTGAAGAGTTCTCCTTCAGAATGAAGAAAATTCGGGGGAAATATGATTAGAAGGAAAATTATTAAAGAGAAAAGTCATTGATTACTGAACATAAATAAAATAAATGTTTGTTATTTCGTTCGTGCTCGATATCAAAGAATGTGATTAACGTGAATTCATCATACCGTTATAATCAAAATTCTGATATGGACATCATATGACTTTCTCTACAAACACATATTAATAATTGAATAAGCTAAATTTAATTGTTTAAAATGACATGGATACTTACTTGATCCAGTTTGAAGTTTTAATACCTCTTCATTTTCACGCGGTTACATAATGTTTCTTCAAAGTTCCAAAAACCTTAATATCTTGTGACTGGTTCGTCTTAGAGTAATGTTGCTCTTATTAGCTTTGCTGTTAAAAATTATGTATGAAACAAGTATTTAATTAATACATTTCAGTATGTTTAGTCTTGGACTTCAGATTTTGACGATTTTTGTGGCCCATTTTGTAGTAAAAGCAGATTCAATTTTTCCTAATCATATCATAATCTAATTAGCCCCAAAGGTAATTCACAAGTGACTTATCTCAGGGTGAGTCGAGTGGTCTAGGTTTTCGACAACTGACTTATTTTGCAAATGTTGTAAAATTTCATCTAATAGTTTTCAAGCTAGAGTGGATACACACATTGCACGAACGGTCAGACAGATAGATACACAGGCAGACAGAAAAACACACAGACATCACGCTAAAATAGTTTTTCGTGTAGTAAATTGACTGAAGCGTATAGATCCGTAAAAAACTCAAGTTGCGATTGGAAATGCGATGTATCCAATCATAGGGATTTCTCCACAGATTAACAGTTCCCAACAGATACAGTTTGATACTGTGTGGGGAACAATAACACAATATCGAAGTTCCGGCCACACAAATAGCTACTGTAAGCTTTCGGGTCAGTCGTGTGGTCTGGGCTTTTCACAGTATTGAAGTTATTTATGTTGACACAAAATAAAGTTTTCTTATAAATTGATTTCACTGAAAGTTAACAGATGTGTTGTTTTTTACTGATTAAAGTAACCATTACATTTCTTGAAATTCGGATGATTCTTTTAAAAATATCAGGTTCTCTTTGTAATAAAATGGTAAAGTAAAAATTTTAATATCTTAAAATGAGACGGTGATAATTTCTGAACATCAAGATCAATTCATTTCTGGTTAAAAGTAATGACAAAATGTAAGAAACCTTGCTGCCCCAACCGGGAATGGAACTTTGGATCTCCGAACTGACCAGCCGACACTCTACCTTTGAGCTATTGGAACAAAATCGCAAGCTGTTTTCGTCGGAATGGATTCTGAATTCTCCACCATCTAATGTCAGATTGGAAGGCTACTGACAATTTGGCTGACCACCTCCTGCTATTTTTACCTCCAGTTAGTCTCCTGCTACTACTATTTTTACCCAGGTTAGTATCCTGCGTGGTCATTATTCTCTCAATTTGAAATCAGTGCTCAATCTTCCAAAGTCCACTGAATCCACACTAGTCGTATTAGGGTCACTTTCAGACCTCCGACATTTTTTCTAAATTTTCTTTTCTAAATTTTATCCTAAATTTCTGTTTTTCTTTTCCATGTGCCTAAATTCCTCTCCTTTTCCATGTATTTTCTTCTTTTTATATATTTTCTAAATTTCGCTTTTTAAATTTTATTATTTTCTTTAATTTTAATCTATTTTTCATTATGGTAATATATCTCACTCTAAATTTTATTTTTCAATGATCTTTTTAACTATATTCGCAATAATCCTTTTCCCATTTTTGAAAAATGGACGTACTTATCAAGTTCAAATATAATGTAAAACTGTCTGTTTAACCACACTATTTTTCATTAATTGTTATCTTTTCAGACCTAAATAAATGTTCGTTTGGTGGTATGGTAGACCTTGGGTGCCTCCTGAGTGCAGGAGGTATCCTCTGCCGGCCGTGCAGCTAGCTACTCTAAACCCACTATGTGAGTCGCACGGTCTGGGATCTTCAGACCTCCGACACCCTTACACTAACCTACAAGGTTGATTTGTTCGGGTGCCATTGTAAAGCGTCTTGCTGCCCAACCGGGAATCGAACCCTGGATCTCCGAACTGGCCAGCCGACGCTCTACCGCTGAGCTACTGGGACGAAATTGCAAGCTCTTTTCGTCGAAGTGGACTTTGCAAAAACTTCGTTCATTTGATAACTCGCAGTGAGCATATTTAATTTTTTTATGTGATGTATAACATCTATGGTTGGGGTATCTCTGGTTGAAATCGGAACGTTAATTAAAATGTAAGCACTTTGGACGGTAATATCTCCAAACCTAATAGATCAAAATTTGATATGGACAGTACGTGACTTTCCCTATATATTGAAATAAATTTATTCATTTCACAGTGAAAAAATGATATATAGCATCTATGGCACAAAGTTACTTATGTTGAATTGGGGCTTCTCCAGCTGATAGCATATAGAGTTATTTCGAAGTTAACTTACATTTAACACAACTCTAAATTGGCAATTATCAATATTGATAGCTTTCGCAAAAAGCAATAGAGTCCATACATTAAAATATTTTAATAATGAATTATTCAATTTTGCATCATTTTCGTTAACTTAATGTCATTTTTGCAATTTTAACTATTAATCTTAATTTATATTAAGCATTAATCCAGGGCGAAATATCGCAAAGTTGGTGATATTTCGCTAAATAGGTTCGCCCAGTTCACCAAATTTATCACCAAGCGTTACAGACAAACGGAGAGAAGAGTATTTCTTATATATAACTGTCTGTTAGAGAACGTTAGGTGCCAAAATACAAAACTATTACACACAGAATCTTGCCCCGGCCATCCAAATGGTTTCTCTAAGTCTTCGGACGAGACGGATGGTCTGGGTTTTCGACACAGAATCTTGCCGGCCGTCCAAATAGCTGCTCTTAGTCCTCTGGACGAGTCGGACGGTCTGGGTCTTCAACACAGAATCTTCTCAGGATGAGTCGGTCGGCCTGAGTTTTCGACAAAGAATCTTCTCTCGTGAATAGAACTAGCTAGATCCACGAGAATGATGTTAACAAAGCATGTTAACAACAAAGCATGCTAACGATGATAACGAAGCATATTAACAACAAAGCATGTTAACAACAAAGCATGCTAACGATGTTAACAAAGCACCATAATATTACTCGTACATATAAAAAGTGAATGTATTTCACAATAATTAATACTTTTTCAAATTTTGCGTAATCTTTTTTTATAAATTTATTTGAGAAAAGGTGTAATAACTCGAGAACGGTTCATGCTAGCGTTCTAAAAATTTATGTTAATCATTTTTTAATGAAAACTTACATAAGAAATTATTATTTATGCAACTTTATATTATTTGCGAACATTTGATTGCGTTTTAATCAATAGACTTCCAGTATTCACAGACTGTAATTTTTGTACCAAATTTCATTCGAAACCATCCATTCGTTCATGAGATATCTTCTCCACAGACTTCCACACACACAGATATCACATCAAAAACAATAGATTCGTGTTCAGAGATGCTTGAAACGTGCTCTTCCGTCGAAAATTAGAATTCCAATTTTCAAAAGAATTTAATCTCTGAAGACTCAAACCATTTTCTCTTTATTCCTTTAATAAATCATTAAATTGAGTTTAATTGAACACGCATATAAATATTTAAAATTACACTGAATTTGCACATTTAACTTAATCTTCGTTTTCATTTGGTAACTGTAAGTATTTTCAAAGGCGGCGTTGCAAAAAGTGTGAAGAAACTAAAATATCTCGAGAACGACTAGTCCTAGAGTAATGGGGATGGTTTTATTATTTTCACTGTTAAACATTACGCATAAAACAAGCATTTAATTGATAAATTTGAGCATACGTAGTCTTTTTTTAGATTTTGACGATTTTTGGGGAAACATTTCGCAAAAAAGATCAGGATTTTTTCTTTCCGAATCGTATCAAAGTCTAATCAGCACCAGAATAACCCACAGATAAGCTAATAACCACTAAGCTGTTGTCAACTTTAAATAGGAAACTTTAAACACAAAATTAGTTCAAACTAAAAGCATCAGGGATTAATTATATAAAAACTTAAAAGAAAAAATTGCTCAACATTTCAAAAGTATAACTTTGAAACGTTCAAGAAATATAACTAATTTACATCAATTTTTTCGTTCTGATAATGTTTCGGATAGAAGTAGAACTAAACTTTAAGGAGTTTGAATGTATGAGAAAGTAGAGTGGATAAATGCACTCCAGATATTTTTCTAAGGATATCATACCCACTGAGTTACGAGCAGAAACACTGACGGATAAATAGACGGATGTATGCGCAGATATCGTGAAAACTGATTGATTTGGTTTGATTTGTATTCAGAGATACTGAAAACGTGTAAATCCGTCCAAATCCGAGATTTGGATTTTGGCTATCTCCGATAGCCTAATTTTTACTTTCCCTGCAATACATGGTAATGTATAGGGAAAGTATTGGAATCATGCCGAAAATCACAACTCGAGTTTTCGACGGATCTACACGTTTCGAGACCTCTAGAATACGAAAAAACTATTTTTAGCGTGACGGCTGTGTGTGTGTCTGTGTGTCTGTGTGTCTGTCTGTCTGTGCAGATTTTGTATCCACTGTAATTAAAAAACTAATGGACCAAATTTCACAAAATTTGGTAGGTAAGTCACTTGTGGGCGAGTCTGGTGCTGATTAGTTTTGGGTATGATTCGGGATAAAATAAC
Organism: Amaurobius ferox; assembly: GCA_951213105.1. NCBI lineage: Eukaryota > Metazoa > Arthropoda > Arachnida > Araneae > Amaurobiidae > Amaurobius > Amaurobius ferox. The sequence continues at coordinate 94,326,496 of OX578148.1, forward strand.
CCGCCTTTTTTTTGCGAAATGGCCCGCAAAAGTTTGTATCCACTCTAACTGAAAAACTAATGGACCGAATTTCACAAAATTCAGTAGATGAGTCACATGTGGGTTACCCTGGTGCTGACTAGATTTTGGTACGATTCGGAAAAAAATAACCCGCCTTTTTTTGCAAAATGACCCGCAAAAATCGTCAAAATCTAAACTAAGGAACTACGTATGCTCAAATATATCCATTAAATGCTTGTTTAATACGTAATTTTTAACGAAGAAAAGAATAAGACCAACCCCATTACACTAGGACTAGCCGTTCTCGAGATATTTTAGTTTTTCGTATTTTCTTTACGGCACCTTTGAAAATAAGTCCGGTTACTGAATGAGAAAGAAAATTGAATTAAAAGTGAAATAAATTTAATTAAAATAAAGAAAATGTGGATATAAGTCTGCAGGGAAAGTCATGTGCTGCCCACATCAGATTTTTATCATTATCACAATACATTTTCTTTCTTTACGTATACTTTTATTATAGAGAAATTAATTTGCGATAAAGCCACACCTTATTGTTTAGATATTGTGTATGATGTGTTAAACTGATGTGTTTAACTGATGTGTTAAACTGATGTGTTTAACTGATGTGTTAAACTGATGTGTTTAACTGATGTGTTAAAACATTAAAAATAAAGTAAATTTAGCGATTATATTACAGTAAATTTTGCGATTATATTACAGTAAATTTAGCTTGTCGTGAAATATTATAAATTTTACTTTTACACAAACGATTATTTCTTTCTAAATAATTGAGTGAATTACTATTCATAAAATTTGACATATTTCTTTTAATCGGTTACAATAATAAGTTTATTTATATTGTTTTCTTAATCGAAATTTGTTATTCTGTAGAAAAAGTTATGTATTAGACACATGAGATTTTTTATCCAAATTTTTTGTACTTAAACGTTATAGTTTTGAGGGAAAAAACTTTTTTGCATCCTTTTAGAGACTCGTTTTGTAAAACCGTAGACTTGGAATGCTTTTTTTTTTCTGGGCACAAAATATATTTAATTAAATTCCAGAAAATTGATTAGAAGCAAGAAAAAATCCCCGATTGCCGTGCCGAGATTGATTTCTCATTAGCCGGGATAAGTTTCATTCTTTTCCTACCGACTGCGAATTTTTTTGCTTCGATTCATTCGTGGAGTATTAATAAACATTTAGGTTTCCGGAAGTAACGGCTTTATTCTTAAGAAACACAACTGTTAAAATTAGCAGTTTTTTTTTCAGTATATAGCGTTAAGACGTATCCTCCATAAACGGGAGCATATTCACAAGATACGGGAATAAGTTCGAATTTCTGGATAACTAAAGCTTTATTTAAAGCACCAATGGACATAAACGGGAACAATATACAGCTGAAAGGTCGCGAAAGAACTGTCAGGAATGATAAAACATCAATTAAATGTTCAACTCATTCACAAAAGAGAAGATTATATTCATAAGATACTTACCGATTTACAGTTCACTTTTATTAGTATCATTCTAATTATTTCCAATTGAACGATGACCAGCTTATGTATCCTCTGCGGAAAGTTCTGTGAAAACTCAGTAACTCCAGAAATTCTTATACAAATCATAAAATTCTAGAAGTTTTCGAAAATTACCAAGTTGTCAACAATTTGTCAACAATTTGTCAAATATGTCGCCAAGCCAAGTTGCCCGAATCTTTAAACAATAACAATGGTTTCCTGTAAATGTCACTTTCCCTTGGGGACAGGCAATATGCGGGAAAAATATTTTAGATATTCTTAACTTATCTCTTAGATAACTTCGTATTTTGTACTTTACTTGAAATCATTTGTTAGAAATAAGAGTTCATTTTTAACACTTTACAACAAAGTTGAAAGTGTGTGACTTTGTTCATTCTGTCTGTCTGTCTATCCGTTAGCACGATAACTGCCGTAAAAATGACTTTATCAAAATGAAATTTTAGTATATCGTTCAGACGGTCTGTGGGACCTATGGGAATATAAATGAATAATATCATCCAATTAGTTTTGGATTGAACCCGGGTTGAAAAAATGAAATACATTGAGCCCTATGGGACCTAATTTTTCAAACATTTTCTAAGCGGATTTAAAATTCACAAATTGCTTCGAGAGTTTTAGAAAATATTCAAATTATCCCATAAAATATGTAAAAAAAATTTCAGCAAAATATATTCAGTAGTTTTTTAAATAAAAATGTAAACACTAATTAGACTTTTCATATGAAGCGATCACTTGATCATTATATGAAGAGATCACATGACCCACTTCAAAATAAAATATGGCATCCATCTTGTGTCAAAATCGTGATTTTTATTCTTTTTAATTCATATTTAGTGCTGTATCCGTCCTAAAACCGCTTTATTTTTGCTTAAATTCTGTGCATATACATACTGAAACAACGCAATTACAATATATTTGAGTTTAAATGATCATCCAACTTTGAATATTTCTACAACGAAACCTAATTTTCACTTAGGGAGAATGTAAATACCAAAAAATGTGGAATGAGTTGTATAAGAATTGTTGCCTTTCTTTAGAGCAAAATTATTTAGCTCATGGAGTCTGCAATATAACTGTTATGAATGAAATATTCATTGATTTTACACAGAGAAGGACGAACTTCCCGGCCGTCGAAACGGTTACCTTTCACCTTTCTGGTAGGTCGGACGGTCTGGGTCTCAACAACAACAACAGAGAAGGACGATTTTTTCGATGAAGTTTTAAGCATAGAGTTTAATTACTTGTATCTCCATGGTCTTCAGTTTTTAAATAAAATAAATTATTATAGTATTGTAATGAATGGAAAAAATTTATGAATGAAATGCTGCTTTATATAGAGGCGATTTATATTTCGATGACGCCATTTGAATGAATTTCATTTGTTTTCGATGAAATTTTCAAATATAATAAATTATTGTAGTATTATGATAATTTTAAAAATATTACCGAGGAATGTATCGCATATTAGAGATGTTTAAGCCAGGCAATTTGTATTTCAATGCCGTCATTTGAATGAAGTTCATTTTTTTCGATGAAGTTTTAAGTTTTCAAATATAATAAATTAATGTAGTATTGTGACAATTTTAAAAATATTACCCAGGAATGTATCGCAATTTAGAGATTTTTATATAAAATTGCATTGAAGTTGAAAAGTGTTTCATAATCAATGCTTTATGCATGATTGATCTTTCTTGTTTATTTTAACTAGTTATTCTATTTAATCTCTAGTTACTTCATATAATGCTTGGTTATTTCTCTTTTATAACAATTATTTCCCATCTATGAGTAACATATGGATATTGTGTTATGAGTAAATGCAAAACAATGCATTTTAAATTTGTCAATTTATATAAAATATTTATATAAGTTGAAAGTATTTAAATGCTTTTACAGTGGAAATGAAATATTTAATTTCTTACTGTACAAGAACATTAAAAAATTTAAGTATTTTAAATTCTCAATGCACATAAATTGAATTTCAGTTGATTCAAGGAATGCTGTTTGGAAGTAATTTTTTTTTTAAATTCGTGTTTGGAAGATAAACAATCCCATTTTAAGATCCATAGTATTCCTATGGAAAAGTAAAATATACTGGTTGTAGACTGATATCATAAAACTTCAATGTATCGTGCTTTAATAACGTTATTGTTGGCACATTGTTTTAAAATAGTAAAACTTTTCAAAACATTATGATGATTTATACACTCGAAATGATCCGGCCACACATCTTGCTACCATAAGCCTTCGGGTTGGTCGTGTGGTCTGGGTTTTCAACACTCGAAATGATATTTATGTTGGACATGAAAGATGAAACATTACATCATATAATTAACGGTTTAAAGTTCAATGTCCTCACTTGGGAATACGGCATTTAAAACACACACACACAGATATATATATATATATATATATATATATATGCGTGTGTGCGTGTGTGTGTATAATAAACATATTATATGAAATACCAATGATAGATTTAAGATAAATTGCAACTCATATAACCATAACTTAAAATATAAGATACCTACTTATAAAGATATAAAAAAAATAGAGTTTCATCAATCAAGGGGAGAATAAAAAGCAAATATCTAATCATCAAACAATATATAATCTATAATTATCAATGGTGGGATTTCAAAATTGAATGACCAACAATGAGGAAAAGACAACGAGCAATGAAAAAAGTAATGTGTGTCGTGTTCTTCAGAAGTACAAGTCTGGTCAAAGCCATAAAGCTAGAGGGACAGAAAACAGTTACAGCTAACTGGTACACCACTAAATGTCTTTCAGAAATTCTTCAGGAAGTGAATGTTAGAGGACTCATGCTTCACCATGACAATGCATCTTTTCATTCAGCAAGAATGACAGTCGAATTTCTTGAGCAAAAAACATCAACGTGATAGAACATCCACCTTATTCTCCCGATCTTGCTATGTGATTTGGCTATATGTTTAATCTAAAAAAAATTTACGTGGGCATAGTTTTAATTCCGAAGATGAGTTTGATGAGGCTATAAAAGCATATTTTTCATCGATTCCAAGAAATGGATGGCTTGAAGCATTTAATCTTTGGAAAATTCGCTTACAAAAGTGCATTGATATTGAAGGGAAGTACTTTGAACACTCCTAAGAGTTGGTAAATTTAACTTGTACCACTTAGCCGTATCTTAAAAATTTCAGTGTGACCATTGTTCTCTCTATATTAAAAAAAATGTAACTGATGCCGCCACAGCTGTTTGACAAATTTCTCGTTTCTCGAGATTCTTTACTTCGTACCGCAAAACCTATCACATATAAAAATATGAAAGTTGGTACGCTATAGAAAAAGCTTTGGGGAAGACGCTGAAATAAACCATTTTTTGATATATATTGTAGTTAAGAAATATTTAATGTCAAAGTCAAAGACAAAATATTTGAGCTACGAGTTCGCGTCTTGGATAGATTAACAATAGCAAGACCACGAATTTTTGCAAGTAGGTACCTACATGGGTGAATTTTTGTAGGACGGAGCCTCTTTTTTAATTTCAATGTAGTTTTTGAGATATTTTACTTTTTATGCACTTCTTATTTCCACGTCCTGTGATTTCTCTGTCTCGTTCCGTAAAAATTATAGCATACAAAAATACGAAATCTGGTAAATTTATAGAGAAATAACAGGGTAATAGGATGAAATAAACTGTTTATTGATTTAAACTTTAGTTTGGCATGAAATAGCTCGCGAAGCGAGCTCATGATCAATGAATTCAGTTTTTGGATTCCCTGGGCTAAAAAAAATCCATGCTTTCCAACCTGCGGAAAATTGGCAGTGATAGAAAATAAATTTCTGAAAGTTGAATTTTTGGGAAAGATAGATATGAAGCGAGCGCAACAAGTAGGAGGTGAAACTGGTCGACAATCAGGAGTCGTGGGGGAGGCATCCACAGGGACCGTACCCTCCTCCCCCTACCACCAACCTCTTGGAAGGGCTTACGGACACACATGTTTAACGTAATCGTACTCCGCGTGAACACGGCGACAGTTTTGGCAGCGGAAAGAACCGAAGGGGGTTGCGCAAGCGAAGCTAGCAGGAGCAGATCCTCCAAGCATATATATATATATATATATGATACAGAAATTTTAAGCCTTTCCCAATAATGCACCCCTTTCTTTCACAATTATTATTCCAAATTCCTATTTCATGTCCAGCACATATTGCAATTACATTAAATTCTATCCCACGCCACTAATATTAACAAAGTCTGCCAACACTTCCTCTTTTCCTCTATCATACCATATATAGTCATTAATCTTAACCTCTGCTTAAACTTTCTCATATGAAACTGCTTTCCCAATCACATTTTTAAAGCCTAAGACGCGAAGACAGCATGTGCCCTATGCCTCATATCCCCCCCACCTCCGATGTAAATGTAATTTGTACTTGTGAAAAACTACGCAGACTACACTGAGATTTGGTGAGAGCCAGTCGACGATCAGGTCGTGGGAGAGACATTCGCAGGGACCGTACCATCCTTACCTACCACCAACCTCTCGGAAGGACTTACTGACCCACATGTTTAACGTGATAGTACTCTGTGTGAACACGGCGGCATTTTTGACAGCGCAGGGAATCGAACCCGGGCCTACCGAGTGCAATACCCGCGCGCTAACCACTGGGCTACCGCGCTCCCGGTTGTGTGCCTGTGTAAAACAAAGGCTGATTGGGACAGCTGGCCCCTTTCAGCAAATGACCCCCGGTACACACTTACCCGATGGTCATCTGCTGAAAGACTGAAGCGTGATTCATCGCTGAACACTATGCGATGCCAGTCTGCTGGCAGCCATGATGCTCGGCTACGACGCCACTCCAAACGACTCTGTCGATGTTGTGGGGTTATGGACAGACGTCTTAAAGGCCGCCATGAGCGTAACCCCACCTCAGCCAAGCGCCGTGAGATGGTGGAAGGTACCGTGGGTACTATGGAAGATGCTGTAGTATGTTGGATGGTGAACAATGATGCCGTTGGGCCATTTCGAGCCTGTTGCACAATCATCCGATCTTGCCTCGCATTCGTGCACCTTGGTTTTCCAGAGCCTTCATTCCGCCGATGCAGGTGGCGGCATGGTATGATCAGCCAGTTTCACGCATCCTGACTATACGACCACGTTCGAACTCGTCTAATTGCTTATAAGGTCTTCGGCAAGATCGTAACGGCATTATTTGTTGTGTCTCCATGGAACAGCAACGCCGATAACGAGCAAAGATGAACCGTCCACATTTTAACCTGTTTTATAGGATGCTAGTTGAGCGCAGTAGAATAGGACGCAGTAGAAACGCGCGCTATGACCGAAGTTAACACTCATTGGCCTTGCAAATGTAATCATTTAATACTTGGTATATAAAGGAATTGGCATGCGAAATTTCGAAATGACCGGATTATTTTTTAGGGGTGCTTCGTTTTTAGCACTTTACAACAAAGTTGAAAAGTGTTTATGATTTTGTTCATTCTGTCTGTCCGTCTGTCCGTCCGTTAGCACGATAACTGCCGTAAAAATGACTTAATCAAAATGAAATTTTTGTATGTTGTTCAGACGGTCTGTAGGACCTATGGGAATATAAATGAATAATATCACCCAATTAGTTTTGGATTGAACTCGGGTTAAAAAAACGAAATACACTGAACCCTATGGGACCTAATTTTTCAAACATTTTTTAAGCGGATTTAAAATTCACAAATTTCACTGAAAATTTTAGGTAATATTCAAATTGTTCCATAAAATATATAAAAAAAATCAGCAAAATATATTCAGTAGTTTTTTAAATAAAAATTAAAATAATAATAACACCTCTTATATGAAGCGATCACGTGACCATGATATGAAAATATCACGTGACCCACTTCAAAATGATATATGGCATCCATCTTGTCTCAAAATCGTGATTTTTAAAGTTCTTTTTAATTCATATTGAGTGTTGTATCCGTCCTAAAACCGCTTTAGTTTTGCTTAAATTCTGTGCATCTACATACTGAAACAACGCAGTTGCAATATATTTGAGTTTAAATGCTCATCCAAATTTGATTATTTCTACAACGAAGCCTATTTTTTACTTATGTAAAATGTAAACAGCAAAATATGTAGAATGAGTTGTATAAGAATTTCTGTATTTCTTTAACGGAAAATTATTTAGCTCATGGAGTCTGCATAGCTGATATGAATGAAATATTCATTGGTGTTACAGAGAGAAGGACGATTTTTTTCGATGAAGTTTTAAGCATAGAGTTTAATTACTTGTAGCTCCATGGTCTTAAGTTTTTAAATAAAATAAATTATTATAATGTTGTGATGAATGAAATGAATGGGAAATGTTTATGAATGAAATGCTGCTTTTATAAAGAGAGCCAGGCGTGTTATTTTTTCTATGACGTCATTTGAATGGATTTCAGTTGTTTTAGATGGAGTTTTCAAATATAATAAATTATTGTAGTATTATGATAATTTTAAAAATATTACCGAGGAATGTATCGCATTTTAGAGATATTTAAACCAGGCAATTTATATTTCAATGCCGTCATTTGAATGAAGTTCATTTTATTCAATGAAGGTTTAAGTTTTCAAATACAATAAATTAATGTAGTATTGTGATAAGTTTTAAAATATTACCGAGGAATGTATTGTATTTTAGAGATGTTTAAATAAAATTGTATTGAAGTTGGAAAGTGTTTCATAATCAATGCTTTAAGCATGATTGATCTTTCTTGTTTTTTGTAAAAGAGTGTATATATATATATATATGTATATATATATATATAATATATATATAATATGCAATAATATATATATAATAAATATAAAATTTTAAAGATTTTCTAACTAGTTTTTTTCTTTAACATTTAATTGTTTTAAACATCACACTTCTTGTCATGTATAAAATGAATCCACATTTTTAAATTCATCAAATTTTCAGTTTATCTTTCTTTATGTTTGCCATTTGGTACGTGGATGGTACTTTGAATGATTTGAATAGCCTATACAGGATCTCGAAAGGGAGGAGGTCGATAAGCAAATGAGGGGGTGCTAGAGTACTGTATTTCCAATAATAACTCAATAATAGGAAAGCTTTGTAAATACAACATAAACTGGTCAAGCGGTTTTAAAAGGCACAAAACAGCCTTCTTCAAGACCAATTGGAAGCACAACGCTTATTTAAGTGATTTCGGCAACTGAGCTAGAATAGTATACGTGCCTGAAATTTTTCTATTTATTTTTCTTGTTTGTGTTTTTACAGCTGAACTTAAATATGTCATGTTCTTTCCTTATTGTTTTAGTAAGTTTTCTCTTTATTCGGCTATTATCTCTGGTCTTCTTTTTCTTGTCGACTTATTTTCTGCTATTTTTTCTTGTTTTATGTGCGTGTGTGTGTGTGTGTGTGTGTGGTGGTGGTGGTGGTGGTGGTGGTGTGTGTGTGTGTGGGGTGGGGGTCTGTTCGTAGTATCCTGCTTGTATTTTTCCCTGCCTCATTGGGTTTTTCTTTTTACATTTCTGCTTGCGGTGATTTCAACATATTTGCTTCTACATTCAGCCACGTGTGCTGCTTCAGTTGCAAATCTGACTTGAATAAGTGAGGTCTCTCTTTTATGTCTGTCCTAAAAAAAGGCTGTTTTGCGTCTTTGAAACCGGTTGACCAGTTCATATATTTATTTATGCTGCATTTTTCTTTGTGTTATTCATTTACTACAAATATAGAAATTTATTAATTTAATAATTTTTTCGTTTTTTTTTTACAAGCTATATGTTGCACACATTAAATATTTTATACGGACTAGTATCCTGTTTGACGTTATTCTTCGTGAAATTGGAACAACTACCATAAATTAGTCCTAAAAAATAAAAAATCTGATGTGGGCAACACATGACTTTCCTTATATAATGCTATATAATGCAATGAATTTACTACTTTAACAGTAAAAACAATAGGTTATTCTTATAGTAGATATATTCTTTCCAAGATATTGAATTTTTGTCAATTAGTTGTCATTTTCATTGATTTAGCTTCATTTTATCTATTTGGCGAGATTTTCGTTAATTTAGCAACATTTAAACAAGTCGTCAAGTTGGCGACATTCCACCAAATTCGTCACCAAAATCTCGCTAAGCATTATGGATGGAGAAATAAGTTATTCTTACAGCAGATAAATGACTATTGGCGTTCAAATACAAACGTATTATTCAAAGTATCTTTTCTCATGAATGGAACGAGCTAAATCCATGAGAATGATGTCACCCAATTTATCGTATGATATTACATATGAAAAGTGAACATGTTTCTCAATAGGTAATACTTTTTTTTTATTTTACATGATTTTTTGATAATTTTTTTTAAAAATGTGCAATATCTCGAGAACGGTTCATGCTAGCGTTCTAAAATTTATGTCAATCGTTTTCTAATGAAAAATTACATTAGAAATGTCTATTTGCGTAACTTTATTAAAGGTTTTGATTTTTTAATGATTTTTTCAAAATTTCCCTCGAAAATTTTGGGGGGTTCTGAACATTCGATTGCGTATAAAAACAATAGGCTTCCAGTATTCATGGATTGTGATTTTTGTATTAAATTTCATTCAAATCGGTCCATTCATTCGTCAGTTATCGTCTCTACACACACACACACACACACACACACATACATCATCTAAAAAATGTTCTATTCGTGATCAGGGATGCTTGAAACGTGATCTGCTGTCGAAAACTCGAATTCGAATTTTCGACCCCGTCACAATACTTTCCTTATACATTATTGTATATAAGGAAAGTAATAAAGTCCTAGAAAATTCCAATTTCGTTATTATTTAGACATCAGGCATTCACTGCATCTAATATGCAGGCGTATTTTTTGTACCAAACGCGACGTGCGCTGAGGGAGTTTGACTAGCCAATAGGAACAAAGCATACGGCGGAAAAGTTGGATTTTTTCAACACTTCCAAAACACTCTTACATACGCGGTGTCTTCCTATTGGCTACTAGATCTCCTCGGCGCACTGCGTGCTTGGTGAAACTAAACCATAAGTTACTAGGACGCCATGTAAAGAATTCCTATCTGACCTGGGAATGAAACTGCTGATATCCAGCTGACTATTGAGCTACCTACTGAATTATTTTTACTTATACTAAGAGGAGAGGATGACTCGAAAGTCTTATTTAGCAAATTAAGTGAATTAAATAAAATGCATTATGTGTAAATTAGAACGGTATTAATTTTAAGCGGGAACAAATAGATATTCGGAAGTTCCCCCAAGTCGTCGAACGTTTTTTATACGTAATTTTACTACATTTTAATACAAATGATACTAGTATTATGTATTTTCATTTATATTGCCAGCGATGCAGGACGTTATGGCGTCCGAAAGCGTTCTGGCATTCTTGTAACTTCGTGTACGTCATTAATGGTGTTTCAAAATAAAGACATTTTATAACAAATTTGTAATCTTTGCTGAAAATATTTTTGAAATATTTGTAGACGTGTTTTCCATATTTATTAATGATAAGATATTTGTACGCTCATCGAATTAAATATCCAAAATGGTGTATATAATTTTAAAGGTGCCAAATAAGGTTAGGTGAGTAGACTTATCAGATGAAATACTACTTGATGATTCTATTGAAATCATTATCTTGTTGTTAATGCATGCTGCTTGTGTGTTTTAAAACTTTTCCCACATTTTTAACACTTTACAACAAAGTTGAAAAGTGTTTATGACTTTGTTCATTCTGTCTGTCTGTCTGTCTGTCCGTTAGCACGATCACTGCCGTAAAAATGACTTAATCAAAATGAAATTTTAGTATGTTGTTCAGACGGTCTGTAGGACCTATGGGAATATAAATCAATAATATCACCCAATTAGTTTTGGATTGAACCCGGGTTGAAAAAATGAAATACATTGAGCCCTATGGGACCTAATTTTTCAAACATTTTTTAAGCGGATTTAAAATTCACAAATTGCTTCGAAAATTTTAGGTAATATTCAAATTGTTCCATAAAATATACAAGAAAAATTTAGCGAAATATATTCAGTAGTTTTTTAAATAAAAATTAAAATAATAATAACACCTCTTATATGAAGCGATCACGTGACCATGATATGAAAATATCACGTGACCCACTTCAAAATGATATATGGCATCCATCTTGTCTCAAAATCGTGATTTTTAAAGTTCTTTTTAATTCATATTGAGTGTTGTATCCGTCCTAAAATCACTTTATTTTTGCATAAATTCTGTGCATCTACATACTGAAACAGCGCAATTACAATATATTTGAGTTTAAATGCTCATCCAAATTTGATTATTTCTACAACGAAGCCTATTTTTCATCTATGTAAAATGTAAACAGCAAAATATGTAGAATGAGTTGTATTAGAATTGCTGTATTTCTTTAACACAAAATCATTTAGTTCATGGAGTCTGCATAGCTGATATGAATCAAATATTCATTGATTTTACAAACAGAAGGACAATTTTTTTCGATGAAGTTTTACGCGCATAGAGTTTAATTACATGTAGCTCCATGGTCTTAATTTTTAAATAAAATAAATTATTATAGTATTCTGATGAATGACATGAATGGGAAAATGTTATGAATGAAATGCTGTTTTTATAGAGAGATCCAGGCGTGTTGTTTTTTCTGTGACGTCATTTGAATGAATTTCAGTTGTTTTCGATGAAGTTTTCAAATATAATAAATTATCATAGTAATATGATAGTTTTGAAAATATTTCAGAGGAATGAATCGCATTTTAGAGATGTTTAAACCAGGCAATTTATAATTCAATGACGTTATTTTAATGAAGTTCATTTTTTTCGATGAAGGTTTAAGTTTTCAAATATAATAAATTAATGTAGTATTGTGATAAGTTTTAAAATACTACCGAGGAATGTATTGCATTTTAGACATGTTTAAATAAAATTGCATTGTAGTTTGAAAGTGTTTCATAATCAATGCTTTAAGCATGATTGATCTTTCTTGTATTTTATGATCGTCTCTTGAGCGTGCCATACTTTTAATTCAAAAAGCGTAATATTTAGTAATAAACCATACGCATTTTGATTTAGGAACCATACAAATCAAAATGTAAGACGACTCCTTACGGTCACAAATATTTCTGACATTGGCAATTTTCACATCGCATTCCCCAGAAGTCGTCCATTTAGAGGAAGTGGATGCTTCCATTTTTTGCACCAATGTCCAATAATCTGTCTCTAGAGAGGGCCTAGAGTTCCGAAGTTCAGGTTACACAGAAAAGGGGGTGGATATTATAAGATGTGCATTTGCTGTATCATCAGATTTCGTCTGCACTTTGAAGGAATGCAATGTTAAATCTGAATCATGGTCTTAGGAATTGCGATGGAAGGGAGGTGGGTACTGCGTGCTGATACAGGAAAATACATTTCTCGTTTGCTGTTTGGAATTATGATTTTCATGAACTGATAACGCAGTGTTTTGGATTGGGCTCCAAATCAAGGGGAGGGGAGGATCTGATGAGTGCAGCATATGACTTCAAACTAAAATTCAGTTTTTGTTTTTTATACTGATTAATTTTAATTTTAAGTAACATGTTATAAAGAGTTGCTTATTTGAAATTGTATCGGATTTGCAATTTTTAGGTAATTTATTTTTTCATTCCTGCAATGCCCATTTTTAACTGACGCACAGTCTTTTAAATTAAAAAACTGAAATATCTCAATAACGGTTTATTCTAGCGTAGTGATAATGGTTTTATTAATTTTGTTGGTAAAATTATGTATAAAACAGTATAAAAAAATTATGTATAAAACATATAATTAATATATTTGAGTACACTTATTTATTCAATTCATTTCAGTTTTAATATTTTTTTTCTTTTTTGAGTTACTTCAAAGAAAAGAGTCAGTTCTACCTCTCCGTTTTGCAGAAAAATCTGATCAGTAGCAGAATAATGCATAAGTGGCTTCACTTCCAAATTTCATGATGTTTGGTTGAATAGTTTTTAACTCAAATTGGATACATGCATTGCACAAAAATCAGACTTGTCGATACACACACACACATACACACAAACGTTACAGTAGATATTGCTGATTCGTATTCTAGAGTACTCAAAACTTCTAAATTCGTCAAAAATTAGAACTAATATTTTCGACCGCATTCCATTGCTTTACCTGCGTACATGTAATTGTCTTGTAGATAAAGTAATTAAAGGCCCTTTAGATTTAAGCCCTTCATTAAATATTGTATACCTTTTCATTATTTTTTTTTTATTATCTACTTATTTTGACTTAAGCAAAGAGAAAATTATTATCGCAAAATTTTTCAATTGACATATTTACTCAAATTTATATGATACTAGAATTTTCAATTTTTTAAGATACTGTCTTATTTTAACAAAGATTTTCCCAAACCCACTTCTATTACATTAAACCGATTCTTGAAACAGGGAAAAAATTAATGTTAAACCAATGTGGAGGCTACAAATTCCCCTTGGTTCGATCTCGTGGGGGATAGGTTCGAACTTGGAACTTGGAACTTGCTGATCCTTCGTTATAACCATTAGGCCAAAAGAATTCTTTGGGCACGAAGGTATAATCGGAGATGTCTTTCGTAGCAGAGAGTGACGCAGGAGCAGTGCCCCAGCACGAATATATTTTTGATACCATTTGGTTGGTTGGTTGGTTGGTTGGTGTCGTGTCCATAAGAGGTCAGATTGAGCCATGTGCAGATATTACTGCCTTAGCGAGATCCACAATCTTCTCATTATAAAGATTTCCCTGGAAAGGGAATTCGCCAATGCATTGCAAAGCCGCAAGAATTGCTGGACAGTCAAATATGTGTTCCAGTGTAAGCTCTTCACCTGGGCAGTTTCTACAGTATTTATAGGTTCTGGTGCCATCCGCATTAATTTTCATACCACCTAGGTGTCTAGTTCTTAGTCTGGCAATTGTCTTGGTGATCTCCCTATTCGCATTTATTACACAGACCTGGTGGTCCAATCCTATAGGTTTCACTCTAAGTCTGTATCTAGCGATAGCATTGGCATCGTCAAGAGTGAGGGTGCCTGAGGTGTCTTTATTTAAGTTCCTTGCCTCCTTGGCCAATTCATCGGCCGCCTAATTGCCGTCAATTCCTACATGTTCCTACCTTCGTCTTCATTTTGGCGAACTTTAACCAAACTATTTATATTTTGCAACTTTATTTACAAACAGGACCAGGAACTTTTATCCTATAGATTTCTTGTGCAGTTAATTTTGTATAACTAGAACTATGATTCTTATATTCTTATTTTTAGGGAAATTACATTCTTTTTTTAATGGTCAGGCGCTTGATTAATTAATCATTCGACTTTACAGCGGGCAGATCGTGAACCATTGTGCCGTCACATTCCGTTGCCTCGGCGAACTACGGGGGGCCGGAACACATTACATCCTTTACGGACACCACAACATCCATACCCGCAGTTGGGATTCGAACCCACGAACCTGGTAGTCGAGCAAGGACTAATAAATGCTGGTCTCAGACCTCTTGCCTACACGGGCGGTACATTTGGACTACTATTAAAAATTGCATATATTTTAAATAATGAGCAATGTTGAATACGTCTACCAGTTAAAAATATTTTTAATATTGGGCCACTTAGAACACAATTGTGACTGTAGTGGTTTCATTGCTAGGGTGTTACGTATTCGAGTTCACAGAAAGTTTGTTATCTTCTCAGAGCAATTTTGAGTGGATTAGTTTCGAAATAAGTTTCTAAAATTATCAAAATTCGACTTTAGTAATACCACTTTGCGCCTATCATTGGAAGGATTTTTTTTTTAAATATTTGTATCAATATTTCAGAACCTACATTTACATAAAATGTTTCATGGCTTTTAATATAAAATCTAATACAAGCAATGTTTTAATATTTTGCTTTTTTAATATGCAGTAAGTAAATACTGCAAATGCAGTAACTAAGCCTTTTTTAAGCCAGTCATCAGCTCCGGATTTATCTCTGATAATATCCTTAAAATACTTTAAGTCTGGCTTCAGAAATGCTTTTCTTTTATATTTATTAGCTAAAAAGAACAAATTTGAACCATTCATAAAGGGAGGGGAAGTAGCTTATGAATATTATAAGTCCTTTATTTGTGATTTTTTGGAATTTTAAAATGGAACTTTTATTTCTTACATGTCTAAACATTGCGTTTATTTTTAAAATAATCTCATATACTTTTAATAAGTATTTTTTTCAGTCACCGTGTATCAAGCATATACAAGGAATATATAATTTTTTAAAACTCCAACGGGGATTAAGATGATGTCTAATACAAGCTATCTCAGATAGACAACATGAATTCCATTTTAAACTTCATTCTTTATTTTTACTTTCCCTATATACATAGTATAATATGTAGGGAAAGTATTGTCGAAAATTCGAATTCGAGTTTTCGACGGAAGAGCACGTTTCAAGTATCCGTGAACTCGAATCGATCATTTTTGAGATAATGTATGTGTGTGTGTTTATGTCCGTGAGTCTATGGCGACGATATCTCCCAAACAAATGGAGCGTTTCGAACAAAATTTGGTAAACACATTGCAGTCTATGAATACTGGAAGTCTATCAATTTTAAATGCAATCGAGTGGTCAGAATACCCCCAAATTTTCGAATGAAATTTTGAAAAAATCATCAAAATATCAAAACCTTCAATAATGCTATGTAAATAATCGTTTCATATGTAATTTTTCATTAGAAAGCAATTGATATAAATTTTAGAACTCTTGCATGAACCGTTTTTGAGATAATGCACTTTTTTCAAATACATTTATCAAAAAACTACAAAAATATAAAAAAGTATTAACTATTATGATATAAGTACACTTTCATATGTAATAGGATGCGATACATTTGTTAACATCATTCTCGTGGATACAGTTCGTTCTATTCTGGAGTGAAGATACTCTGTGTAATGGTTTTGTATTTTGGCTCTTATTAATTCGCTAACAGACATTTATACATAAGAATTACTCTTATTTTCGTTTGTCTGTAACGCTTGGCGACACATTTGGCGACCTCGGTGACTCATTTAGCCAACTTGGTGACATTTCGCCTCAGAACGACAAAAGTATCGTTGGAACATCAAAAATGACGTTAAGTTAACGAAAATCATGCCAAATTTATGATTTAATTATAAAAATATTTTAATATATGGACTATATTGCTTGTAGCGGATGCTATCATATTGATAACTGTGAATTTAGAATGCGTGAAATATAAATGAATTGGATATTTCAAAATAGTTTTATATGCTGTCATCGGAAAAGCGACAAATTCAACATTAAGAACATTGTGGGGTAGAACACTCATACACCATTATTTCACTGCGTGAAAAAGTAAAGCCATTGCAAGGGGAATCATGTGATACTCACATTACATTTTTACTTTCCTTATATACATAATGTATAAGGAAAGTATTGTGACGGGGTCCAAAAATCGAGTTTTCTGCGGGAGAGCACGTTTCAAGCATCCCTGATCACGAATCAAACATTTTTGAAGTAATGTCTGTGTGTGTGTGTGTGTGTGTGTGTCAGTGGGTCTGTGGAGACGATAACGGACGAACGAATGGACCGATTCGAACCAAATTTGATACAAAAATCACAATCCGTAAACACTGGAAGCCTATTGTTTTTATACGCAATCGAATGGTCAGAACCCCCCCCCCCCTAAATTTTCGAATGAAATTTTGAAAAAATCGTCAAAAAATCAAAACCACTAATAAAGTTACGCAAATAGACATTTCTTATGTAATTTTTCATTAGAAAACGATTGACATAAATTTTAGAACGCTAACATGAACCGCTCTCGAGATATTGCACATTTTTCAAAAAAATATCAAAAAGTCATATAAAATAAAAAAAAATCCTATTGAGAAACATGTTCACTTTTCATATGTAATATCATGCGATAAATTGGGTGACATCATTCTCGTGGATCTAGCTAGTTCCATTCATGAAAAAAGATACTTTGAGTAATACTTTTGTATTTGAACGCCAATAATCATTTATCCGCTGTAAGAATAACTTATTTCTTCGTCCATAACGCTTGGCGAGATTTTGGCGACAGAATTGGCGGAATGTCGCCAATTTAGCGACTTTTTGAAATCTTGCCAAATTAACGAAAATCTCGCCAAATGGATAAAAATGACGCTAAATCAATGAAAATGACCACTAATTGTCGAAAATTCAATATCTTGGAAAGAATATTAGTATTTACTCTAAGAAAAACCTATTTCTTTTTACTGTAAAAGTAGTAAATTCATTACATTATATAAGGAAAGTCATGTGTTGTCAACATCCGATTTTTTATTATTTATCCCCAGTCACGTCCCAAATTATTCACTGCTATTTTGAATTTCACATATTATACAATAAAATCTGATGTGGGCAGCACATGGCTTTCCTTATATAACGCAATGAATTGACTATTTTTACAGTTAAAAAAATGATATTCTTATAGTAGATACTTATATTCTTTCCAAGACATTAAATTTTCTGCAATGAGTCGTCATTTTCATTCATTTAGCGTTATTTTCATTCATTTGGCGAGTTTTTCGTTAATTTAGCAACATTAAAAAAATCGCCAAGTTGGCGACATACCACTAAATTCGTCGTCAAAATCTCGACAAGCGGTATGGACGGAGAAATAAATTATTCTTGTAGCAGATAAATGACTATTGGCGTTCAAATACAAATGTATTACTCAAAGTATCTTTTTTCATGAATGGAACGAGCTAGATCCACGAGAATGATGTCACCCAATTTATCGCATGTTATTACATATGAAAAGTGAACATGTTTCTCAATAGGAAATATTTTTTTTACTTTATATGATTTTTGATAATTTTTTTGAAAAATGTACAATATCTCGAAAACGGTTCATGCTTTCTAAAATTTATGTCAATCGTTTTCTAATGAAAAATTACATAAGAAATGTCTATTTGCGTAACTTTATTAGCGGTTTTGATTTTTTGACGCGTAACTTTATTAGCGGTTTTGACTCGAAAATTTAGGGGGAGTTCTGAACATTCGATTGCGTATGAAAACAATAGGCTTCCAGTATTCACGGATTGGAATTTTTGTACCAAATTTCATTCGAATCGGTCCACTCGTTCGTCAGTTATCGTCTCCACAGACACACTGACACACACACACACACACACACACACACACACACACACACACACACACACTTTCACACGCACACACACACACACACAGACATCATCTCAAAAATGTTTGATTTGTGATCAGGGAAGCTTAAAACGTGATCTCCCGTCGAAAACTCGAATTCGAATTTTCGACCCCGTCAAAATACTTTCCTTATACATTATTGTATATAAGAAAAGTAATAGCATAGAGAAAGTATTATTTTCACGAAATTTTCGATTCCGAGGTTTTGATGGTAAAATATAATTTAGGATCCATCCCCTGAACACATTTTGACTGTTTTAGAGTGATGTTCGTCTGTCTGTCTGTGGTCAATTTCTTTTGTACCCGATAGTTGTCACAAATATTAATACATTTTCAAAAAACTTTATATCCGGCTTTCTTATCGAAAAATCTAGAACTAGATAGAACTTTTTGAAATTCCACCAAAAATTTTGAAATGTTATATTTTCTTAACATAGTAGCATAGGACACAATTTGACATAAAGGGTTGTGCATAAAGGTTTTTTTTATCTTTCATATTGTAACCACTTTTTTTTTACTTTCCTTATATATATATATAATGTATAAGGAGAGTATTGTAACGGGGTCGAAAATTCGAATTCGAGTTTTTGACAGGAGAGCACGTTTCAAGCATCCCTAATCACGAATTGAACATTTTTGAAGTGATGTCTGTGTGTGCGTGTGTGTGCGTGTGTATGTGTGTGTGTATGTCAGTGAGTCTATGGAGACGACATCTCACAAAAGAATAGAGCGATTCGAATGAAATTTGGTACAAGAATTACAATCCGTGAATACTGGAAGCCTATTGTTTTTAAACGCAATCGAATATTCAGAACCTCCCTAAAATGAGTGAAATTTTGAAAAAATCATCAAAATATCAAAACCTTTAATAGAGTTACGCAAATAGACATTTCTTATGTAATTTTTCCTTAAAAAACGATTCACGTAAACTTTAGAACGCTAGCTTGAACCGTTCTCGAGATATTGCCCATTTTTCAAATAAATTTATCAAAAATCACATAAATTAAAAAAAAAATATATTAACTGTTGAGAAACATGTTTACTTTTCATATGTAATATCGTGCGATAAATTTAGTGACATCATTCTCATGGATCTAGCTCGTTCCATTCATGAAAAAAATTCTTTGAGTAATACTTTTGTATTTGAACGCCAATAGTCATTTATCTGCTGTAAGAATAACTTATGTCTCTGTCCATAACGTTTGATGAGATTCTGGCGACGAATTTGACGGAATAACGCCAACATGGCGACTTTTTAAATGTCGCCAAATAAACGAAAATCTCGCCAAATGGATAAAAAATTACGCTAAATCAATGAAAATGACGACTAATTGACGAAAATTCAATATCTTGGAAAGAATATAAGTATTTACTATAAGAATAACGGGGTGGAAAGTGTGACGGGGTCGAAAATTCGAATTCGAGTTTTCGACGGGAGAGCACGTTTCAAGCATCCCTAATCACGAATTGAACATTTTTGAAGTGATGTCTGTGTGTGCGTGTGTGTGTCAGTGAGTCTATGGAGACGATATCTCACAAACGAATAGAGCGATTCGAATGAAATTTGGTACAAAAATTACAATCCATGAATACTGGAAGCCTATTACTTTCCTTATATACATAATGTATAAGGAAAGTATTGTGACGGGGTCGAAAATTCGAATTCGAGTTTTCGACGGGAGAGCACGTTTCAAGTATCCCTGATCACGAATCAAACATTTTTGAAGTGATGTCTGTGTGTGTGTATGTGTGTGTGTGTGTGTGTGTGTGTGTGTGTGTGTGTGTGTGTGTGTGTGTGTGTGTGTGTGAAAGTATGTGTGTGTGTGTGTGTGTGTGTCAGTGAGTCTGTGGAGACGATAACTGACGAACGAATGGACCGATTCGAACCAAATTTGGTACAAAAATCACAATCCGTAAACACTGGAAGCCTATTGTTTTTATACGTAATCGAATGTTCAGAACCCCCCCAAATTTTCGAATGAAATTTTGAAAAAATCGTCAAAAAATCAAAACCGCTAATAAAGTTACGCAAATAGACATTTCTTATGTAATTTTTCATTAGAAAACGATTGACATAAATTTTAGAACGATAATATGAACCGTTCTCGAGATATTGTACATTTTTCAAAAAAATTATGAAAAAGTCGCATAAAAAAAAAAAATTCCTATTGAGAAACATGTTCACTTTTCATATGTAATACCATGCGATAAATAGAGTGACATCATTCTCGTGGATCTAGCTCGTTCCATTCATGAAAAAATATACTTTGAATAATACTTTTGTATTTGAACGCCAATAGTCATTTATCTGTTGTAAGAATAACTTTTTTCTTAGTGCATAACGCTTGGCGAGATTTTGGCGACGAATTTGGCGGAATGTCGCCAACTTGGCGACTTTTTTGAAATGTTGCCAAATTAATCAAAATCTCGCCAAATGGATAAAAATGATGCTAAATCAATGAAAATGACGACTAATTGTCGAAAATTCAATATCTTGGAAAGAATATTAGTATCTACTATAAGAAAATCCTATTTTTTTACTGTAAAAGTAGTAAATTCATTACATCATATAAGGAAAGTCATGTGTTGCCCACATCAGATTTTTTTTTTAAACGCAATCGAATATTCAGAACCCCTCTTAAATTTTTGAGTGAAATTTTGAAAAAATCATCAAAAAATCAAAACCTTTAACAAAGGTACGCAAATAGACATTTCTTATGTAATTTTTCTTTAAAAAACGATTGACGTAAACTTTAGAACGCTAGCTTGAACCGTTCTCGAGATATTGCCAATTTTTCAAATAATTTTATCAAAAAATCACATAATTTAAAAAAAATATTAACTGTTGAGAAACATGTTTACTTTTCATATGTAATATCATGCGATAAATTTAGTGACATCATTCTCATGGATCTAGCTCGTTCCATTTATAAGAAAAAATTCTTTGAGTAATACTTTTGTATTTGAACGCCAATAGTCATTTATCTGCTATAAGAATAACTTATGTCTCTGTCCATAACGTTTGATGAGATTTTGTCGACGAATTTGGCGGAATAACGCCAACTTGGCGACTTTTTAAATGTCGCCAAATTAACGAAAATCTCGCCAAATGGATAAAAAAATGACCCTAAATCATTGAAAAGGACGACTAATTGACGAAAATTCAATATCTTGGAAAGAATATAAGTATCTACTATAAGAATAACCTATTTTTTTAACTGGAAAAGTAGTAAATTCATTGCATTATATATGGAAAGTCATGTAGTGACCACATCAGATTTTTTATCTAGAAGACGCAAAGCTTATGTAGCTTCCGAAACCGCCTTATGCCGTTATGTTTTCTAACATACTGTTTAATAAAAATATTTTATTCATAGATGTTTTTGCAGCAGTGAACATATTTTTTTTTAATTCTGTTAGTTCCCTTTTTCAATTCTCTTAAGTATTTTCTTAGCTTCCAGGTTTGTAATACTTGCATCTTAGGTGGCGTGTGGAATGATTTTGTTGCCTTTACAACGTGTGTTTCATGCCCTGAAGAAGGAATCTCGTCTTGCTTACGAAACCATTCGAAAAACAAAATATTTAATTCACAGGTATTTTGTGCAGAAGTTTGATCTTTTTCACCGAAACTGCAAATTCAGTCCCATGGCTAGAAATTTTATCCGACCACTACTTAGAGTCCCCTGCTTAGTATTCCGAGTAGGTTTGCCATTTAGAGAACCCAATACTTACATTCATTCGCACTTATGTCGAATCAGCGGTTCCCCTTCTCTGACTGTGGGGGTTGATTTCTCACCCTTACTCCGGGATACAGGAAAGATAGAAAACATGTATGCTGAATCATCCGTTTTCCTCATGCGCCATGGGGAAAAACAAAGTTATTTCGAAGTAGAGTTAAGTTAAATGAATATTCAACGAAGCATATTTCATGAACTATTACTTCCCCTGAATACATGTATTGGAACAGTATTGTGACAGGAATTCGAATTCGAGTTTTCGACAAATTTACACATTTTGAGCATGCCTGAACTGGATTCGAACTTTTCTCTGTGTATGTTGGTATATATGTATGTCTGTATGTATATGTCTGTGAATGCGATATCTTACGATCAGAAGGAAATTAACTGCTTTGTATAACATTTGGTGTGGTTATCATAATCTGTAAATACTGGAACTCTTTTATTTTTATCGCAATCAAACATTCGGAGGATACTCTAGTTTTCAAATATATTTTATTGAAAAAAATGTCACAAAATTAGGGCATTTAATTATGTTAAATAAACAATTATTTTATAATGAATTTATGATTAAAAATCTGATGTGGGCAGCACATGACTTTCCCTGCAGACTTATATTAACGTTCTCTATATTTTAATTAAATTTATTTCACTTTTAATTCAATTTTCGTTCTCATTCGGTACCCGAACTTATTTTCAAAGGTGGCGTAGAGAAAATACGGAAAACTAAAATATCTCGAGAACGGCTAGTCCTAGTGTAATGAGGATGGTCTTATTATTTTCGTCGTTAAAAATTACATATTAAACGAGCATTTAATGGATATATTTGAGTATACCTAGTTCTTTAGTTTAGATTTTGACGATTTTTGAAAGCCATGTTCCAAAAAAGGGCAGGTTATTTTTTTCTGAATCGTACCAAAATCTAATCAGCACCAGGTTAATCTACAAGTGACTCATCTACCGAATTTTGTGAAATTCGGTCCTGTAGTTTTTCAGTTAGAGTGGATACAAGCTTTTGCGGACCATTTCGCAAAAAAAGGCGGATTCTTTTATTCCAAATCGTACCCAAAACTAATCAGCACCAGACTCGCTCACAAGTGACTTACCTACCAAATTTTGTAAAATTCGGTCCATTAGTTTTTTAGTTAGAGTGGATACAAAATCTGCACAGACACACAGACAGACAGACACACAGACAGACAGACACACAGACACATACACAGACGTCACGCTAAAAATGGTTTTCTCGTATTCTAGAGGTCTTGAAACGTGTAGATCCGTCGAAAACTCGAGTTGCGATTTTCGACATGATTCCAGTACTTCCCTATACATTACCATGAATTGCAGGGAAAGTAAAAATGGCTTTCTCGAGACATTGCACGTTTTTTCAAACAAATTCACTAAAAAAGTAGCATTAAATTAAAATATATTATACATAGAAAAATAAGTTAATTTTTTATTTGTAGTATTTTGCTATACATTTTTTAGCACTACTCGCATGGATCGAACATATTCCATTCACGAGATATGACAAGACTTGTAATAGTTTCACGTTTTGACCAAAATTCAATTAAATAATATTAATATGATATAATGATATTTATATCAATTAAATGATGTCAATGACGTTTTTTTCTTTTATATGTGTATATAATTTTTTTTTTTGTCAATAAAGTCACCAAAAGCACCAAATTTCAATTTAAGTGATGTTAATTCAATGGCAAAAACACTATAGTATAGCTTTATCTATTTATACACACATCTGGAGATGTTATGAGGAATTACCAACTTGAAAAAGAAACTTAATTAATTTTTATGATATATTTTAACAGAATAATTTGCTTACGGAATCTGAAAAAGAATTTTTTTTTTATTTTAATAATTATTGCAATACTGGAAGTAAATATTATGAAATATGGATATGTGAAAAAATCGAGTGGGGACTCACACTCCAGTATTTTATTTTATTTTACAGATATATTTGGCATACGGAGTTCAAATATTCAAATGCTGATATTAAAACGTCCGGCAAATCGTAGGTTAAGTTTTATTTGAGACCACCTGAGAATAGTTTTCTTAATTTTGTCTGAAATCCATCTATTTAAACAACAGATTTTATACTTACTTCAAAAGGATGAACATTTTTAAATAAATAAAGTTTTTTTTTTCAATTTATATATATCTACCTTCTCCCTAATTAAAATTCTCAAATCTCCCCAATATCATCCCTCTTAAAGCTAATATAACGACACCCCACACAGACATGGTATATTACATTCCAACGAACAATATACCCAGATGACTGTTACCCAGTGCTGAGCAACATCCCGAACATAGTTTGGAACGCCATCACGTTCGATCGACCCCCACGTGATCGGGGTAACTTCTCCACCAGGAAAAAGTCGTAAATGGAGGATTTGCCCCGTTTGAAGTTTATCCGGGTTTTGGTAGATCCCTTGGTGTTTTTATTTTTATAGTGTGCCCTTTAATGATCAAGAGGGCTTTGACATTGTTTCATAATGTTACATAAAGTGTGATTTATTTGATATGTACTGATATAAGGTTTGCTGTATTCTGTTGGGATTTAGAGCGGACGCTCAGAATATAAATGTTGATTATTAAATCAATGTAACATTATAGCATTGTACAAGTTATTTTCACTTAAAATTTTATTGAAAACAATTCCCATTCGTTGTATATAGTTACCTGTTGTATGGCTGAATATGTGAGTGATAATTATCACGTTTGTGTCCCTTGAGTTCAAAATGAAAATAATAAATAAGGTGGAATTTTTTTTTGCAGTATTTTGTTGAGAATACAATTTGTTCTCAATATTTTTCAACAAAATGTATTTTTTATTAAAGTTAAATGTACTTTTGACGTCATAAAAATGAGAAAAAATTTCATTTCTGTCACTGTTTCAAAGTGAATAAGTGATGAGTTGAGTTTTCTTAATTACATCTCTTAATTGCATCAGTAAACATAAAACAATGGTATAAATGGGTGAGACTTAAGAAATTACGATATTAACTTCTAAAAAAAAAAAACCTATTTATGAAAATTTTAGCGATAATTTTTTTGGAAATTGCTGATACGCGTTTATTCCCGAGAATCAGGAATATTACATAGCTGCCCAAAAATATTTTTTTTTCATCTACGAGTATTAGACGGTGAAAGCATTGATTTTGCCAGTTACAAAAACCACTATTTAGAGTTTTGCTCCATATCTGTTTGAAACTTTAATGTTAACAGGTAAGAGAAAAACACAATTTTATTACCCATATTTGATGAGTTTATTTATCACCTGTCATTCCTAACACGTGTTTACGCGTTTAATTATTTTTTATATGAATGAAAATTTTAAAATATCATATCTTCTGTTAGTGAATGAAAGCGAATTATGCACAGTGCATACTCTGTTTCCTATTAATAGTTTGAATTTCCGTACGGACCGACCAAACACATATGTCATTTCTAATACGGGAATGTCATGAATATATATTGAAATTCTATTACTGAAGTTGAAAGTTCAGTTCAAAGTAAAAGTTTCAAGAAATAATTGTTCCTTTCGAGTTTTTCATAGCATCATACATTCATATTCGTTATATAACTTCGTTATATAAGCTCAAATTTTGTCACATTCAGTATCATAATCAAAGAATTCCAATGAGAAGGGATTGCTACTTTATTTAGTACAGTATAATTATATGTTTTAACTTAACTCTGCTATTTTGTTTTTGCTAATTACACTATCATTTTATTATTACTTTATTGCGGAAATAAAGTAATAATATTTATTAAAACTAAAATAACTGCGTTAAAATCAGCATACAACACAAAATTATTAGTGTCTCTGATCTAGCGGTTACGAGTGAAGGTTGCATTTCTTATGTATCCTGACAAAGAAGACAGTTTCGTGCATTAAAAACCGGTCGACGCTATTAATTTTGCATTGTATGCTGCTTTTGACAAAGTTATTTTTACGTTAACAGAAGTTTGCAGCAATACGTATAATAAAATTTGTGTTTATTTAATAGTTTTTAGAATGCAATTGTAACAAAATATTTGAATACATGACACTGAAAAGTAGTATTTTATTCGCAAATTCTAAAGTTTACGTCTCCTACTCATGTTTGAAAATTCTCAATGCTCTCTTCACAAATATCGCTATTTTTCCTTTTAAAAAATCGTATTATAACCCTCTATTTTCTTTCTTGAAAAAGATGGAATTTTATCAAATTTCTACGGTGTATAATAAATTAAGGAAACACTATGGATTTTTCTATGCTAGAATAAACTGTTTTCCATGTATTGTCAATTATCATAGTTTAGATAAATTACTTGGAAAGTTAGCGTTGTTTATGTATGCCAACAAATAATGTATCAGAAATTTCATAAATTGCAATATCTGTTTTGAAATCAGCAACTCTATGTTCTTATTAGGAAACTATAAATTCTAGATATTTTAAACTTGTAGTAATTTAAATAACCTTTTGCAACAAACAGGCAACACATTTCAATAAATAAAAATACATATTAGCAACTGTTAGTTTGTACAAAACTTGAGATATTAAACCCATTGTGGATTATATTAATCCATTACAGTTAAAAAATCTGACAGCACACGACTTTCCCTGCAGACTCATATTCACGTTATCTTTATTTCTTCAATAATTCCTTAAATTGAGTTTAATTGCATAAAATAACATCCATAATTATTTGAAATTACACTGAATTTCCACTTTTAATTCACTTTCGTTTTCATTTGTTAACTACACGTATTTTCTGAGGCGGCGTAACAAAAATACGAATAAAATAAAATATCTCAAGAACGGCTAATTCGAGAGTAATGCTGTTCATTTTATTCTTTTTATCGTCAAGAATTACGTATAAACAAGCATTTAATTGATATCTTTGAGCATACGCAGTCTTTTATTTTAAATTTTAATGATTTTTTGGGGCCATTTTGAAAAAAAAAAAAGCAGGTTTTGTCTTTCCGAATCATACTAAAATCTAATCAGCACCAGAGTAAACTACAAGTGACTTACCTTCCAAATTTTATGAAATTTGTTCCATTAGTTGTTTAGTTTGAGCGTATGCATACATTGCACACACAGGCACACTCACGCACACACACACAGACACTCACACACAGGCACCTGTCCATACGCCACTCTAAAAATAGTTTTGTCGTGTTCTAGAGGTCCCAAGACGTGTAGATCCGTCGAAAACTCGACTTGCGATTTCAGACATGATTCCAATACTTTCCCTATATATTGTCATGTATTCTAGGGAAAGTAAAATTGCATCCTCCACATATGTCCATGACTTTGATGGAGAAAGAGAACTGTTACACATTTAAAGTGATATTTAAAGTGCTTTATTAATGAATACATTGAAGGAAAACACATGCAGTAATGCCTATGTGTGGGATCCTTCAAAATAATAAGAAATATGTGACATCCTTATTTTATTAAATATTTTGTAATAAAGAGAAATACGTGACCTTCTTTTTTTATGAAATATTTAATAGTAAAATGTTTTTCATAATTAAAAAATATATTTTGTTAAATTTTCGAGATGACGTGGTTTACTGTCTAATAATAATGGCTAGAGGGCTATGATGTTCGACATTTTTATATAAGGGTCAGTGTACTAGGGTGCAACATTCAGATTTGCAATGCTATATTAAACATTTATTTTGAAAATACTGAATTTTTCTGGTTGATGCAATATTTTTGAGCACCACTGTAGAATTTGCAAAATGCAAATTTAGACGTAATTTTTCGAATTAAAACAATGGAAACATCCAGAATCGAATCAAATTCTAGAAAATGAGAACATAGTATTATGACATCAATAAAAAAAATGTTATTCAATCTGACGTATCTTTTTTTGGCCAGACAGACATTATTTGTAACATTCTCACGTTCTGCATACTCCTTCCCTCGACCCCGCTAAATTCGACTCAACAAAGATAAAATATCGTAAACGACGGATTTGCTTCATTCTAAGCCTGAGTTTTGAGAATTTCTTACAGGTGTAGGTTTTAAGCTAACCTTGGTAATAAAACTTTAGACTTAGTTTGATAAATCCTAGCTATTCAACTAGAGGACTGAGAACCGGATCTCGCCCGCAAAGGGAATTTTTGTTGTCTGTGGGCCTGTTGTATTATAAATAAAATATTTTCTGATTACATTTCAAAATTATTTTAAAATAAAAAACTATTACTATTTTGTTTAGTTTATTTTTATTTGTATAAGCTCTAGAAGTTATATCTATCACATTTATGACGCAGCTCTAAAACAATTTCGATTTTTGAAACGTTTTCAAATGTTTACGGTTTTCGACAGTTTTAATTCACGGATAATAAAATAAACATGATATTATCTTAATATTTGCATTAATAAACAAGAAAAATCAATCATGTATAAAGCATTGATTATGAAACACTTTCCAACTGAAATGCAATTTTATTTAAACATCTCTAAAATGCGATACATTCAACGCTGATATTTTTTTAATTATTACAGTACTACAATAATTTATTGTACTTGGAAACTTAAAATGTCATCAAAGAAGGCAATGCTATAAATCGTCTGCTTCTCTGTGTAAAATCAACGAATTTTTCATTCATATCATGTATATTTCAGACTCCAGAGCTAAATAATTTTGCGTGAAAAAAATTCAGAAATTCTTATATAACTCATCTTATAATCGCTTGATTTGTTTACATTCTGCATGTTATAGAAATTAGGCTTCGTTGTAGGAAGAATCAAAGTTTAGTGATCATTTAAAATAAAAAATATTGTAATTACGTTGGCACAGAATACACAGATAATATGCAAAAATAAAGCGGTTTTATGAGGGATGCAATACTAAATGTATATTTAAACGATCTTTAAACATCGCGATTTTTACACAGGAGAAAAATGGATGCATATTTTATTTTGAAATGAGTCGCGTGATCTCTTCATATAATTTGGGTGTAATTACCATTTAAATTTTTATTTATAAAAACTATCTAACATATTTTCTGAAATTATTTTCACACATTTTACGTGATAATTTAAATATTTCTCAAAATTTTCGAAACAATTTGTGAATTTTAAGTCCGCTTAAAAAATATTTGAAAAATTATGTCCCACAGGGTTCAATGCATTTTATTTTTTTTTGCCCGGGTTAAATCCCAAACTAATTGGGTGATATTATTCATTTTCATTCCAAGACGTCCCACAGATCGTCTTAACAATATACTAAAATTCCATTTTGTTAAAGTCATTTTCACGGTAGTTATCGTGCGAATAGGCAGACAGACAGACAGACAGAATGACCAAAGTCATAAACACTTTTCAACTATGTTGGAAAGTGTTAAAAAATGCAGAGAGCAGAGAGTCGTACATGCCAGAAATTACATTTTGAAAGAAATTTGAAGGAGGCGAATGTACGGCCCACTTCAAAAAAATCTGATGTGGGCAGCATATGACTTTCCCTACAGACTCAAATTCATTTTCTCTGTCATAATCCATGAAATTGAGTTTAATTGCCCAAAATGACAAGTATACATCTCTGATATTATATAATTTGCAATTTTCGCAACTCAATATTTAGATGGATTTACACGTTTTGAGCATTCCGGAATACGAAAAAATTATTTGTAGCGTGACGTTTGTGTGTGTGTCTGTCTGGCAATGTACCTATCTACTCCAGCTCAAAACTAATGGACAAAATGTCACAAAATTTGGTAGGTCTAGTCATGTGTGGATTACCCTGATGCTGATTAGATTTTCATACGATTCGGAAAAATAGAACCTGCCTTTTTTTACAGCAAAATGGCCAGCAAAAATTGCCAAAATCTGAAATAGAAGAATAAATATACTGAAATAGATTAATTGAATTCTTATTTTATGCTTAATTGTTAACGACAAAACAAATAAGACCAATATCATTCCTTTAGGATAGACCGTTCTCCAGATATAAAAGCTTTTGGAATTCTGATGAGGTGTCCATGTTTTACGTTGCAGTTACAGAACTATTCGATGAAATTTCTTAAAATTTGGCGGGTTTATCTTTTGTGCCTTACCCTGATTAGGCTTTGGTACAATTCTAAAAAACAGACGATTTTTGCGGGCCATTTTTGCGAAATGGCCTGCAAAAATCGTCAAAATCTGATTAAATAGACTAAAATATTAATTAAATGCTCGATTTCTGCGTCGTTTTTGAAGATCGAATAAGACCGACCCCCAATACTCTAAGATGAACCGATCAAGAGATATTAATTTTTTTTAGAAATTTTGAAAAGCTGGTTCCATTTAAAAATTCATTAAATTCCGTGAAAATGAGGATATAATAAAATTGTAAATTGGATATAATATCAAATAAATATCCGTGTAATTTTAGGCAATTAAACTGAATTTAATGGATTATGAAAGACAAAATAAATTTGAATCTATAGGGAAAGTCATGTGCTGTCTACGTCAGATTTTTAGTTTCCCTGCTATACATCATAATGTATAGGGAAAGTATTGGAATCGTGTCGAAAATCGGAACTGGAATTTTTTATGGATCTATGTTTATAGCATTCTAGAACATGAAAAAATATTTTTAGCGTGACGTCTGTATGCGTTTATGTGTGTGTGTGAATGTGTGTGTGTGTGTCTGACTATGCAATGAATATATATTCACTCTAGCTTAAACTCTAGCTTAACTGACCAAATTTCCCAAATTGTGGTAGATAATCCACTTGTGGGTTACCCTGGTGCTGATTAGATTTTAGTACGAATCGAAAAATACGGCTCTTTTCTCCGAAAAATCCTACAAAAATCGTCAAAATCTAAAATAAAAGACTACATACGCTCAAATATATCAATTATATGTTTGTTTTATACGTGATTTTTGACGACAAAAGAATGACCATCCCCATAACTATAGAACTGATCATTTTTGAGATATTTCTTTTCGTATTTTTGCAACGTCGCTTTAAATACGTCCGGTCGCTAAATTAAAACGAAAATGGAATTAAAACTATCATTTCAAATAAATTATCCATTTTTAACACTTTACAACGAAGTTGAAAAGTGTTTATGACTTTGTTCATTCTGTCTGTCTGTCTGTCTGTCCGTCCGTTAGCACGATAACTGCCGTAAAAATGACTTAATCAAAATGAAATTTTAGTATGTTGTTCAGACGGTCTGTAGGACCTATGAGAATATAAATGAATAATATCACACAATTAGTTTTGGATTGAACCCGGGTTGAAAAAATGAAATACATTGAGCCCTATGGGACCTAATTTTTCAAACATTTTTTCAAAATTCACAATTGCTTTAAAATTCACAAATTGCTTCGAAAATTTTAGGTAATATTCAAATTGTTCCATAAAATATATAAAAAAAATTTAGCGAAATATATTCAGTAGTTTTTTAAATAAAAATTAAAATAATAATTACACCTCTTATATGATGCGATCACGTGACCATATGAAAAGATCACATGACCCACTTCAAAATGATAAATGGCATCCATCTTGTCTCAAAATCGTGATTTTTAAAGTTCTTTTTAATTCATATTGAGTGTTGTATCCGTCCTAAAACCGCTTTAGTTTTGCTTAAATTCTGTGCATCTACATACTAAAACAACGGAATGACAACATATTTGAGTTTAAATGATTATCCAAATTTGATTATTTCTACAACGAAGCCTATTTTTCACTTATGTAAAATGTAAACAGCAAAATATGTAGAATGAGTTGTATTAGAATTGCTGTATTTCTTTAACACAAAATTATTTAGCCCATGGAGTCTGCATAGCTGATGTGAATGAAATATTCACTGATTTTACAAAGAGAGGGACGACTTTCTTCGATGAAGTTTTAAGCGTAGAGTTTAATTACTTGTAGCTCCATGATTTTAATTTTTAAAAAAAATAAATTTTTATAGTATTGTGATGAATGAAATGAATGGGAATATGTTATGAATGAAATGCTGTTTTTATAGAGTGATCCAGCCGTGTTATTTTTTCTATGACGTCATTTGAATGAATTTCAGTTGTTTTCGATGGAATTTTCAAATATAATAAATTATCGTAGTATAATGATAATTTTAAAAATATTACCGAGGAATGTATCGCATTTTAGAGATGTTTAAACCAGGCAATTTATATTTCAATGCCGTCATTTGAATGAAGTTCATTTTTTTCAATGAAGGTTTAAGTTTTCAAATATAATACATTAATGTAGTATTGTGACAAGTTTTAAAATATTACCGTGGAATGTATTGCATTTTAGACTTGTTTTTTAAATAAAATGGCATTGAAGTTGGAAAGTGTTTCATAATCAATGCTTTAAGCATGATTGATCTTTCTTGTATTATGTGTCATTAAACTCAATTTGATGAACAATGAAAGAAATAAAGAGAAAATGAATTTTAACCTGTAGCGAAAGTTATGTGCTGCTCACATCAGATTTTTACTTTCATTACAATGTAGGGTAATATATAAGGAACATATTGGAATCGGGTCGAAAATTGGAATTCGAATTTCCGACGGATCTACACGTTTCTGGCACTTCAGGATATGAGAAACCTATTTTTAGCCTAACGTCTCTGTGTGTGTTTATCTGTCTGCGCAATGTTTGTATCCACTGTAGCTCAACAATTATTCGACTCAATTTGACAAACTTTTGCAGACAAGTTACTCATGCGTTACCTTGGTGTTGTGTAGATTTGGGAATGATTTGAAAAATAGAAAAGTATTTTTTCTTTCCCTGCAATACATGGTAATGTATAGGGAAAGTATTGGAATCATGTCGAAAATCGCAACTCGAGTTTTCGACGGATCTACACGTTTCGAGACCTCTAGAATGCGAAAAAAAAACTATTTTTAACGTGACATCTGTGTGTGTGTGTCTGTCTGTGTGTCTGTGCAATGTATGTATCCACTCTAACTCAAAAACTAATTGACCGAATTTCATAAAATTTGGTAGGTAAGTCACTTGGATGTGACCCTGATGCTGATCAGTTTTTGGTACGATTCGTAAAAACAGAACCCGCCCTTTTTTGCGAAATGGCCCGTAAAAATTTCATTTATCTGCTCTAGTTAAAATACTAATTGACCAAATTTCACAAAATTTGGTAGATAAGTTACTTGTTGGATATTCTGGTGCTGATTAGAATTTAGTATGATTCGGAAAAGAAGAACCCGCCTTTTTTACGAGATGGCCCCCAAATATTTCTTGTATCCACTCTAGCTGAAATACTAATTGACCAAATTTCACAAAATTTGGTAGATAAGTTACTTGTGGGATACTCTGGTGCTGATCAGATTTTGGTATGATACGGAAAAGAACAACCTGCCTTTTGTTACGAAATGGCCCGCCAAAATATTAAAAAAAGACTAAGTAGTGTATGCTCAAATGTATCAATTAAATTCTTGTTTTATACGCAATTTTTGAAGAGGAAAAGAATATAACACACTCCATTATACTTTAGGACTAACCGTTCTTAAGATATTTCAGATTTCTTGCATTTTTGTTATGACGAATTCGGAAAAATGTCCAATTACCAAATAAAAACAAAAATGAATTAAAAATGCAAATTTAGTGTTATCTAATTCAATTGAATACAATCTAATGAATTATTAAACAAATAAAGAAAATAGGAATTTGAGGCTGCAGGGAAAGTCATGTGCTGCCCACATCAGATTTTGTGTTTTTCGAAATGGGCCGAAAAATTGTTTAAAATCTCGAGGACCAACTGTTCTGGATATATTTATTATTTTACTTTTCTTTTGGTAATTTTTGCAACCTGGCGACATTATTTTAATGCGATAAGAATGATGATGAATGCCAGGTGAAAAAAATAACAACTAAAACTCTAAATTAAGTATAATTTCAAATAAATCATTTTGTGCAATTAAACTCAATTTAATTGATTATGGAAGACGTGGAAAAAAATGAGTTTGAGCCTTCAGGAAAATTCAGGCGCTACCCATATCACTCTCATTTTCATGTGTGCATATCTGTGCAATGTAATCATCATTTTCATTTGCCAATAATCATTTTTATTTGCCAAGTTAACGTATTTTAAACCGCGCCACCTCTTTTAAATTCTTCCAGAATCTGAAATGTATCAGACTGATGCGATTCAGACAGATGATGTTAATCTTATTTATTTTGCCGTCAAGACTTAAGCAAAAAAGTAGCATTTATTCAATACATTTAGACATATTTAATTTTGTATTGTTCAATTTTTCCAAATCGTACCAAAATTAAAGCAGCACTTGTGTAACCCAAAAGTGTTTTAGAAACCGAATT
Source organism: Amaurobius ferox (assembly GCA_951213105.1). Classification (NCBI taxonomy): domain Eukaryota; kingdom Metazoa; phylum Arthropoda; class Arachnida; order Araneae; family Amaurobiidae; genus Amaurobius; species Amaurobius ferox. The sequence goes on from OX578148.1 coordinate 94,361,315, forward strand.
TTGTGAAATTTCGTTCGCCTTAGTTAAAGTGGATACACGCATATCACACACACACACACACACACATACACACAGAGAGAGAGAGAGAGAAAGAGAAAGAGAGAGGGTGAGGTAGAAATAAAGCTGCTTTTTATCAGAACATTACTTTCTAATACTTCTTGAAGAAAGCAGTCATAGGACAATTGGGGACCATATTGTCACCTAATTGTTTTATGTCTGCTTTCTTCAAAGTAGTATTAGAAAGGTATGTACATAAACACGCGTCGCACAAAAAATGGTGCATTCGTGTTTTACAGTAACTGAATCCTACGAAAATTTGGTTTCCGATTTTTAAACTTATTACAAGGCTTTTCCCATACGTTACCATGTATTGCAGAAAAGTAAAAGATAATGAAAGATTACGCCTCGGCAGTTTAATGCTTAAGTGTGTTTATTAGGCAGCTGGATATCATTGCATACGGGAAAGACATTTGATACTAGGAAAAAGTCTTCAATAAATAATATATAAATTTATCTAATGTGTAAAGAATCTTACTGCTCCTACCGGGAATCGAACCCTAGATCTCCGAACTGGCCAGCCGATGCTCTACCGTTGAGCTATTGGGACGAAATTGCAAGCTCTTATTGTCTATGTGGACTTTGCATTCTCCACCCTCTAATGTCTGATTGGCGGGTAACTGACAACCTGAATGACCACCTCCTACTATTTTACCTCAGGTGAGCCTCCTGGTATTACTATTTTTACGCAGGTTAGTATCCTGCGTGGTAGTTATCCTCTCAATTTGAAATCGACGCTCAAGCTTCCAGAGTCCAGTGAATCTGTACTAGTCGTACCAGGATCACTTTTAGACCCCCGATATCTTTGCACTAACCTACAGGGTTGATTTGTTCGGGCGCCATTGTAAAAACCCTTGTTACCCTAATCGGGAATAGAGCTCTGGATCTACGAACTGGCCAACTGACGTTCTACCGTAGAGCTACTGGGACTAAATTGTAAGCTCTCTGTCGAAATGGACTTTGCAAATGGCTCACCTTTAATACAAGGGGAAATTGCTGAATTGGAACAACATGAACCAAAATCTCACCCATAAAGGAACAGAAAGACAATATTTAAAGATTTCTAGTCAAATTGAAGCAATGAAAAATGTGAATCAAATCAAATTCTTTAAAACAAGATCAACCTTTTATAACATCAAAAAATAACCTCATTCAATATGACGTTCAGCTGATTCGAGCAGAGACCCGAACATAATTTGTATCATCCTCACGTACTGGATTCCCCCTTCCCCTTTAAAATCGACTCAACAAATATAAAATGTGGTAAATATCGGATTTATTATCGTACTAAGTTTAGAGTTTATATATCTTTTTATTTTAGCTTTCCCTACAATTCATAATTTATGTATAGAGGATAGAACAAGGTTTAAATGATGTGTCGGGTGGAAAGTTTTGTATATGCATACATGCCAGTATTTGTCCAGAACTTTCTTTGAAATATCAGGTCCTGTTCTGGTGTACATTTAAAGAACGGTAAAGTGCCAAAATATTTCAATCAAATTAAATCCGAGAGCTGTAAGCAGTGGTAGAAGCATTTCTTTTTCAACAAAGAAATCTTGAGGAAATGCTTTATAGTGTAAAGCCATGATCTGCTCACATTAGGCACTTTTAATTATAAGGTCTGCATTACAAAGTTTAATTAAAATTTAAAAACAAGTTGATTGCAGACCCAATAATTGTGTCTTCAAAATCAGGGGAAAAATCTAAAATTTTGAAAATTCGAATTAGGTGTGACTGTGCATAGAGATAATCAAAATACTCAAAACCACTTTCGATCAAGTACTTTCATTCGAGAAGGAATTTTAGCTGGAACAGTCTCATTCGATCTGTCTCAGCTTCCAGGTCAACGGATTTTTTTTTTAATTGTCGAATTAGGGGTGACAGCGCAAGAGCATTCCCACTTTAGCTAAAATCTTGGTTTGGGTTTCATTCGATCTGTCTCAGCTTACAAATTAGCAGAAACATCTAAAAGTGGAATTAAGGGTGATGATATAAAGAGAAATTCGTAAAACTTACTGTACTTTGCCTCTTAGAAGTAATCAAAACAGAATTTGATATTTTTTCGCTGCCAACAATTTAAAAATGGGGAAAATAATTATCTTTATAGCATGATATAATTTTTTTAAATATTAAAAACGCTTCACGATAATTAAATAATTTTTTTCGCGTGGAAATGAAATTCAAGATACTTACGATCCAGAAGTAATAAAAATCCAATTTTATAGCCTTTCACCGTTCCCCGGAAAATTTAAACTATTAAATCATTTTGATGCGCACGTAAATAATATTCAATATGTTTTCCAATATAACATGTTAACAGAATTATAAAATGTGCGTCCTTTTGATGCTTAAATCTGAAAGGATTTGTATTCAGAAAAGTTATCAATAACTTTTATTATTAAGTGTGTAGATATGTTACATTTAATGACTACTAACCATTTCGTAAACGCGAAGCGCTTTTGGAAATGGTCGTACCTCTCTTTGAAAGTTTTACACATTTTCATCATAAAATTCAATTTTATTGAAGATTTCAATAGCATTGTTCATCCCTTTTAGTTTTCAATTCACAATGCTAAAAAACACACATTCAGATTTTGACCCATAATGATTTAAATGATTTAATTCTTAATGATTTAAAAAAATTCTCGCATGTAATATGCTCAACATTTTCGCAAAACAAAAAGCAAAAATTGCTATATATAAAAACTACGAGTTTGGAATGAGCCTTGTGCTAAGTTAGATAGAAAAAGACAGTCAGAGATGGCCAGGGACCTGTAAATGCCAAGCCTAATCACGGACCGACCTGACAAGTGGCGGCAAAAGACACTTACTTCTCAATCTCTGGTGAACTCCTTTTCTTTTTCCGGTTATAATTCTTTTGGCTTATTTAAGTGCAATTTCTCGTTCGATTTCGGCTTTTCGCTTATTTATTTATTGTTTAAAATGGTTGCTGTGACTTTTGTGGAATTTTAATTGATTTGAACTTTTTAAAACTGGATGTGGCCAGCAAACTTCATTCGCAGCAGGCTTTTATTGAGTTTACAATCTTCTGTAACCTATGTGATCTGAAATTAGATATATTCGAATCGTCACGAAATGAAAATAAAACGAATAGTTGATTAAATCAAACTGAATTTCCAGTTTAAATTAATAAATGTTTACTTTCCCATACGTAGAATTGAGAAAGTGTAGTTTTCCCGATAATTTTCGGTTTCGAGATTTTGATACCAATATGTGTTTTAAGACCTTCTGAACACGTGTTGACTATTTTTGGAGTGAAGACCGCCTGTCTGTCTGATGTCTGTGATCGATTTTTTGTGTACACGATAGCTGCTACAGAAATTACTGGATTTTCACGAAATTTTATTTCCGGCTTTGTTATCAAAAAAATCTAGAACTAGATATAATTTTTTTAAATTCGAACGAAAACTTGCTGACAAGCTGAAAATTGTTGATTTGCATTCCACAATGTTAATAGAAATGCAAATCTGCCTTTAACTTGACGTCGAATTTCAACGACCTCACAATACCTGCTCTACAATCACTACTATTTGACTGGGTGTGGTCACTTGATTGTGATAGATCTAATGCTTACACTTACGGGCCTTTCTTTACAAAGTTATTGGAGTGCTTAACCTTTTGCTTACGGATGGGACAGAGTCCATCCCAAACGAAGAACCTCTCAAAAAGACAGGTATTTGACATACCCTGTATTTCACATACCCTGTATACAGGTATTTGACATACCATGGACGCCAATGTCTGCGAAGAGGGATCGAATTGTTCCTTCCATCTACAAATTTACACACATACGGATATCTTTTCAAAAACATCCTAAATTTATTCAGCAGATCTTAAAGCGTACTTATTTAACGAAATCTCGATTCTGAAAATTTTGGGCAAAATAACGCTTTCCATATACAATAGTAGGAGAACGTGAGAATTGGATTGTTTATGGCTAATGATTTTGATGAATTAAAAATCAGAACTAAAAGTTTTATCAGCTAATGAAATTTCCATTGGTTCTTTGGAAATTTTTTATTAAAACATTTTTTTTGGCACATGGGAAATGACTTGCAAATATTACCTTCTAAAATGTATTTCCAAATTTTATATATTTTTAAGAAACAAGTAAAATTATTCTGCTAAGATGGAAAAATGTACGTTGCAAAATCCATGCTCTGATCCTTTTTATTTACAACGAAAGGATTTTATGCGGCGAAGAAAAAAATCTTAATACTTTATTGAAAGCCTTCGTTTTTTTTTTTTTTTTTTTTCTTTTGCGTAAATGATATTCAGTCATGAAGATTTGAAAAACAATCCATTTTTCTTTATCCATTTTTATATGTATATCAAGGTTTGAAACTGTTGAACAATGGCGCATGTCGGCGGTATTGCCACAGTGCTATTTTATTTTTAGCAATTATGTGAGATTTAAAATAGTTTGAATACGTCAAAGGAGATTGAATTGATACAAAATTTCGCATTTCCGTTTTTATTACTTTCCTTATATACATATAATGTATAAGGAAAGTATTGTGACAGGGTTGAGAATTCGAATTCAAGTTTTCGACGGGAGAGCACGTTTCAATCATACCTGAACACGAATCAGGCGTTTTTGAGATGATGTCTGTGTGTGTGTGTGTGAAAGTATGTGCGTGTGGAGACGATAACTGACGAACGAATGGAGCGATTCGAACAAAATTTGGCACAGAAATTACAATCCATGAATACTGGAAGCTTATTGTTTTTATACGCAATCGGATGTTCAGAACCTCCCTGAATTTTCGAGTGAAATTTTAAAAAAATCATAAAAAAATTAAAACCTTTACTAAAGTTACGTAAATGGTCATTTCCTATGTAATTTTTCATTAGAAAATGATTGACATAAATTTTAGAACGCTAACATGAACCGTTCTCGAGATATTGCACATTTTTCAAATAAATTTATCAAAAAATCTCATAAATTAAAAAAAATATTAACTGTTGAGAAACATGTTCACTTTTCACATGTAATATCATGCGATAAATTTGGTGACACCACTCTTGTGGATCTAGCCCGTTCCATTCATGAATAAAAATACTTTGAGTAATACTTTTGTATTTGAACACCAATAGTCATTGTTCTGCTATGAGAATAATTTGCAAAACACAGGCGAGCACATCTAATCACACCATATTTTCTTAATAGCGCGAAATCTAAGCATCAACAGCGTATGAATAATTAATTCAGAGCTCGCTGCTTAAATATTACTCATATCTGAACACAATTTAAAATGACTTCGATTCGACAACTGCACGCTTCAAATTGCAAGCTCTCTTGACGAAAGTAAAAAGTATGAGAATCACAATTGGTCGTATATTTAATGCACCTCTCATGACGACGCGAAAAAAGCAGATCCTCTCACCAAACCTCAAAATATCCACTCAATTAAACAAAATGAGTCTGGTCCATTTTGCCGTATGTTTCGACCTTCCGAAGACTGCCAGAGTCATTCAAAAATTAAACACATGCCTCAGATAAAAAATTTATAATTAATCAACAGATTTGCTTATGAAATTTTTCTGTGGAGTAATTTGTGATATTTTAAGCAGCTATTGAAAAAAAAATAAACTTTGGAAGGCAATTCAACTTCAATATGTTATAATGTAAAAATTGGAGAGGTTTAAAACGCACGAAAGTATACATTTAAAAAAATCATTATTTTTTTTTTCTTTTCAGCGTATGGACCCCGTTCAAAATTTGTTTGAAAGATGATTTTTAGATCTTTCCGACGGTGTCAAGATAGAAACTTTGTAATAATATTTTAAGTCGTTAAGGAATCTATTTGTGTAAATATCGGCCTAAATCTGGGTAAAACATAAAATATCTAAACACTAATTCGGAACAAAAAATTAACTTTGAGGTACACCTATTCGGGTTCTGAAACACCTGCGTACCAAATTTCATGGTCGTACGACGCTTAGATTGCACACACACACACACACATACAGACATTTTCCTTTATTATGAAAGATTTGTTATTTATTATGAGATGAAAACTCGACTCATATTACTGAGGGATAGTGACAGAAATGATAAATTAATATTTTTAAGAAGTTAAAACCACATTTAATATTGTAGAAATAATTTTTTTTGTTGAAAAATATGTAAAACAGATCGTATAATAAACAAAAACTTCTAAAAAATAAATTTTTAAAGAATTTTTAATGATTGTGAACTAGAAGCTCAGATACATTATTACTTTCTGATTTTACTGTAGAGAATTGTCGGTCCGAACATTTCGCTTTTGAATTTACATTCGAAGCTAATTTTTAATTCTATATATTCAAATTTTCTTAACATAGAGTGAAATTTCATCACATATTGAGTGTGTCAATTAATTATCTGTGTAAGTTTGAACAAGGAAACTGATTTGTGGTTGAGCGACTTGAACAGAACGGGATGTAGAAGCTTTTCATTTCATTATTATGGAATATTTCTCCCGACCGTATTTCCATTTCTTGTGAAATTTTCAGTCATTTTTTTGAAAATTTGACAAAATATGTATTTCAATATCATAAGCAAAGGCTCTAAATTTGATGTGATTATTTTAAGTAAACCGTTGTTATTTTAATTAATTTTTTTGTTGACATTTTCGTCTGGGAGGGTATTAGTTATTAACTTTTTGCTTAAGGGTGGGACAGCCCACCCGCAAGCAAAAGGCTACGAATTTAATAATTATACACATGGATGTAGACCGGTAATATGAATGACTTTATTTTTCTTCCTAGAGGTTTACAAAACTGCCTCACATGGTAAGTTTTCTTGCTGCCATTTCAGGTATTGGCTTTTCTTTGCTGAAGCACGCTAAAAAGCTCAAAACCGATCTACAAATGCTGATAGTTGAAATTGAATCACGGCGCTTCTTATAAATACAGAGTTCCTAGGAAAGCACCTATAAGTACCCCAATAACTTTATAAGGAAAGATCTTTGAGTTTGTATACGATAGGTCTATCAATAGTAAAGTGACCATGCATTACAAATTTATAGAGCATTTTGCAGTCATTTCTTTGAAAATTTGTAATGCATTGCTTAATGAGTAACATTCGATCCTAAAATTGTTATAAAAGGCATTCATTTCAAACAATATGGTTATTGGCTAATGGAATTGGCTATTAAAGAATGCTAAAATACACAACACTTGCATGTACAACAAATATAATATACAGTCGGTTCAAATGTTTTTTAACAGGTATTTAGTGCCTTCCATATGTGCGTCCCTGATGTCGATTCTTACTCATTAGATAACCCTATACAATTTTGTAATTTACATTTTTCTTCTATCTTACTTTGTTGCCGATTTCGTGTCTTAACTTTTTACATTCTCCATTAGGAGCGCTGTAATTACTTTCATTAGATTTTGAGCATGGTCCTTTTATTTTTGGCAGACCTAACATATGCACTCATGAACTTTTTTTTACAAAGTTATTGAGGTGCTTAAAGACTTTCTTAGGAACTCGGTATGCGTATTGATTAAAAAAATATTACACCTACAGTTCCTGTGACGACTTACATATTTCACGAAAGCTGTAAGTTTTAACTTTTAACTTGTAGGGGTGCTGTATCAATTTTTTACAGTCCCCATGTTTCAACGAGATGTTTAAGAAACCTTACTTGACTTGTATCTCTTTCACTCGATTTATATTTAATATATTCCATCGGAAGTCAGAAAGTGTGCCAAGACAAAAAAGGAAGCCAAAATCCACAAGAATAAAGCCCAGAATAAGTAGGCAATGAACCCATGCCGTAACTAAGCCCCCCTCAGGATTTCTTTGCGCACCGGGGATTAGGGATCGGTTTGGCGGTGGTTTAGTTCGTGGGTCTGGAGATGGTGGTAATGTCCTCTCCCTCGTCCCCTTTGCGGGCAGGAGGCTCTTTTGCTGTTCCTTTTATCCAATCAAGTTTTTTTTCTTTTTCACGAAGTGTTCGATATTTCTTGACAGACTATGGTGTCTCCCCGAATTTTCATTAAGAAAAATTCTTTGGAAATTTGATCTAAGAGGGCCGACGAACTCGCAAGGATTATAGGCATTGCTTTATGAAAATTACGGAATTTGTACTCTTAAAATGTATGCGAATTTGAACGGTTAGCAAAACTGATACGTGGTAATCATAAGTAAAGTATCCATGTTCAGCGCATTCTAAAGATATTTTTAAGTCTCCTCTAAGCTATTTATTCCATCTATTAAATGTTTCTTATAATAATAAAAAACTAAAATTAAAACTTTTATATAGTATGTCTATGACTAGAAATAAAGTCAGGGATATTTCAATTTAAGAGAATTCCGCAATTCAAAATTTTCCAACACAGTACGCTGGAATTTGTAGATTCATTGCAGAAATTTACATAAATAAAATTGAAAATATGTCTATTTGTTTGTGTGCTTGTCCACAGCCGGTCTACACTCAGACCGTGGCGCCAGAATCATGACGTGACGCTAGAAGGGGAACTCTCACTAACTCGGGAAAACTTGAAAATTGAGAGTTAATAAAATATTCCAAAATGATTACACTTTTACTCATTTCTATGCCTAAATTTTAGCACAGTTAATTTCATAAAGATTATCTAAACTTAGATGGGGGGGGGGTATATTTTTTTACTGGAGCTCCCACAAAGCAAGAACTACTCTGTCTAAATGATTATAAAATTATATATAACCTAGATTCTTTTACAGTTACAAACCCAGTGTTAATGAATATTAAGTAGCTTTCATTTTTTTTCTACTACTGTAAACAATGCAATTAATATGACATCAAAATTTCTACAACCATATTTATAATAGCAAAAAAATATTGTGTGACAATTCTATTTTTACATATAATTTGAAATATTTTCACATTGCTGATGAGAAAAATTACTTCAATTGATTTCTAATAAATATTTTAGGTTCATTAGGATTTAACGAAGCAAAATTTATTGCCAAACTTGCTTTAAAATACAATCGCAGATGTAATGGACAATTTTACAACATATTATAGTATGTGTGGTATAATATATATACAATAATTCTATAAAATGCATCAGTATCTCTGCTGTTTCTATCTTAGTTACGTATGGTGATATCAATATGAAAATTAGATGTCATCAGATGTCATAGTTATCAAATGTTAGATGGATATAATGATTTTAATGTTAACACGTGAGAAAATTTAAGGAGTTTATCTTTTTCAAAGTTGTATAAATTCCGTAAATCAGAAAAATTTGCCTCTTTAAGGTTTCCATTATTTTGGAAATCGAGGCGCTGCACTTTAGTGTCTTTTACATTTAACCAATTATTTCTTATAGATTTTAATAAATGAACAGGGTCATACATCAAATACAGAGGTATATCAGGATTACTTGGATTATATACAGCATCATTAAATTTATCGTGTTTCTTAAAAAAAGCAAACATGCTTCTATTAATATTGTTGTTATCAGTAATAACAGACAGTACATTAAGGTCAAGTTCTTTTAACTTGCAAATTAACATAGATGCCAAATTATAGAGCTTTTATCCCGTAAATGTTGAAACTGGGGCAATTGCTATTACGTCTTTATAATTCGAAAACATAGATGTAATCAAAAACACTTGGGCAGTTTTTGCTTTTTCATTACTATCAAAACAATCACCGGTAACTTTACCACATTTAAACGTATACCTAGAATCAACATGAATCTTATCAATTATTGTCTTCGAGACAAATTTTTGGTCTTTGTTTAAACATTGTACCCTACGTTTTAAATAACTATTACACGGATTAAGAAAAATCTGAATCCACATTTAACTTTTTTGAAATTCTACTTAATGTTCTCACATGAGGCAATGTCAACACCTTTGAATTTCTAAATGCCTTATAGCACGAAGAACCAGATAAGTATATTTTAAAGCATAGAACATATTTTAAAGCATAGAAAAAGTCTAGTTTGGCGGTGCAAATTTCTCAACATACCTGCTTCTGTTTCTCCAACAACTTCACTGCGGCTTCGATATAATTAAGTAGTGATGAAGTAGAATGCACAGTTTCACATACACTTATTAATAAATCCAGATCACGTTTATTTGTAATTAGGCTAAATTGTATTCCACATTTTTGTAGCTGCTTCTCACTGCACTGGAGATTTTCAAAAAACACATCGAGCGTTTTTTCTTAGCATTTGCTGATACTCGCAATAACACATGGCACAGATGATGCATTAATGCGAACTTTAGAAAGATACAGCTTGTCATCGATTGAAAGGTGGGTCCAATTTTCTCCTTGAATAGTACAAAAATAAACCTTGATATCTTCTAAAGTTTGCAGGCTGTTGTTTTCGAATCTTCAGGGAACTTAAAGATTGGAACGGAAGAAGTCTTTGACGTATAGTTCGACGGCAACTGGGAACGGAACACGTGCGAGGCATTGATAATTACGCAGATATAAACTATTTAAAAAATGGCTCTAAAACACCCATGAACATTAGTTAGATGATAATAAAACATAAGAACAACTTATTATGTACAAAACACGATGCTATAAAACTAATAGAACATTCCGAAAACCTCAAAAACGTTTTGCAATCATCAGCCACTCCACGAGGGACGCTGGCCGCGCTTGGATTTTTGTTCTCTTCTTTCCAAATGCTCCCCTCTTACCGTGACGTCACGACAATTTCTCCTCAGTGGTGCCACGGCCTGTGTGTAGACCGGCTGTGGTTTGTCTCACCATCACGGGAAAACGGCTGCACTGAATTATATGAACTTTTGTGGGTAGCCTTGGTATGGCTCCAAGTAAAATGTAAGCATCCTTCTGTCTTTCTGTTTATTTGTTTACATTTCCTTCTGACTGTTATTAATTCCATTTGTAAGCAAGTTAGCTAGAGCAGACGACTTTTGTAAAATATTTTATCAAAGAATTTATTCATAGTTTTTGATTCCATTGTGGTGACTATGGTAACCGAGTATCGTTTCAAATACCGAAATATTCTTCTCGCTATTCTGTTAATCAAATCATTGAAACATTCAAACAAACTGTAAAACATTCATTTACAACATATAACCGAATTAAAAAATAATCAAGTTAAGTTTTAGAGGTGGTATCACCAGACAATGAACATCGATGAAGAGGTGTGGCATGCGTAAGTTTTGTCCTAACACGACCAACAACAAACTAAGCCTGTAAAATATTTATAATCTCCACATATCCGAAGAGTTAAAAATAAAAAATGAAGATGTTAATTTTTAGAGGAGTTACCGTCGAACAAATTAGATTGGTAATACGGGTGTAGCACGATGACTTTTTATCAGATTAAGTTCAGCAACGAATTTAGCCTATAAAGCATTACTTTCCATCATATACTCAAATTTCCAAGAAAATTTTCAAATTTTAGAGAAGTTATGGTTGACAATGGATACACCAATATAAGCAGCTCATCATGCGCAATACTTATACGATGACGTTCACGATAAACTTCTCGAATGTCTGTAAGACATTAATTTGTACCATATATCTAAATTGCAGAAAATTTGGTTAAAGTTCAAAGGAGTTATCGTGGAATAATATATATCAGCAAAAAAGGGTGTAAGGCTCATCACTCGAAATTTTGTTCCGATCACGCTCAGCAACGAACTGAACCTGTAAAAAAATTATCTTCAACACATATCGAAATTGTAAAAGAATCGATTAGAAATTATCGGCGTACATTCAGTAGGGGGGATCGTAGCACATGATATTTTTATCCGATCACGTTCAGGAATGAACTCGGAATGTAAAATAAAAAATTATCATATTCAGCAACGAAATCGACCTATAAGATATTTATCTGAACCACGTAAATAAATTGTAAAGAAATTGGTGAAATTTTAAAGGAGTTATCATCGGACATTATATTTCAGTAAAAAGGGCGTAGCATATGCAATTTTTATCCGACTACTTTCTGCAAGGAGCTCGAACTGTAAAATATTAATATGTATCACATACTCTGATACTCAAATTCCTTTTAAATCGGTTTAGTTTTAAAGGAACAATATATATCAGAAAAAAAGGAGGAGGCGGGGCTCAGTACGCGAAATGTTGTTTCGGGACCCCCCCGGGAACAGTTGTTCCGGGAATAGTAACTTTCAAGTAAGTAGTTATAGCAGTTATTTTCGAATAAAGCATGCAGACAGACAAGCACACATCGGGCGCGCCAGCTCAGTGGTTAGCACGCGGAAATTGCACTCGGTTGGCCCGGGTTCGATTTCCGCCACTGCCAAAACTGTCGCTGTGTTTACGCGGAGTACGATCACGTTAAACATGTAGGTCCGTAAATCCTTCCGAGAGGTTGGTGGTAGGGGAACGAGGGTACGGTTCCTGTGGATGCCTCCCTCACTGTGTTCCGGTCTAAATTCGGTCCAAACATATACCTCATACCTTTCTGGTAGGTCGGACGGTCTGGGTCGAAGAAGAAGACAAGCACACATATACAGATAGCCAAACAGACAGACAACGACAAATAACGCCTAACATTCAAAAGCAAGAAGTCTACTCACTTCGTTACCTCGCTTCAATTATTATTGTTATTATTATTATTATTATTATTATTATTATTACTATTATTATTATATTAATGATATAAGTAAAAAGAAATCTAATCTACCCGAAGGTATGCGGAAAGACGATTCATCGTCGCGACAGCAGAATTGCACACTCGGAGCACATCAAGGTCCACTAGCCACAATATCGCCACCACCACAGGACAGCCAAGATAACTTGTTTAATATAAAACTTTCCAAAACAGTAGTCAGTGTTAACCTTAGGGAAGTAGCTATAAAGAATACGTCCATGTGTGGAATCATTTCAACACTGTTGCCATTTATCAATAATTTCTTTCCTGATTTGAGTCTTATTAATGGGAAAGTGATAAGATATTGATTCTTCTTGTAGATATTCTTTAGCCAGCACATCTATTGCCTCGTTCCTTTCATGATATAAAAGAAAATAATGATATAAAACAAAATGGTGCGAATTTTTTTCCCGAAAGGTGTAGAATATCATGCGAACAAATCATGTTGAAAATAGTTGGTTTCTGTTCTAGGAATCAAATCATGTAACTCCATTCTAACTTTGAAATCGAATTTTGAACCTGAATCAAACGCTTTCCCTATATACATATGTAAAGTACTGGAAGTAATCATATGCAACACATAGCTAGTACGTATCAACACGAAAAGTCTTGTTCGCTTTTACGATATCATCTTCCCTTTAAAATTACATATCTCACCTCAGAAATACCATTTTTATTTTCCAAGAAAGTCACGAAGTCAGTAGATGCGTCCCATCTTATTAATAGTGTGTCATAAAATGCGAGACACTCTCCAAAAATGTGGGCTGAGCACGCGCCCAGCTACGGCTAATTAGCATTTTATGATGTCACGTTCTTTAGGTCATAGCTAATCACCCGACAACCCTTTAGTTACTAGAATATTCAAGGAACGGAGGCGCGCATCGGATTGGGATATGAGGAGGGTGTTAGAGAAACGGGATGGTTATCAGCATTTAAGAGCCCGATACTTGAGTGTTTGATAATTGGAATCATCTCTGAATTGGGGTAAATGTTGCGAAATAATCATAAATCAACATGCTGCATGATAAAATACGATTCGCTGGTGCAGTGAAACTGGGTGCGTTTACACGTTTCGGAATAAATTATTACTTTCTCTATACATAGAATAAGGAGAGTACTTAAGCACCTCAATGACTTTGTAAGGAAAAGTCTATCAGTCTACATATTAGGTCGATCGAAATAAAATAAAGTGACCATTTTCGATCGAATAAATGAGATTGCAGCGCCCCTAGCAGAGAATAAAAAAATAGGTTAACAGCCTGGACAACAAAGCAAGATAGAAAAAAAATGTAAATTACAAAGTTTGGGAGCATTCTCTAATAGAGTAGGAATCGGCACTAAAACTGTTATAGAATGCATTTGTTTCACACAACAGGGATTTTGGCGAATGCATGTCCTAATCAGAAATGCTAAAATAAACCACACTTACATGCACAGGAATCTAATGTACAGCCTGTTCAAAATGCCCTTCTTCAATAATAATGCACATCTAAATTAGAGAAAGAATATGACCTAGCACTTTGACAAGCATTGCAGCGGGTCATCGTGTTACAGTCCTTGATGACTCGCCCTTTTGGCATGTATTTTTTGCCTTTCATATACGCGTTTCGTTCGTTCTTGATGTCGATTCGTATTTATTAGATACTCCTCCAAAAGATTTTTCTACTATATAGCTTTGTTGCTGAGTGCGTTATCCTAACTTTTCAACTCCGCTAGGGTCGCTGCTTTCATTTTTATTCGACCAGGCATGGTTTTTAAATATATAGATAGACCTAATTTGTACAATGATGCACCTTTCTTTACAAAATTATTGCTGTACTGAAGGATTTCCCTAGAAACCCTTTATAAAGAAAAAATATCGAGATAACATTTGATAATTCAACTTTCGAAATATGAGGGATTTGAACGTTTTCAGTATCCTTAAATAGGAATCAATCATTTCTTCTATGGTGCCCATGTATCTGTGGGTATGACTTATCTCGAAAAAATTGACCGATTCTTCTTTATTATGATTTTCTTAGACGCCAATGCCTGCAAAGGGGGATCAAACTGTTTGGGATAGGGTATGTCAAATACCTGTCTTTTTGAAAGGTTCTTCGTTTGGGATGGGCGCTGTCCCACCCGTAAGCAAAATGTTAAAATAATAATTGTAATAGGCCTATAGATTTTCTGGGAGATGTAATCAACGAAATGTCCCCAATAAATCGAAAATTTTTATTTTGAAAATAACAAAAAAATTGAGCAATTTAAGTGCAATATCTTCGGCTATATGAGATGTCACTTTTTAAATAGCATATTAGATATAAAATGATTATTTCTGTAACAATATTCAATAAAATTACATATTTTTTCTATTTTCGAAAACAAAAATATTAAAAAAAAAATGTAGGGTCTTCCCCTGTTCGAGCTTACTGAAAATCCATCGTTCGTTAACTGAAATAATCGTACCAAGTTCAATTCAATTTGCTCAATGTTTGAAAGATGTTGTAATGTCAGGCATTTCTTAAAAATGGTCAAATCATATTCTCAAGAATGCTCAAAACTTGTAAATTAATACCAATCCTAGAGTCGGATTTCTGACCCCTATCATAATGTATTCGCTTTACAAAAGTTTTAATTATCACTTTAGGAACATATCAACATCTATTCTTTTAACATTTGTACTAATAAAACTTTCACGTCAATATTGACACTGTATAGAAATGGAAATACACACACATGAATAAAAGAAACCAGATTTGGCTGTAAATCCCCCTTCAAAGAAGTAATAGATTTTCGAATAGGAAAAAAAAATCAGGTTGAATTCACAAAAAAGATTTGGATCTTGTCTTTCTGGGTTGTTTCCCATAACTTTGGTTGTGGTAGCGAGATTTATGTTCCAGTTTCTTGATCTTACTTTTGTTAGGTGTTTTTTCATGTGTTTGTATTTTACCACATATTGAAGTTCAACATATATAATTCATGCATTCGTACATCTTGAGCAATTTTAATTTCCGTAAAGATTTGCTTGATTTCGTGTGTAAAGTAAAGAATCCTCATGAAAGTAGAAGCAAATTGGGAATCTAAGCCATTAAAATCTGCTGGATTATCTGTGTATGTATATTCTGATATTACATCCACTTTTACTTAACTCGGAAAAACAACTGTTATGTGAAAGGCAAGATGTGTAGTTTATAAATAAAACAGACACAACTTAAATTGCTGCGCAAATAAAAACAGAGACGATCGTTGAAAATATTCGCGAATTTCTCTCTTCATTGCGAACAAGCCTAGAGCTAAATGTTAAATGCGAACTTAGCCACGCCACGATAGCAAAATTATTAAACTACTGCATCAATTTGTGTCGCGCCACCTAGCGTGAAGAATGAGAAGTAAAACGAGAAATAGCAATAAAATGGAGTTCATATTTGCAGCATTTCATTATTATTTTTCGTAATTTTGTTGTTCATTTCCGTATTAATTTAAGAAACCCCCACCATCAGGAGTGAATTAACAACGCTATAAGTGGTAAAAGTTAGTGAAATATATATATGTGTTAAATATGTATATATGATTTGTGAGTTGTCTTTTTACACTGGTTGTGATCTAAATAATATTGCAGGTATACTCTGATTCTTCAATTTGCTTATTTAGGACGCTTTTCAACTGTCACTATATCCAGCACTTCACAGTTATAACACCTTAACAACACCCCTCGCACCGTCTTTCCGTCGGCAGCAAGGAAAAACAATGTTATTTCCGCAGTAGTGAAGAAGCCTGAAAGCCTTACTACCAAAATCCTGTCAGGAGCTTTTCATCATGTTGAAATTGCTATCGTTCGCGATACGAATTTTAAAAGAAGTTTAAAATGATTGCTATTTTAGTAAGGAGTTATGATTGTTACGCTGAAATCTGCACGGAAAAGAAAGGGCAGTCTATCTTGTAAACCAATTTCATCAGGTACTTGAAAAAATGGCCACCACTCACTAAAAGTCCAACTTGACCATCAAGCCACAACCCAGATATATAATAAAAATCCACTCGAAGCCGTACTTAACTACAAGTCGATGCCCAAGAGTTACAGACCAATTAGTTTGCTGTCCAGTCTTATCAAGCTGTCGGAGCACTTCTTTGCTAGACAAATCAATAACTTTCTCATTGAACAGAAAACATTATATTACAACAATTTTGTTTCAGGATCTTTACTCCACTACTTACCAATTGCTTCGTGTTGTGCAGTACACTTCTGATGAGCTTCATAGCAAGGTACCAATTGGAGGTATTTTTCTTGATATTTCCAAGGTCTTTGATAAGCTCTGGCATGACGAATTAATATACAAAATGATTCTACTCCAGCCAAGAAACATTTAGCCATACTTGATGATTCAACACGAATATTTTAGCCTATCAGGGAAATTACGCATTAAAAAAAACAAATTGCAACTTTTTAAATAAGTTTTACCTTGTTTAACAATGTATACCAGCATCGAAAATAGTCATCATGAAAATTTGTTCAGTTAGGATCTGTTCTCGGTTGATACTATAAGTGTTCAAAGTTTTAGCCTGGTCACCTAGAACACTAGGTCACCTGGAGCTTCTGACTTTTCGGCCAAGATCTTGATTGCCCCTGGAGGAGAAATCAAAAGATTCAGCTATCTAAGTCACCTGGACAAAAGGCTTCTAGAGGATATACAATACTCTTCAAACCCCTCCCAATTCCCCCCCCCCCCGGGGGTAGGAAATCGAAAATATGGTTCCGTTGAGTTCTGTCTCATGGTCGGTACTATGAGTGTGCAAAGAATCACCCTTTTGAGGAAGGAAGGAGTGTGCTAGAGGGTCTGGAAAACTTTTTCGAATCCTCGGGTTTTTTTTCCGTCTCCCGAGAAATTAAAATCCGACTCCGGTAGGTTCTGTGTAGTGGTTGAATTTGTAATTATGCAAAGATTTAACCTTCTAATTTACAAAGAAGACTCTTAAGTGACCTTGAGGGGACCAGACCTGGAGGGTTTTGAAAACAAAATTAGACAATTATTATATAATTTGATGTAGGCATTTCTTCTATTTCATATTTCCCGAAATAAATTGTTTTCTATCTTTTAAACTTGACAACCCCAATAAGCCCAATTTTAGTTTTAAATGCGTTATTTCCTT
Source organism: Amaurobius ferox (assembly GCA_951213105.1). Taxonomy (NCBI): domain Eukaryota; kingdom Metazoa; phylum Arthropoda; class Arachnida; order Araneae; family Amaurobiidae; genus Amaurobius; species Amaurobius ferox. The sequence goes on from OX578148.1 coordinate 94,379,111, forward strand.
AAATTATCCCGTATGACTATTTCATTGCAGCGCATGCAAATATTAGGAAAAGAAAAAAAAAAACCCAGCACTGTTTCAAATTGCGACAAATCCTCTCCGCATACTCTGGAGTCCATCTCTACTAAGTTTGTTTGAGTTTTAATATCTACACATTTCAGCATAAGAATTTGAAGAATAGGGATAATTTAATTATAATTTTCCCGTTATAAAAATATTGCCTAAGGATTTCCCACAATCTAATATCCGATCAATAACTGAGAACCTCATTTTCATACCGACTCTATAGAAATGGAAATTCTTTTCTATGAATAAAAGAAACAAGGGTCAGTGGTAAATCCTGCTTCAAGGAGAAGCATCTAATATTCCGACAGGTAAAAAATACAGATTGATTTCACACAAAAGGTCCCAGATTTTATATTCTTCTACTGTGCATAACTTTATATAAATGTGTTGAGATTTATCCTAGTCCTGGGGGGTCTTACTTATTTTAGATATTTTTTTAATATCTGTGCATATTTTACCAAGTACTGAATACATTCCTTATTTAGAGTTTGTATGTTTAGTAAGTATAAAGGAGTTTAATAGAGTTCTATAAAAAAATCTATAAAAAAATGTGATGGAATTCTATAGATTTATAGACTCATTTTTATCATAGACTTGCATAGAAATTCTATAAATATTTTTATAGGAACTCTATAAAGATTTTTATAGAATATCTATAAATATTTTTATAGAGACTTCTATATAAACTGTACAGAGGTTTCTATAAAAACTATATAGAGATTTCTATAGAAGATACTCTTGGAAGTTTATAGCGATTTCTACATGAATTCTATAAATATTTTGATAGAGATTTCTTCAGAAACTCTATAGATATTTTATAGAGATTTTTATAGAAACTTCTATGAAAAATCTACAGTGGCTTCTATAAAATTTCTATAGACATTTCTGTAAAAATGTATTTCATTTCGATAAAGATTTATACATAAATTTCACAGAGAAGCGTAAAAGACAAATTGTATTAAATTAAAATCTTAACCAGATTCTCTGTAAGTAAATATGAAGTAAAACTAGAAACTCTAAGAATATACAATTTCAAAGTAGATTAAAGTGCTCTTAAGAATTCTACAGGAATGAGTTGTTCATTATAGAATCGCTGCGATGTTACTATAGAACTTTGTAGAAATATATACTCCTATAAGCTTTTAATTCTGTAAAATTGTCTATAGAATCATATGAGGCGGTGTAGGGCTCTATAAAACATTTCATTTGTTTGGACAAAATTGCTATTTTTTTAAAAATTTGCTAAATTTCACAGTTAAAAATATAATTTACCATTCAAACAGGGTTCGTAATAGTTAAAACGATGAACATTACAATCACGAGATAAACATACAGTACACCTTGAATATATAGCGTTCTAGTTATCTGATTGATACCGTTAAACTTCCCTTCTTTCAAGTTTAGAAAGAGGGTTTACTTGCTAAATTTTAATTCAGTTGTCCCACTTTTCCTTATCACCACTATATATAGAAACTGGGACAAGATCAGATTTAAAAGAATATTTTTTGCACACCAGTTGAGTCGCATAGAGATTATTAAAATAAAGTTTCGTGTTTCATCATTTTTTAACAGCTGGTAACAGAAATTTAATGTCAACTTGTCTCATTCTTTGGCTGTATCTTCATAAAAAGTTCAGCTGTTGGAATAGGATTTGTTTCAAAATAACCCAAATTAAATCTTGTAATGAAAAATTTTCCAACTGATTTATTTTAATTTGAACATTTAATATATGTGTGAAGAAACAAAAGCTAATTGCAACTCACCATTATTTATTAATCTTGAAGTATTTTTTGGTTTCTACATAAGATTTTGTCAAGTTTTTCTTTTTTTTCTTTAAATTTAACAATTTAAAATGTTAAATTAAGTACAATTAGAATACAAAAAATCTGATGTGTATAGCACATGACTTCCCTTATATAATGCAATGAATTTACTACTTTTACAGTAAAAAAAATAGTTTATTCTTATAGTAGATACTTTTATTCTTTCCAAGATATTGAATTTTCGTCAATTAGTCGTCATTTTCATTGATTTAGCGTCATTTTTATCCATTTGGCGAGATTTTCGTTAATTTGGCAACATTAAAAAAAGTTACCAAGTTGACGACATTTCGTCAAATTCGTCGCCAAAATCTCGCCAAACGTTATGGACGGAGAAAAAAAATATTCCTATAGCAAATAATTGGCGTTCAAATACAAAAGTATTACTCAAAGTATCTTTTCGCATGAATGGAAAGAGCTAGATTCACGAGAATGATGTCGCCAAATTTATCGTATGATATTACATATGAAAAGTGAACATGTTTCTTAATTAGAAGAGTTAATATTTTTTTTTTAATTTATGGAATTTTTTGATAAATTTATTTGAAAAATGTGCAATATCTCGAGAATGGTTCATGCTAGCGTTCTAAAGTCTATGTCAATAGTTTTCCAAGGGAAAATTACATAAGAAATATCTATTTGTGTAACTTTATTAAAGGTTTTAATTTTTTGAACATTCGATAGTATTTAAAAACAATAGGATTCCAGTATTCAAGGATTGTAATATTTGTACCAAATTTCATTCGAATCGCTCCATTCGTTCGTGAGGTATCGTCTCCACAGACTCACTGACACACACACGCACGCACACACACACACACACACACACACACACACACACACACACACACACACACACAGGCATCACCTCAAAAATGTTCGATTCGTGATCAGGGATGCTTAAAACGTTCTCTCCCGTCGAAAACTCGAATTCGAATTTTCGACCCCGTCACAATACTTTCCTTTTACATTATACTATGTATATAAGGAAAGTAAAAATTAGTGTTATACCTTGAATTCCTCGCGTTATAATTGTCCAGTTGACAACAATAAAAACACATTTAAAAACTGCTGTAACAAAAAATAAATAACATAAAAACTTTGTATGTCGTCAACCTGCTTCGAAAGCAAAAAAAAAAGCCTTCTTCTACAAGAGAGACAAGAAGGGCAACCTCACTCATTCAAGCAAGTTCGGTATCTCAACATTTAACTTGCACTTGTTGCAAAGAGATTGACTGTATAACCTTCTAATACTTCCTTGAATGTTTATGGTTGGACTTTGTTTACAATGGTTGATACCACCTGATGAAGAATTTATATTGGGTGTTCTTGTTGTATTCGAATTTCTCTTTGCCTGCCAAGTCACAATTTTCTAATTCAAGTTTTCTACGTAAAAGCCCGTTTCAAGCATCGCTCAACTCGCATGGAGCGCGTATGGGGTGATAGCTGTGTGTGTATATGAATGTTAAGGCGTGTACATATGAATGTTAAGGTGTGTGTATATGAATGTTAAGGTGTGTGTATATGAATGTTAAGGTGTGTGTCCGGAGTCTGTGGACTTGATATCTCAGAAACGGATGAAGCGCTTCAAAAATAATTTGGTATGATTATTAAAATCGGTGAATACTGGAACACTATTGATTTTAAATGCAATCAAATGTTGGGAAGACTATTTTTAAATGAATTTTGAACAAAACATCGTTAAAAAATCCGGACGTTCAATAATGATAAATATATATTTATTTCATAAGTAATTTTTTCATTAGAAAACGAATGATACAAATATCAGAACGCTAGCATCTCGAGGATCTTCATAGTTCGCTCCATTCACGAGAGAAAATACTTTTTTTTACTTTCCCTGCAATACTACATGGTAATGTATAGGGAAAGTATTGGAATCATGCTAAAAATCGCAACTTGAGTTTTCGACGGATCTACACGTTTTGGGACCTCTAAAATACGAAAAAACTATTTTTAGCGTGACGTCTGTGTGTGTGTGTCAGTGTGCCTGTGTGTCTGTCTGTGTGTCAGTTTGTGTGTCTGTGTGTCTGCCTGCCTGTGTGTCTGTGTGTCTGCCTGCCTGTGTGTCTGTGTGTCTGCCTGCCTGTGTGTCTGTGTGCCTGCCTGCCTGTGTGTCTGTGTGTCTGGCTGCCTGTGTGTCTGTCTGTGCAATACATATATCCACGCTAACTAAAAAACTAATCGAATTTCATAAAATTTGGTAGGTAAGTCACTTGGGTGTGACCCTGGTGTTGATTAGTTTTTGGAACGATTCGGGAAAAAAGAACCCGCTTTTTTACGAAATGGTCCGCAAAAATCTCATGTATCCACTCTAGCTGAAATACTAATTGACCAAATTTCACAAAATTTGGTAGATAAGTCACTTGTAAGATATCCTGGTGCTGATTGGATTTTGGCACTATTCGGTAAAGAACAACTTGCCTTTTTTTACGAAATGGCCAGGCAAAAATAGCCCAGAATTTAAAAAAAAAAGACTACGTATGCTTAAATGTATCAATTAAATTCTTTTTTACATGTAATTTTTGACGAGGATAATAATAAGATCGACTCCATTACTCTAGGACTAACCGTTCTCGAGATATTTGTGATTTTTTGCAGTTTTGTTACGCCGCCTTTGGAAAAATGTGCAATTACCAAATAAAAACAAAGATTGAATTAAAAATGCAAATTTAGTGTTATTTTGTGCAATTAAACTCAATGTAATGAATTATTAGCGAAATAAAGAAAAAATGAATTTGAGTTTGCAGGGAAAGTCATGTGTTGCTCGCATCAGATTTTTGTAATTGTTTCGTCTTTTGACTGCAAAGAATTCGTCAATAGTATATTTCACGGGTTATTAAATAAATGTTCACTGCATTTTGATGTTTTGCATATAAGTATGAATAAGTCATTCTGTTTATAGTCTCATGAGTTGCCAAAAGTTTAAAATTGTAATTTACGCGACTTCAGTTTCATGTCGAAAATATCGTGCCGTGGATCTTGGACAGCATTATTTCGCAGTGAAAAAGATAATATCATTGCATTATGTAAAAAAAGTAATGTGTCGCCCACATCAGATTTTTACTTTCTCATATTATGCAATATAGTATAGAAAAAGTACTGCTTTCACAAAAATTTTCGAATTCAAGATTTTGATGCCAATATATGTTTTAAGACCTCCTAAACACGTTTTGACTATTTTTGGAGTGATGTCCGTCTGTCGGTGGTCGGTTGTGCACACGATAACAACCACACATGTTAATGAAGTTTCACGAAACTTTAAATCCGGCTTTGTTATAAAGAAATCTAGAACTAGATGGAGTTTTTTTTAAATTTGAGCAAAACCTTCGAAATTTATTCGAAATGTTATATTTTTTTTAACATGCGACAAAAGCATACGACAATTTTTTTTAGCATACGACAAAATTTAACATAATCATGCATAAAATGGTTTATATATGGTTTAATGATCACGAGACTTAATAGTTTCAATCATTGTTGTTAAAAATGGCCGCGATACAATATTTTTTTTGTGACGTCTTTATCCCTCCTCGGGGGCAAGTTCACCTCATCCGAGGGGGTACAGTGTCAAATAGGGTGTCAAGCGAAGGACTTTATCAAGCCTGTTAAAGTGAAGCGTAACACGCTATAATTGCAATATTTTGGACCCCACAATACCGGTTTTTCAAAAAAAAAATTTGTAACATTTGAAAATAAAAAGTTACTAAAACCGGATTCTGGTATGATAAAGTCGAGTTGAGCCACACTCTAGTTAACTTTTCTTTGGACCCGTAAAGATTCACTCCCAAATACAGCCAGAGAGAGAGATGAGTTTTCCATTCATTTCTATTCAGCAATATCTAGAAGGTACTAATTCATTTAAAAGACGAATATTTAATATCATTTTAATCCAAAAAACTGCCAAAGTTTATACAGTTCAGTATCCCACTCCGTCGTTTGGGTATCTTGTCTAATAACTCCCAGAGTTACACTTGATCGCGTATTCGCTTAGTTTATAAATGGTTTCATCCTCCTTTAACATTCGATTAAAGTGCTTCTGAGCTGCAAAATCAGAGCTTGCTAATAGGAAAGTGACTATGCGCTATCCATGGAAAAAGTTTGCAGACGCTTCTAGCGGCGAATTGACGAAGTCAAATCTCGAAAACGAAGCGAAACAGGCGAATATTTTCGACCACAAAGTTGTAGAGAGTTCTTTATTTAGTATGGGGAAATGTTTGGTTTGAATCTAACATTTACACAGACGTTAAAGAATGAGCGTCGACGAAAAGCGATTGTTATGCAAAAATCTCGTAATACTAAAGTATTTCTGAAGGAAATAGCAAAACCATGGAAATAGTATAGTAACCCGTTTAATAAGCTACTTTCACTTTATGTTGCATTATTCTCTTTGCAGTGAAAAATAAATGTTGTATAAAAGTGGCAGGTAAATGATTAAGTACAATACTTATTTCTTTTCGTTAACATCATTTTTATCGTCATGTATACATTACACAGTTTTTTCATACTAAATAAAGAACGTACTAAAACTTTATAATAGATAATTTTCGCCTATTTTGCTTCGTTTTCGAGATAGGAATTTTAACTTTTTCAGTTCACCTCTAGAGGCGCAGAAAACCATCTCAGCGATAATGCATAGTCGCTTTCTTATTAGTATACCCATGCTTTTGCAGATCCAGAACACGAGAGTAAAAGGGACGCATAAGGACTTATGAGGGAAATCTGTATAAGCCATGAACGCGATAGTTGCCTAACATTTGAACTGTCGTGAACCTCATCGTAGTTGCCTGTCGTGAACTTACTCGATGTACATCGAAATGGAAATACAGCCCATGAATAAAAGAAGGTGGGGTTTGTGGTAAATCCCCCTTCGCGGAAGAAGCACCTCGATATTGCAACTGGGAGGAATAAGAAAAAAAATCAACAAAAGAAGTGTTTCACATCTTATATTCATTCTTGGTTGAGGTGGTAGGATTTATCTCAGTTTTGATGTTGCTTAGGCTAGATGGGACTTTTTTTTTTTTTTTTTTTGCCAGAGTCTGCACTTGACCATATTCGGGAAGAATGAATTACGAAAGAGCTATGTATCTTAAATAAAGAACGTGACTTTGTGTACAATAAATAATGTACAAGATCAAGACGTAAAATGCTGCGCAAATAAGGTAAGTATGCAGACGTACGTCTCGAAAATCTTTAGATTTTCTTCTTCAGGGTGTACAAGCTTGGACCTGAGCGCCCAGATGAAAGCCAAGCAAAAAATGCCTAGACAACAAAACCCAATAAAAACATTAGAAATTAATTAAACGTCATTCGCTAATCACTGCTGGATGAAAAGTCACCGATTTGGTTTTTCTTCTGCCACATTATTCATAAATGTTCTTCAGTTTTCTATTTGGATTGCCTTAAACTTTTTCAAATCAATATAAATTCCAGTAATCTGGTTGATGATTTGTCAATGACACCCTATTTCTTCGAAGTATTGCATGACTATGTCTAATAATTGTTTCTCTGTTTCGAACTTTTTCTGATCCGCACGTTGAGCATTTACACTCCGCACTTTATTTATATTTCTTGTTTGCTCTTAAACTTCAGTTTTAATGCAGTTTTTTTTTTTCGTTTTAAATTTCTTTCGCCAGAGTAGGTGATGCTATCTTATTGGGCACTATCGTTTAGCCATTTTCGGTTTGGTAGGCATGGACTAGCTCTAAAGAGGGCGTTCCGATTATGGCTTGTTCGCACAGAAGAAGAAAATCAAAAGATTCGTCGTACGTTGTAAAGAACCTTGCTGCCCCAACCGAGACTCGAATTCTAAATCTTCCAATTGGCCAACCGATGAACTACCGTTGCGCTACTGGGACGAAATTGCAAGCTCTTATCGCCGAAGTAAATTCTGCATTCTCCACTCCCTAATGTCTGGTTGACGTGCAACTGACTTCCTCTTGCTATTTTTATCTCAGGTTAGCCTTCCGGTGCTATTTTTTTCCTAGCTTCCTGCGTGGTCATTACCCTCCAAATTTGAAATCGGCACTCCTTATCCCAGAGAGAGAATCCGTGCTAGTCATATTAGGGTCACTTTCAGACCTCAGACATCTTTCCACTAACTTACAGAGTTGATTTATTCAGGCGCCATTGTAAAGAACCTTACTGCCCCAACCGGGAAGCGAACTCTGGATCTTCGAACTGGCTAGTAGACGCTCTACCTTTGAGCTATTAGGACGGAATTGCAGATTCCCACCGTTGAAGTGGATTCTGCAACGTTGGTCTTTTTAACCTTATTTGCTCAGCAGTTTACGTTGTGATCTTGCACATTTTTAGTTATGTCTCCTATTTGTAAGAAAGTTTAATTTCCGCAAAGAGCATTTTATGTGTATAGATAGAAATGTCTTTATAAATTAACCGATAAGATACAGTATAAAGTGACATTTCAATATTATCTGGATTAATAGGCGATAAAAAACAAGTTTTTGCAATGTCCTCGCCTACACAACAGTGGTTCATAGAAAAGTAGAAAATAAATTTTAATCACACACGAAATTAAACCCAATTAAAAGTATCGGCAGATTCAAGTCATAACAATTACTCTATAAATCTTATCATTATTCAAAATTGATATTATGCAAAATTATCAAAAAGAAATGGGAGTGAGGGTAGAAGAAATAGTTTGGATAATCTTGTAATAATACCCATTTTAGGTAATGATAAGATTTGTAGAGGTTTGTAAGATTTTGGTATTTAATTAAATCTGCCTATACCACCAATTTGGTTCAATTTCGTGTATGATAGAAAGTTACTACATTTCTTACTGAACATTTTTATTCCCTACTGTTTTTATCGGTCCTTTATAGTTTAGAAGATATTTCGTTTGCAAGTAAGCAAAGTGAAACGAAAACTCTTCTTTTTCTGAAAGAGAGTTCAAAATTTATTTTAACATTGTTTTTATTTCTTCATAAATGGTACTTTATTTCCGACAAAACTATTACAATATTTTTAGATTTTCATCTATAAAGATCGGAATTATAAACATCCAAAGTGTTTACTTTTCTCGTAACGCTCAGATTTTAGCCGGACCTCCCAAGTCCTGACCACAGAAGTTATTTACGTCAAAAACATATACTCCATTTCTTTCATACCCAGAATCCCTTTTGCAATATATATTCATTGCCTGCCAATCACAAAATAAATAAATAAATTTTGTGTACCCATGGCTAAAGGAAAAATAAAACAGATTTCGATTCCGCTAATAGATATAGAAAGAAACCCTTTCATCTCAGACGCCAAATCTCAAGAGTTTCCATTTATATTAACGTCCAAAAATCACAGCCGGTAATAAAGTCCCATTTTCTTATAGAGGTTTTCCTAGATTAGCTCCGAGAATTCAATCGCCCTTTCCTTGCCTCTCTTTGGCCACTGATTCCTAGAATCAATTTCACAGGTTAATTATTAGAGATCATAGTTTTAGATAAAAAAAATGTAAATAAATAAAATCGACAGTGGCTTCAGTATGATGGAGCCTAAATGGCTTTACTTGAATAACAATTTTCTTTGTTGGGGGGTTTGACTTCTTTAGATATTTTCAAAATAGTTTAAAATAATAAAATATCGAAATTAGAACTACTTCTTCAAAATGGTTCAAAAGATCAAAATATCGAAATTAGAACCCCCCTTTTCAAAATTATTCAAAATATTAAAACACGATATCACAACAATATCAATATTTTACAACCTAAGAATACAATCCAAAATCCAATAATATATTCTAGTAAGGCTTTTAAAGGGCTACAAATTACTCCTTATAGTTCATAGCTCGCGCTTTAGTTTCCGAAGGCAGTACAAGCATGAAAAACGGAAAATGTTCAATCTCCTTGAACTTGACAAGACAGTTTCTCACAAAATATAAGAGCTTTGTAAAATTAAATTATTAAATCTAGAAACTGTATTTCCTACTGAACGTTTTTGTCGCTTACTATTTTATATACAAGGTAGGATCAAAAGGTTCGGAGACCGTGCTGATATCTCCAACCCTGATTGGAGGAGAGGGGAACTATTTTACAGTGGCGTAGAGTCACATGTGATGCGAGATGTGAAAAGAAAGAAGCAGGTGTTTTTCCAGACAATGCGTGGCAGTGAACTGTAGTCGTTCGCGTTCGTCGAAAACGGAAATGGCATTTGAAGAACAACGTGCGAATATCAAATTCTGCCAGAGTTTTGGGAAATCGACGACAGAAACATTGCACCTGCTGCAGCAGGTCATAATGGTTACTATTTTATATTTCAATCCATATAAATTATTAACAAATAATTGCATATTTATATTTGTAAGGAGTTAATTCTTAACATCCATATAGCTACTATACATCAATATTAATAACAATTACAATTGATTTTAATATAAGCATTACTTAGTAGTAAAACTGTTAATAAATCGGAAAAAATTTCGGAAAATTAATACAAATTAATGCTTAATATTAATTCTTAACTACTTATCTGTTGATTTTAACTATAATATATAACAGTGAACCCTGCAATAATACAAAAATATTCTAAATACTATTGTTATATTTTTAAAATTAATTAAAATATATTGCTCATCAGTATAAACACACATTGAGCTAAATTAAAACAAAATATTTTATAAAAAGAATTTCATAAAAAAATTTGGATTGTATTTTAGATCCACTGATAAAAATATTCGAAGAGATATGAAATTTACATATCTCTTTTAATATTTTTATCAGTGGAGCTGAGTATATCTCTTGGTGGTGGTGGTGGGGGCTTAGGGGGGGGCTCTCTGGCCCTTGACTGGCTACGGCCCTAGTGTGAATTCGAGAAAGAATATATACATCGTGACAAGTATTGCAGGTGTCACCAAGTTATACAGTTCTTGATGATATAATTTTTGCCGGCATTTATTTGCCTTCTATATTCGAATTTCGTGTGTTCACGATATCGATTCCTGTTAATTAGGTAATCCGTCACAACTTTGTAACTGAACATTTTTTGTTGACCTATTCGTCATACAAACTTTTTAAATTATCCGCTAGGGGCGCTGAAATCACTTGCATTTAATTGAGCATGGTCACTTTATAAATATACAGAATGTGTACACTCATGGATTTTTCCTTACACAGTTTTTCGGGGTGCTTAAAAACTTTCCCAAGAATTCTGTTTGAGGAAAAAAAATAGAAAAGAAAAAGTAAATTTTAGTTTATGGAAAATTATGTGCTACTTACATTAGATCATTACAGCCTTTTATTTAACTTGATCTAATATGTTGTTTATCAGTGTGATTCAAATCTTTGAGGCTCTATAATAACTAATCATATTCGTTTATTTACAGTATAATGAAATTTGGTATGTCGTTGTCTATTATGGTATATTTCAGTTGTTTGGATTTTGAAACTTATTAGGTTAGGTCATCCTTTGCCCACCATAAAAATGTGCTCGTTATCTGGGAATAACTTGGGAACCGAGCAGCTAGAAAGTGTAAATTTGGCATATCATTGTCTTTCGTATATTTTGAACCTCGTCCTGGCCTTTTTTTCTTTTATTTATTTTTTTTCGGGAGGGGGGGGGATGCGGGAATCGAAGTAGCAAAAACGTCCTAATTTGATAAGTCGTTGTATATTTTAATTTAGGGGAATTTTGAACCTTACTATGTTGTTGTTGTTGAGACCCAGACCGTCCGACCTACCAGAAAGGTGTAAGGTAACTGTTTGGACGGCCGGGATGTGCCACCCAATTTAGACCGGAACTCAGTGGGGGAGGCATCCACAGGAACCTTACTATGTGTCCATTCTTGGCTTACCATAGGAATGTACTCGAAATTCAGAATAGTCAGAAAGATCATTTTTGGCATATCGCTGACTTTCGTGGTATATTTTAAGTTTTTGGGTTTTAAACTGTACCACTAGCCCTTTATCTTCTCACCACGTACCACTTACCTTTAGTCCTTCCTGGGTTCGTAATACAAATGTACTCATTTTTGGGGGAACAACTCAAGAACTGCAGCAGCTAGAAAGTCCAAACTTAGTATGTTGCTGCCTTACATATGTTTAAGTTACATATACTCTTTGTTCTTTTAAGTTATATACATTTTTCGTTCATTTAAGTTACATACAGTACTTAGAGGTGTACTTACAGTACATAGGGAGGTACTTTAAAAAACTATTTCTTTTACTTTTACTTGCTTATATTCCGATACTCATTATGAGAAATACGGACCCAAATAGTCCAATATTTAATGTACGGCCGATGTGGTGGCCGAGCGATCAAAGAGGCAGGCGTTTCCTCGTGATGGCTCGGCTGCCAGATTGTAGGTTCGAGTCCCGTCTGCGGGCATGGATCTTGTGATGTCTTATTGGGGCAGAAGTCAGACTTCTACCTTCGGGTGCCCCGGATCTTTGACCAAATGGAAGCAGTGCACACATTTTTCCTTAATAAAATATGTTAGGGACACGACACCAACCAACCAACCATTTAAAGCACGAAAAAATCGCTTAATATTAGGAGCTTTAAACTCCTAATATTTCATATTTTTTTCATTTCAGTAATTTCAAAAGCTGACTAAGAAAACATTCACTATCCCTACACACTTCCGCATTAACATAAAAAGAAAACCCTCCCATTTTTCCCCCGTTCCTGAAACTCTCACCCAAACACTTGCTAATGATTTACTTCTAAAGCTACTCAACCATTAGTGGGATGAAACAAGCCACTAACCAGCTCATAACGGCCCGGGCAGAACAAAAGGAAAAAAAATTCTTCTCCACTGTTCTGGGACGAAACAAATCGTCCGACTAACTGCGAGCACTTAGGTAACTACTGCAGGAACGAAATCTGGGCTCGAAAATCTTATTTCGCTCGAGTTCTGTCTTTTATCTAATGTCCACTTTATCACAGACGTAGCTTTTGAGAATTTCCCTTGATTGAGTCGGTAGAATGGCCGACGATTTTTTTTACGGATAAATTTGTTTCATTTCGAACAAGTAGATGTGTCTTGTATTTTATATTTATTTTTTTCTAAAATACCCTACTTTGTAATAATACATATTTTACACTTCAGTGTCTCATTCACTCAATTGATACGAAATGTGAAGTACTTTTCGATGTTGTTGTTGTTGAGACCCAGGCCGTCCGACCTACCAGAAAGGTGTAAGGTAACTGTTTGGACGGCCGGGAAGTGCCACCCAATTTAGACCGGAACCCAGTGGTGGAGGCATCCACAGGGACCGTACCCTCCTTCCCCTACTACCAACCACTCGGAAGGACTTACGGATCCACATGTTTAACGCGATCGTACTCCGCATGAACACGGCGGCAGTTGTGGCAGGGTACAAATCCAGGATGCAAACCACCGGGCTACCACGCCCGAAATGTGCCAGCAGCACGCAGTGTTCCCAGGTGGTCACCTACACAAGCACTAACCGCGCCCGATGCTACTTGACTTCGGTGATCTAACGAGAACCGGTGTTTTCAGCACGGTAGGGCCGTTGGCGTACTTTTCGATGTGAAACATCTTAGGTTACGGGGTAAAGTAAATCTTGAAAGAAATGTGACTTAGATGAAACAGAAGTGGAAGAGGGTATGTAATGAAAGTGACACATTTAGTGTCTCATTCACTCAATTGATACGGAAGATGAAGTACTTTTTGATGTAAAACATCTTAGGGTACTTGGTAGAGTAATTCTTGAAAGAAAAGTTACTTAGATGAAACAGAAGTGGAAAGGGGTATGTAACGGAAGTGACATTTAGTGTCTTATTCACTCAATTGATACGAAATATGAAGTACTTTCTGATGTGAAACATCTTAGGGTACGGGGTAGAGTCATTCTTGAAAAAAAAATGTGATTTAGATGAAACAGAAGTGGAAGTATGTAACGCGCGCGGAAGTGACATCATAACGGAAGTGACGTTTAGTGTCTTATTCACTCAATTGATACGGAATATAAAGTACTTTTTGATGTGAAACATCTTTGGGTATGGGGTAGAGTAAATCTTGAAAGAAATGTGACTTATGTGAAACGGAAATAGAATTATGTAAAGGAAGTGACATCGTATTGTAATGAGTATATAACAGAAAACCATTGTCGTAATTTGAAGGTCAGGGTGATTTGGTTTTAGTAACAAAATCTGTGATCTTCGTTACAAATTTGGAGAAATATAGCGAGTTCTAGAACCTTTTCGAATTCTGTTGATTGGTTAATAATTTCACGAACTATATGCTTTTTCCATAACTTTCCACAGAGAACAAATTAGCTAGTTATCGTCCAGTTGGATTTTGGCAATTTTTGCAGACTATTTCCCAAAAAATGGCAGGTTATTTTTTCCGGAATTGCACTAAACTCTAATCAGCACTAGGGTTACTCACAAGTTGCATATCTGCAAAACTTTATGAAATTTAATTAATTAGTTTTTCAGTTAGAGTGGATACACTCGATTTGTTCGGGCCATTTCGCAAAAAAAGGCAGTTTTTTTTTCCGAATCGCCAACATTTAATAAGCACCAGGGTCACATACAAGTGACTTATTAACCAAATTTTCTGAAATTGGGTCCATTAGTATATGAATTAGAGTGAGTACACACATTGTACAAATAGGCACACAGACACACACATAGGCGTCCTTCTAAAATTCGTTTTTTCGTGTTTTAGGCTGCTCGAAACGTGTAGATCTATCGAAAATTTGAGTTGCGATTTTCGACACAATTCCAATACTTTCCCTATATGCAAGGTAGGATCAAAAAGTTCGGAGACTGTGCTGATATCTCCGACCCTGATTGGAGGAAAGGGCAACTATTTTACCGTGGCATAGAGGCACATGTGACGTGCGATGTGAAAAGAAAGAAGCAGGTGTTTTTCCAGACAATGCGTGTCAGCAGGTGCAATGTTTCTGTCTGCAATTTCCCCAAACGCTGGCAGAATTTGATGTTCGCACGTTGTTCTTTAAATGCCATTTCCGTTTTCGACGAACGCGAACGACTACAGTTCACTGACCACGCATTGTCTGCAAAAACCCTGCACTACGGACTTGTTTCTTCCTTTTCACATCTCGCGTCACATGTGCCTCTACGCCACGGTAAAATAGTACCCCTCTCCTCCAATCACAGTTAGAGATATCACAGTTTCCGAACTTTTTGATCCTACCTTGTATCATCATGTATGGTAGGGAAAGTAAAAATGAAACAAAACTGCGAATTCAGTATAATTTCAAATAATTATCCGTGTTATTTTGTGCTGTTAAATTGAATTTAATGTGTTATAGGGTAAATCCGGGATAGATGGCTCGCTTTTTAAAAAAAAATCAATATTCTGAAATCCATGGTGCACAAACAAGAAACTTATGTTGTCATAATAATATATTTACATTTAGAAAACATATGTATTAGGATAAAATAAATTATAAAATACTCAATAAGCAATTATAATTTATTTTGTAAAATCTTTCATTGCGGCATCTCTCCGGGATAAGTTGAGTGTTATCCCGCACCATAAGGGAGACTCTACGAGTTTAACATAAATGAATTTTAATGGACGTACCAAATAGTTTCCTTCGAAAAAATTATATATTTGAATAAAAAAAGGATAGAAATACTGAATTTGCGATTTTATAAAATATAAAAAATTTGCTAAATTCGAAAAATGTTTGTTTTTTTATTTTAAACTCAGTTTAAGAATACAACTAACACAGACAAAAAAATCTGATGTAGGCAGCACATGACTTTCCTTATATAATGCAATGAATTTACTACTTTTACAGTAAAAAAAAAAGATTATTTTTATAATAGATATTTATATTCTTTCCAAGATATTGAATTTTCATCAATAAGTCGTCATTTTCATTGATTTAGCGACATTTTTACCCATTTAGCAACTTTTTCGTTAATTTAGCAACATTTAAAAGAGTCGTTAAGTTGGTGACATTTCACCAAATTCGTCACCAAAATCTCGCCAAGCGTGACGGAAAAATAAGTTATTCTTACAACAGATAAATGACTATTGGCGTTCAAATACAAAAGTATTACTCAAAGTATCTTTTTTTATGAATGGAACGAGCTAGATCCACGAGAATGATGTCATCAAATTTATCGCATAGTATTACATATGGAAAGTGAACATGTGTCTCAATAGGAACTATTTTTTTTTATTTTATATGACTTTTTGGTGATTTTTGTGAAAAATGTGAAATACCTCGAGAACGGTTCGTGTTAGCGTTCTAAAATTTGTGTCAATCGTTTTCTAATGAAAAATTACATAAGAAATGTCTATTTGCGTAACTTTATTAGAGGTTTTGATTTTTTGACGATATTTTCAAAATTTCACTCGAAAATTTAGGGGTTCTGAACATTCGATTGCGTATAAAAACAATAGGCTTCCAGTGTTTACGGATTGTAATTTTTGTACCAAGTTTCTTTCGAATCGGTCCATTCGTTCGTCAGTTATCGTCTCCACAGACTCACTGACACACACACACATCACTTCAAAAATGTTCAATTCATGATCAGAGATGCTTGAAACGTGATCTCCCGTCGAAAACTCGAATTCGAATTTTCGACCCCGTCGCAATACTCCCCCCCCCCCTCCCTTATACATTATTTATTGTACTTGTATATAAGGAAAGTAATAATGGCCATTAATGAACAACAGAGTTGGATGGAAATAGACATACATAATCGATAATATAATTATGAAAATTTTATTTATATTTTCAATAATTCTTGAGTGCACCCATTTCTAGAGATGAAATGCCACACCTCACGGTTTCCTGACCTTGAATTCAAATATGGCGAAATCACAAAAAAAAAATACACTCTACACGAAGATTGTGCTTCGCTCTAACAAGGAATCCACTATTACTTTTAGAGTTTTAGCTATAACTTACAATCTGTGGTAGCACAATAAAATGTTTCATGATATATTCTACAACTCATCTTAGATATTTGTCAATTTCAGGTAAAAAAAGGCACAGGTATACAATATTTTTATCAAACACATTTGAAACACTAAATGGCACATCTTTATAGTGTTTACTGCATTACTATCTTACTGTAAGTTTCAGAACTAGGGTGGGTGCTCAATCTATACCGGATGCGACGTCTATCCAGGAATTACCCCAAAAGAAAGAAAGAAAAAATTGAGTCTGTATAGTCATGTGCTGGGAAATACAGTCATGGGAATGTCATGTGCTGCCCACAATGGATTTTGTTTGTGAATGAGTTGAACATTTCATTGCTGTTTTATTGTACCTGAGAGTCATTTTGTGACCTTGTAAGATAGCTAGAAAGTTATTACCATTGTTCCTGAAATCGCTTACTGTTGCTTTTAAAGAGTTAGTTTTCCGGAAATACTGAATCGTCCTTGAATCTTGTGTATTGACGATTCCAAATGTATTGACGATTCCAAAAGATATATCGTAGCAATACAGTATATATGGGAATTGATAATTTGAATTAGGCTATGAATGCGAATGGTATCAGAATAGTTTATATTGATACAGATAAGCCAAATGCATCCAATTTATTAACGTTACTAAGCTGTTGCTAAATTAAAATAAATATGACGTATCCAATACATAATTTTTCCTACAGATAAATAAATTTCTATTTTCTTCTACAAAATGATATATATTAGTGCTTTCTTATTACAATATCTGTTGTTACATATAGCTTTATTGGAAATCAATCCATTGTATAACTGGCATCTCACAATGATACAAAGGTAGAAATGCAAAACAGAAAAAACTAACTAAACACAAAACAAGAATATTACAAATCAAACAAACACAAAGCTCAATGAGAAGAGGTCGAAGAAGGGGTCGCGACCTCAGGGACAGTTCATAAAAGTTCTAGCTTCCCAATACAGTCTGCAAACATCATCTTGCTGCTGAGAATCTTTATTTAAACCCGGGTACACTGAAAGGTGACTTGAGTTCATAACATCAGCACTACAAATGGGGCACACATTCGTTGGAAGGATTCCTATCTTATTAGGGTGTTCGGCCAGGCAATCATGACCCGTTTTCAATCTAAAATAGGCCATTGTATCCCTGCGAGATTGGTTGCTAAACGCATTCCAACTATCTTGGATATTATCCCAAACCTTGCCTCTTGATTTAATTGTCAGGTCTATTTTACAATTCGTCATAATTTTACTATAAACTAGTTTTTTGCATGACTCTGGTGGAACAGGTTTTGGGGCAAGATAAACTTGAGTACCCTTTTTTGGCAAAATGTCAGCTGACTCATTATAATTCAATTCCAGCATGTGATGGTATCCACTGAAACACAATGGATTTGTTTCTACATCTAAGAAAATCCAGAATTTGCTTTATCTCAGTTATGGTCGATGTCTTGACAAGATTAGTTTTCGAGACAGCTTAAATGCCTGCTCTGGAGTCCACCAGTATGACACCTCTTGAAAGAGAGTCAATTCTAAATTTAAGGTTATTAACTGGCAAAAAGATGGCATAGAATTCTGCATCAAAATTAGACATATATAGCCAGACAGGGGCACATTGAGAAAGCAACTTGCAGCACCCTCCAGCTCCGGCAGCATTATTAATCTGTGACCTACCTGTCTGTATATATTATTCTAGTCCACTGGGGTTCTGGATGCTTTTCGTTAATCGTGCATAGCGCAGTTGCTTTCAAGTTCGTATCTGGGATGTCTCTTTTCCCAGAACCGTTTACTATCAACAGTCTTATTACATCTATATACTTAAGGGGATTGACCAATATTTTTGTACTGTCCATGGGTATTTTTGCTTCTAAGTTATTTAGTATGTTTTGACACACCTCAACAAAACCCATCACCCTGTCCGAATTTTAAATTTCCTCCCTAAAGTTAATCCTAATTTTCAAATCTCTAATAAATGCCTTATTTACTTCATAACAGGCCATGGTCCCCTTTTCAGATTTTTTATATTATTTCAAATTTAACAAAAACCTCCAAATTTTTTTGTAATTCTTTTAGTGACGCAGATTATTATGTTTTTTCTTGTTCATTCTCTAAAAAAATTCATTTCACTAAACCTCCCTCTCATCTTCCAGCGACTTGGTTTTTAGGTGTTCGAAGTAATAAAATTCTTCTCAGTAATCTTAAAATTTATAATCTCAATTCTAGAGATATTTCTAATAAGGTTCACTAATTGATTTATGAGTGTTTACTGCTCTCAATTTATTTTGATCAATGAAATCTACACTGTTCCAATAGATTGATTTTGTTGTTGTTGTTGTTTATTTTTTATATATTGTCATTATCTTGTTTTTTATAATGTTATTTTTTGTTATTATCATCATTAACTCTCAACTTGTCCTTTTTAACACTTTACAACAAAGTTGAAAAGTGTTTATGACTTTGTTCATTCTGTCTGTCTGTCTGTCTGTCTGTCTGTCTGTCTGTCTGTCCGTTAGCACGATAACTGCCGTAAAAATGACTTTATCAAAATGAAATTTTAGTATGTTGTTCAGACGGTCTGTAGGACCTGTGGGAATATAAATAAATAATATCACCCAATTAGTTTTTTATTGAACCCGGGTTGAAAAAATGAAATACATTGAACCCTATGGGACCTAATTTTTCAAACATTTTTTAAATAAATTTAAAATTCACGAATTGCTTCGAAATTTTTAGAAAATATTCACATTATCCCATAGAATATATAAAAAAAAATTCAGTAAATTCAGTAAAATATGTTAAGTAGTTTTTTAATTAAAAATTATTTAATATAGGGACAAAAACAAATTCAATTAAATTCTGACTTTGGGATATCTTCCAGAAAGAAAAGAGAGATATATTATATAATAAATATCTCTCCATTTGTTTAAACGTTTTGCATATGGGAGTGGCTTCACATTTTAAAATAAATTTGGTAGATAACAATTTTTCATTTTTTTAAATTTTATATAACTCTTCATGATAAATTTATTTGATGGCATTTTTAATGCACTTTCCTACGTCCTAGAGAGTTAAAATTTGGTACACAGCTTAAATTTGTTGAACATTTTATTCGACAAAAATTTGATGGATCTTTAAATATAGATCATACATTTTTTTCGAAATGGCCTGAAAATAATCCCCGTTCACTTCTATAAATCATTGTTGTAATATTGTTAAAAATTCTGATGTGGACAGCACATGTCTTTCGCTGCAGACTCATATTCGTTCTTTTTATTTATTTTTTCTATGACGTCATTTGAATTAATTTCAGTTGTTTTCGATGAAGTTTTTAAATATAATAAATTATCGTAGTATTATGATAGTTTTAAAAATATTACCGTGGAATGTATCGCTTTTCAGATATATTTAAACCAGGCAATTTTTATTTCAATGCCGTCATTTGAATGAAGTTCATGTTTTTCAATGAAGGTTTAATTTTTCAAATATAATAAATTAATGTAGTATTATGATAAGTTTTAAAATATTACCGAGGAATGTATTGCATTTTCGACTGTTTTAAAAAAAATTGCATTGAAGTTGGAAAGTGTTTCATAATCAATGCTTTAAGCATGATTGATCTTTCTTGTTCAATTGTACAAATGTAAATATTTTATATTATTCTTATTTATTTCAACCCTCTTCTAAATTCATTTACATCTGTTTTTATTTATGCTTTTTCAGCCTCTTTTCCCTCCCCTCCTTTTGGCCTTCTTTTATCTTTTTCAGCCTCTTTTTCTCTTTTTTAAATTCAGTTTTTGTTCTTTTACTTTTCTAAATTTCTTTTCTTACTGATATACAATATCCATAATTATTTATTCTTCTAAAGTTGTCTGTCTAATCCATATATTCTTCAATTGTATGTTCCAAAATTTCTAATAAATTATGCTGATTCGCTGACCATGCAAGTCGGTTTCGGCCGACTTCCATTCCCGGCCGTCCAACGGCTGCTCATGTCTTAGGACGAGTCGGACGGTCTGAGTTTTCAACATTCAACACCTCAACAGAAGAGATTTGCGTCTTCGTGCAACTTGGTTGACAGTCTCGAATCCAACTAGCTTGCTGTGAGGTCTTCAGTTTAATGTATGTACCAACGGCTTGTTTCTCTCTCTCTATGAGGATAGGATTGTTCACTGTGTATAGCTGCATTGGAACAATAGGAGACTTTTTTATTTATATATATAATATATATATATATATATATATATATACAATAATTTATATATATAATACTACAATAACTTTACCTGGTAGTTTCATTGTTCAACCAAATAAAGTAAGCACACCAAATTTCATATATTTAACAAATTTCATAAAATTGTTGCGCTCCCTGTGTAAAAGTAAAATTTCAAATAATTCGCGAACGACTCATAACTAATGAACTGTTGTGGTTATTTATCTTTGGTTAAATGTAATTACAGAGCATTCTTAGGCGCGGAACACACTGCGCCCACAACACACAACATCCATGTCTTACGTGGGACTCGAACCCACAACGTGGCAAACGCTCACTTTGACAGTTCGGCCACCACGTCGACTTAAATGAGCCAATAGCACACGGTGTTCCCAGGTGGTCACCCATCCAAGTACTATCCGCGCCCGATGCTGCTTAACTTCGGTGATCTAACGAGAACCGGTGTTTTCAGCACGGTAGAGCCGTTGGCTTGAAAAAAAAAAGTAAAATGTATAATATAAGGAGAATGGCTCGTAATAATTTTTAAATACTGTGTACTATCTCCTTTCACTTCAAGATAAAGCATGTACAAACCATTTTCTAATTTGATAACAATGGGTTTATTTTACTTGTTATGAAATTTTCCGTTTTAGATCATTTTAGATCACGATCAGGTCGAAATAGACTACTAGGGCTATCTCAACTTTTTTTCTGTATTTATCTCTTGTACATTTATATTACGTTTCTTCTTGTGTTTTACATTTTTATTTATGCATTCTCAATTCTTATTGAATTTGTTTTTTATTTTTTGTAATTAATCCTGGTTTAATAAATCCTGATTTTGTAATTAATCCAATTTTGTAATTCCGTCTGGTTTATTGTAAAATGCAAATGTGGTTTTCATTTTGGCTGTGTGTGTATTTCCAATGTGCTTATGGTACATCATATGCCTCTGATGAAGGGCGTTTCACGCGTGAAATCGCTCGGGCCCATTATTGCATTTTACGTCCTTAATAGTGAAATAAAACTTTTGCAAGTTCTTTCAATCAATTTCAAAACATTTTTTCAAATTGATCTGAAATTAAGTCAATTTGGTTTATACTTTCAGGTAAAATCTTATACCATTTATCAAAATGAGGTGTTAAACTATACCTTGCATAACGGCCAACACCGGCACCGAAAACTTTTACTCACTAACATTGTAGATATTTATTTACCTTCTAAATACTTGGGGAAAAGCAGAAAATCCCTACCACTGATTCTAGGGAATGGATCAAAGAAGGGAACTAAGTACTCTAGTACATACCTCTAATCTGTGGAAGCTCTGCAAGAAAATCGGATTTACGTCCCCGCGTTTGCCTGTTCCGAATTCGCACTGCGGGAACAGGCAAAACGAGGGGAAAGAAGGAAAAAAAAATAAGAATTGCTTGTTCTACTTTCTGCCAAATTAATCATTTACTATCATAGTTATGTATTTAACTTTTTGCTTACGGGCGGGACAGCGTCAATCACAAGCGAAGAACCTCTCAAAAAGACAGGTATTTACATACCCTGTCCCAAACAGTTCGATCCCCCTTTGCAGGCATCAGTGTCCTTGGAATTGACGCTGTCCCACCCGTAAGCAAAAGGTTAATACATAACTATGACAGTTAACTGGATAGTTAACTAGATAATTAGCTAGACATCGGCGTCCATGGACGCCAATGTCTGCAAAGAGGGGTCGAACTGTTTGGGATAGGGTATGTCAAATACCTGTCTTTTTGAGAGGTTTTTCGCTTGTGATTGACGCTGTCCCACCAGTAAGCAAAAGATTACATCAAAAATAGTTGTATTAGTGCTCTAGATCAGCAATTGCAAGGTTAAGCAAAAATAGTGGATTGAGATTAGAATAAAATATTGTCAGTTCATACAGCGAAGACAATAACTTAAGTACACACACACACACACACAAAGCAAGACATATTTCTACATACAGATCAAATTAAAAATCTTATTAGAGCAGTGTATCTTAACCGCCGGGCGGCGGCATCAATTATACCGGGTCGCTAGAGATTTTCTTTGAATTTGTCGTTTAAATTTTCTAAGTATTTTTATGCTTAAGTATTATTTCATAGTGGAAATATTCTAAGGAGAATAATATTCGCGAATGTGTCGAAAAACTGAGAACCAGAACGCCTAAATAACATCGGTGTAGCAAATGTCAGTGACGAAGCCCCATTTAAATTTTAATATGAATAAGAGACTGATCAGCTGATTTCTATGGTGAGCTACAATGGATAAATATTTTTTTTTTCTCTCAATGTCGGTTTTTTTTTAAATCAACATCAGTAAAATCAATTTTATAATACAAAAATCTATTTTATTCTGAATAATATTTAAAATTTTTGCTAATAAGAATGAGAAATATCAATGAATATCATCATAAATCAATTTAATGGTGTCGGTTTGAAGAAATTCCAATATGCTACGCGATTTCATGAGTCCAGTGATTGATAACTTATGTAAATGCAATTATATAATTGTCAACATGCCACACCGTATATATAAATGTACTAATACGCTTTATGATTATGCCATGATTGATTATTAATACATATGTTAGTTAATCAATCATAGTATGAATTTCAAAAAAATGAGAAAGGTATTTACAAGTAAATTTGTTGGAACCGGACTCTCGTTCTATAAAAACAGAATTTACCGGGCCGCGATCTCACAAATGTTGAGAAGCACTGTATTAGGGGCGTAACCTTAGGGTACAATGTCTAACAACAAAATTGAGGTGTCGTTATAAGCAGTAGTAACTCACTAGGACTAACACTGAATTGTTGCTCCTCGTATTTTCCTCGTATTTTTGTGTCAGCGTAGTTTATTGCTTCATTGCTTTTAATACTGCGAATGCATTATGTGAAAAAAAAAATAACTGATTTTATAGTAAAAATAGGAGACATTATAAATCAGAGGCATTTTAATATTTAATTTTTATTTTAAAAGTATGATTTGCATTTAAATGTTATTTTTAAATATTTCTCTAAATGATTTTGACGTGAATAACATCTATGGTTGGATTTATGGCTGAAATCAGAGAGTTAAGAAAAATGTAAACACTTTGGCCGCCTATACCTCGGAATCAAAAAATAAAAATATAAACAATTTGTATTTGATTTGTCGGAAATAGGGTACACTTTATAAATATGCAAAAATAATTTCAATATTTTAATATAAACTTTTCTCGTAGAAATAAAAATGTCCAAGCGAGATTTTGCTGAACGTTCGTTACTTTCACTCAAAATATCTTCTAAACTATAAAATATAGATATAAATAGTAAGCAACAAAAATGCTCAGTAAAATCCAATTTAAATCCAAAGTTAATATTCTTTTTTTCGCAAAGCTAACAAGTTTTGACAAGTTGAAGAAGACTGAAAATATTCCTTTTCCAAAGTTTGTAATGCTTATATATCAAACAGTAAATAGTAATTAATAGCCATTTAATAGCCTTAAAAGCATATATAATTGAATATTTAATATCAAATTCTTAGTTTTCGAACAATAATTTTTATAATTTCAATATTTTAGTATTTTGACCTGTTGAAGTTTACAAGCATACGATTAATTTGTATTGTTTTAAAGAAATTAGGAAGTGAAGTGAATGTGAGGATTCTTAAGATTTTTAAGGATTGAAGTTTGAAAAGAAGAATTATGGAAGTAATTATGGAAGTGTGGATTTAGTAAATATTTATGTGCCGTCATGCTAGCTTATAGATTCACTCTAATCTTAAATCTCGCCAAAGTTATTGTGTTTAGTCTTTATGCCGTCAAGCAAGTTACTAAAATAATTTGATATTTTCGCATGAACTCCGTGGTCATGGTATCCGGATGAAATCAGAGCAAAAACTAAAAAATATGAACAGTTTGCAAGTAATTTGTAGCAAGGATATGCAAAGGGATTTCGAAATTTAGTTGTTTAAGTTTTTAAAATGTAGTGTTTATAATATCGTTATTTTAATAATTTGAACTATTTTAAAAAGGTGGTTCTAATTTCAATATTTTAATATTTTGAACTGTTTTGAAAATATCTAAAACAGACATACCACTCCCAAGTAAAAAAAAAATATATTACTCATGCAAAGCCATTTCGGCTCTATCTGGCCTTTTTGCAAAACATCATATCGCAAAAAATTATGCTTGAAATACCATAAAATTTTACAGGAAAATTTTGCAAGGATCTGTAAAGGGAATAAACCGTTTTGAAGATCCATTAGTTTTTCGACATCTTATTATTAGTTTAAATTATGAATTCCTATACATTTTTAAATGTTTGTTTTTTTCGACAGTACTTTCACTTTTACAGGATTTTAAATGATGAAAATAGTCTATTGTCTAGAGGAGCTTATTATGTTAAAGGAGTTATCCAGTTTTACAGGAGGTTTAATTTTTTTTTTATACTAAAAAAATAATAATTCAAAACCTATGTTTCTTTTTATGAGTAATTTTATTTATTTTTCCATTTTCACTATAAAATGCACATAAGAAAATAAGTTTCAAATAATCTGATTCAATCCTCTCCGAAGGTATATGGATACCTGAATGAAGTAAAATAAAATTTAATGTTTCACAATGGATGCCCTATTGAAATTTAGTGTGGTAGAGGCTGAGCGAGGTTGGGTAGCCGCTTCAATGTTGTTCTGAGGAAGAATAATGTAAGGTATTATTTTACATGGTCTGAACACTGAAGGGATCAGCATAGAGGAGAAGTAATGAGGAACCCTTGGTTCGATTTCTAGTTCCGGCTAATTTTGATTTTTAAGTGAAATGTAGTTTATAGATAATAAGTTTTGTATTTACACTAAAAACCTTTTTAACTGTTGGCAATCGAAGTCTGGAACTTCAAATGTTAATTTTCCTTTGGAGATTTTAACTATCTATATATTTTTGAACTTTACCTATTTAAACTGTGCTTTGACTAATATGCGTAGCTTGCTGTTAAAAGAAATACTGTAAATAAGAACTTTCCTAATCCTGGTTTAATTTAAGAAAAAATATGGAATAAAACATGCCAACCTTTTGTATAGAATTTTAATGTATAAATTTTTAAACTCCTTAATTTAAATACTGAGCAACGTCGAGGAACATTTTCTATGTGGTCGAGAGCTAAATCAAGAAAGCCTAGCACTTAGCAGCTTTAAAAACTCAGCGGTAGTGGCGTAACCGTGTGCGTGCCTATGCAGTGGTTTCTTTTCAGAATCAGGCGTATTGTTAAAGCATTTTTTGGTTTCCGGAAATTCCCTGTGAGTTCCGGTGTAATTTTAATCGGAGGTTTTCATATTAAATCTTAGGCAACGCCATGTGCATTTTTTAATTTTGAATCATTGACACTATATGGAACGTGTATAAACACGTGTATAAGCACAAATAAAATGATAATGAGCTTATACATGTCGCTCAAGTTTTCCATATCCTTTTGCATAAAGTGTATTTTACTTATTCATTGACACTAGCCTAAGAAAACACATTTTGTGTTCTACATCTGAAACTTGATTGAGACTTATTTTTGCTGGAAGAACACATATCTTCTGTCCTATTTTTCGTATAACGTCCGTATTTTTGCATATGCTTGCCTTCCACCTCAAATATTCAGCTGCGATCGCTCTCTAGGTTTCAGTCGTTTCCCTTTGCTACAAAACCATTGCATGTAGTGTTATTCTTAATACATTGCATATTCTTTACAGGCAGGAATACTCCGCTTTGCTAGGGATTTAAAATACGTCAAAATTCTAAACGATTTCATTTTTTTTTAATTAAATTGAATTCTAAAAAAAAATTGAATGTCTGTCTTCGCCATACAAAATTATCTGCGTCGGCAAATCTCAAAAATAAAGGATGTCGTTCCTGTTTGCAAACCAATCCACAAAAATATGAAGTTTGGTAAACATACGATAAAATGAAGACGCTGAAATGGTATCAGAAGTCATTCCCGTGTCATTTTTTATTTCGTTGCAACAATTATTTAAACACATGCTGAAACATATGAATTTAAAAACGTTTTTTCAAAATGTTACCGTAACTCAGTGGTCGTAACTGATATGGCAATATCAAATATATACAAGAAAGATCAATCATGCATAAAGCATTGATTATGAAACACTTTTCAACTGCAATGCAATTTTATTTAAGCATATCTAAAATGTGATATATTCAGCGGTAATATTTTTTAAATTATCACAATACTACAACAATTTATTATATTTGAAAATTTCATCGAAAAAAATGAACTTGATTCAATGACGTCATTGAAATATAAATCGCCTGGCTCTCTATGAAAAAGAAGTAAATATTTCATTCATACACTTTTAATCTATTCCTTTCATTCATCACAATACTGCAATAGTTTTTTTACTTGAAAACTTAAAATCATGGAGGTAAAAGTAATTTAACTCTGTGTTTAAAACTTCGTCGAAAAAGTCTGTTATAAAATCGTCTGCTTCTCTATGTAAAATCAATGCATGTTTCATTCATATCAACTATATTGCAGACTCCCGAGCTAAATAATTTTGTGTTAAGGAAATTCAACAATTCTTTTACAACTCATCTTACAGGTGATGCGTTTACATTCTCCATGCGTGAAAATTAGGCTCCTTTGTAGAAATAATCAAAGTTTGATGATCATTTATACACAAATATATTGTAATTGCGTTGTTTAAGAATATAGATGCACAGAAATTAAGCAAAAATAAAGCGGTTTTGGGGCGGATACAACACTAAATATAAATTAAAAAGAACTTTAAAAATCACGATTTTGACACAAGTTGGATGGCATTGATCATTTAAACTCAAATATATTATAATTGCGCTGTTTCAGAATATAGATGCACAGAAATTAAGCAAAAATAAAGAGGTTTTAGGACGGATACAGCACTAAATATAAATAAAAAGAACTTTAAAAATCACGATTTTGACACAAGATGGATGCCATATTTTATTTTGAAGTAGGTTACGTGATCTCTCTCATATAATATGGGTGTAATTATTATTTTAATTTTTATTTAAAAAACTACCAAATATATTTTGCTGAATTTTTTTTTTAATATTTTTTATGGGATCATTTGAATATGTCCTAAAACTTTCGAAGCAATTTGTGAATTTTAAATTTGCTTAAAAAACGTTTGAAAAATTAGGTTGCATAGGATTCAATGTATTTCAATGTTTCAACCCGTGTCCAATTCAAAACTAATTGGGTGATATTATTTATTTATATTCCCATAGGTCCCACAGACCGTCTGAACAACATACTAAAATTACATTTTGATAAAGTCATTTTTACGGTAGTTATCGTGGGAACGGGCACACAGACAGACAGAGGGGCCAACGGCCGTACCGTGCTGAAAACACCGGTTCTCGTTAGATCACCGAAGTCAAGCAGCATCGGGCGCGGTTAGTACTTGGTGGGTGACCACCTCGGAACACCGCGTGCTGTTGGCCATCTCGGGTGCGGTATCCCCGTGGTTTGCGCGCTAGATTTGCACGCTACCACAAATGCCGCCGTGTTCATGCGGAGTACGATCACGTTAAACATGTGGGTCCGTAAGTCCTTCCGAGAGGTTGGTGGTAGGGGAAGGAGGGTACGGTCCCTGTGGATGCCTCCCCCACTGGGTTCCGGTCTAAATTGGGTGGCACTTCCCGGCCGTCCATGCAGTTACCTTACACCTTTCTGGTAGGTCGGACGGTCTGGGTCTCAACAACAACACAGACAGACAGAATGAACAAAGTCATAAACCACTTTTTAACTATGTTGTAAAATGTTAATAATATCGTTTGTTTATTAAATTTATGTTTATATCGATTTCTTTTCTATTAAAATAAGATAAATTGAATAAAAATCGTAAAGACACTTATAATTTCATTTCCCTACTAAACTATATGATATCATTTTTTTTTTTCAAATAAAATTTCGGGAAAATATTCCTCTGCAAAATACTATGATAGTACTATGACAGTAATACTATGACAGTAGTATTGACGTAACAGTGACGTAGAGAAAACCATACCGAATTGGAAAAAATAAATCATCAAAACTGTGGATTTGTATACGGCACATACAAAAAAAAAACATATTACCATTTAATATGTATGGATAGATACATAATAGTTTTAGGATATTCACAAATATAGTTTTAATTGTGTTCGAGTAAAAAAATGCATAAACAAGCACGCTATAGAAACAATCAAGTTTGTGAGACAAATCCCTGTTTAGTGAGGATGTTTTAATTACAAAAGTGGAGAAAGCTCTAAAGCTCTTTCGGGTTCCTTTAGTTGATCCGTCAAAGCCTGACAAGAGCAATTATTTATTGTGTTCAGTAGGCGTGTGGTATCAAGGTGAAAACAAAACAACTTTTCACTTAATGTGTTGATGTCAATGTATCCGAGAACATAATTGAATATTGTTTCTTTTTGATTACCACTAAAATAAAAATGTAAATTATTTCAAGAAATATTTATATAAATTCGCATTTTTAAAACAAGAACATAATGTAAATTCACGTGTGCTTTGTTTTGTATTATGAATCTATTTCATATTTGTACCTTAACTTAGATGATATGAATAATATATGAGCAGATACATAAGTTGAAAATTAATAATAATAATTATTATTAAATATTGAACTAATCAAAATCATAGTTATAATGTCAATGCATACTATTTTAAGACAATATACAACAGTAGCCTAGTTCAACATTTTTCTCCTATCAATATCATATCATTGAATGAGACTGGTAGACTAAGGGGTGAATTATTCCGCCCAAACTACTGAAGATAGAAACCTGAAATTTAGCATAAACGTGGTGCTTGATCTATAAGTATAGAAAAAAAAATCTAGAATCTTATTAAAAGAAGGCTCTAAAAGTTTATAAATCGCGGAATATTTTGTTTTAGCATAATTCGAAACTGTAACTAAACTACTATAACTATAACTCAAAAACGTCTAAACTCTCAAAATTCGTTTTTATATCATCCTGCGCAGAAAAATATATCCTAAATTTTCTTAATTAACTCTAACGAGTATTACCTTTATTAATAAACTATTGGAGTAGTAAAATCAACTGTTCTCGAGGAATCTTAATTGATAGTTACAATAGATACTTTTTTAATTATCAATGTAATTATTAAAACATTTCTGACAGTTTCGCTATAAATAATCCATTACGGCCAGTCTTAATCAAAAGTTTGCCGCATTTAATACTTATATATATTTATAGTTCTATTACGTTATGATCTACTTATAACTTATTAATGTCTCAGCTTGACTATGTAAAAGCTGTTGTTACATTAGATCGTGGATTCTTACTTAAAATTGTTGGTCATGCTTTTTTTTTTAATTTTCCAAGCCAGCGCAGAATACGCAAGATCCAGTTAAAACATTTAGCAATATTGTTTGTCTACTATCCTATCTAAAAATGAATCATAACATTGTTAGGCTTTTAAAAAGCGTTTCTTCAGAGTGTTTTTTTTATATCTTATTGATAAAATATATTTTTCTTCCCTTAAGAATCTCATTTAAAAGCTCAATAATTGGAGCATTTTATCAAATTGCTTGTCAATATAGGATATTGTAAATTGGTCAAACTAAATAAGCTTTAAAGTGCGGCGTGAAAAACATCAAGATTATTTTAAAAATAAAGAAACTAACAACTTTTTTTTATAATTTATCACTTTGATTATAACTGGCCATCGAGTTAATTTTTTCTGTCTCTATTGTACAAAAATGTTCATTAGGTTTAGATTTGGTTATAAGGCGTTTCCCGTAAATAAAAACTCTTAAATCCCCTTTTGTGCCTATTTATTCCCCCCATTCCATCAATTCAATCCCTTCTCCAGTTTCTCATCAAGTGGCAACACCACCTCTTATCTGTGCTTACTTAAGTATTTTCTTTACGTGGTTTATTTTACTTAGTGGTAAGCTGTTGATCTGCTCTCACTAATTAAGAAAACTCATGTTTTCGAAATGATTGTATGTTTATGATATTTTATTTGAGAAGAATTTTACGTTATTTAATAATTAAAAAGATTACGCATAATATAGTTCTAAAAAACTGTAGAAGTGTCACAAACTGCTTATTTAATATGAATATTACATCCAAATGCAAGACTTGGTTTTTTTTAATTACAACTGTGTTTTTATGATTTCCGATTTCATAAGCGTGTCGGACAAATTATGAAAATTATATGTAGGTATTTTTAATAAACACAAATACAACAATAAAATGTTAATTAAACGGTGTTACTTTTCATTCAGGAGGGGGGGGATACATCTTCCGGTAGCCCCTTCCTCACGAAATTTCTGAAATAGCACGAAATGTCTCCAAATGAAGATGGCTGGCTTCGCCATTGGCTAGAATTAATTTATTTGAAAATAAGGTAACACGCAGTGATCATATATAAAATAATAAAATATTGTTTTATATGACGTAATTTCCATGTTAATCGAACCATAAATTGTGCGCCACTTTTATTCCTAAATTTGAAACGGTTTCTGAAATTCAGAACTTTTGTTAAATGTGTAAATAGGTCTCATTATGTGTGACTGTACTAGCCCTTTCTGCCGCAATAAAGCGTGGTGCAAATGGCTATCACTATCATATAGCATGAGGAACTGTTCTTTTTTTCTCATAGGAGAAAATGCCACAAAAACCTTAAATTTCGAATCATTCGAGTACTAGTTATGCGAATTCCAAAAAACTCTGATCTGCTTTTAGTTTTTCACACAACGTTACAGAGATGCATGCACTCCCTGCGTTACTGAGGTCATACATAAACAAATATATATGTCGAAAAATGTTTGGAATTTGTTCAATAATATGTCTTAAAACGTTCATGCCCACCATAGTCTCGATTAAAGAAAAATTCGAAAAAAAAAAAAAATAAACAATCCTTCCTATATACAATAGTATGATGGTGTGAGGAGAAAGTAAGAATTAGCTACGAAACATAAATTTAACAAAACTAATTTGTAAGTATAGTGTCATTTGAGTGAAATAATTATTTACAAAATTATTATCTTGGAGAGATTGATGGTGGGCACCTCAACTAAATTTGAGCTTTTCGCTAAAATTAATAACTTCTCTATAGGAATTGATCGATTGCAATCATCTAACCTGCACTTACATTCCGACCCGACTAGAAAGTGGTTTCCTGGGCAAATGAAGTCATGGCTCACCGCGATAAATGAAACAAATTAGCAGATCCAACTAAGAGAGACAATGTTCGAAATGTCGGGCTAATCTGTATTAACCGTAATGGTCATCCGATTTCTTATGTAATGCTCCATTTCTTGTTACTTTCCCTAAAATGAATTGTATATACAGTGGCGAAGTGCCAGAAAGGACAAAATAAACAATGACTACCCACATAATTTGCAATCAAGTAATTTCCATTTTCATTTTATATTATTCGAAATAAATGCATAAAGTATTTTCTTTATATAAATAAACGAAACGAGATGTGGAGGTGGAGATGTAGATATAATTTTGCTCCGGCTGCTGCCTGATCCTCTTAACCTTTTGCATACAGGTGGGACAGCGTCCATCCCAAACGAAGAACCTCCCAAATAAGACAGGTATTTGATATACGCGTTTTCGACAGCGTCCGATGGACGCCAATGTCTGAAAAGGAGATCGAAGTGTTTTAGCTAGGATATGTCAAATAGCTGTCTTTTTGGGACGTTCTTCGTTTGGGATGGACGGTGTCCCACCCGTAAGCAAAAGGTTAAGCGCTGATGTCTTGTCCAATGAAGACCTACCAGATATATCTCTTAGCGTTCGGAGATGTGGAGGTGGAAGTAGAACTAAAAGAGAATGCAAGGGCCGAAACTAGGGTAGACGTGTCTAAGCTCATATATTTTTCTATTTATGCTCCGAATTCCGTATAATATTGGTTGCCATACTTTGTGTATCGCTATTCGTAAAACTTGTTATTCTGGTGCTGATTAGATTTTGATACAAGTCGGAAAAAAAAAAGTAAAACTTTTTTTTTTTTTTTTTTTTTTTTTTTTTGCAAAATAGCTCGGAAACATTGTTGTGATCTAAAATAAAAGACCAAATATGCTAAACTATATTAATTAAATACTTGTTTTATAATTAATTTTTGACGACAATAAGACGAACTCTAGGATGAACTGGCCTCGAGATGTTTAATTGTTTCGGAATTTCGGGGAGTTGTCGACGTTTTAAATTTCATCAAGTTGCCAAATGAGAAAGATGTATTAAAACTGAAAAATGGATATATTTCCTAATAAGTATCTGTGACAGTTTGTGCAATTAAACTCAATATATTATGAAAGAGAAAACGGAACTTGAGTCTGTAATGAAAGTCAGGTACTGTCCAAATCCTTTTTTTTTCTATTCCTCAAAGACGCAATTTTGCAAGATGTTACAATGAAATGCCTAAAATGCTTCAAGTTAGAGGCAAAATATCGATTCCTTTTTGCACGGATGTTAAATCGAAATCTAATACTCTTCAAAGTATCCGGAACACATTCAAACCGCATTTACTTCTCCAAAATTGCCATTATATATAATGAGCGCCATCGTCGTATCGTATCACTTTCAGAGAATTCCTGCTTAGAATTCAACGAAATAAAAATTCTTTAAAGGCATAAAAACATGTACATGAAAAAATTATTCTGATTCTTTAAAATAAGGAAAAAGAAGGTGTAATATAGCTATGGTTACTGAATTCGTTTTATAACTATATAAGTTATTTAAGGGACAAAGTGTGTCTTGCAGTCCAGTGTGTCTTGCAGTTTTTATGCCTAATTCTTCAAATTCAAAGTCCAGATACCGATAAACCCTTTAAACGAATTACCTATTGGTCGTCCGATTTCAAAACCTCTGTTTCTTTTCGAAAACAATTCGCTATACATTTTAAAAGTACGATTCCCCGAATGCCTGACCCTGGTCTGCACTGGCTAGACTAAATAATATTAAGTAAACTTCCGTTAACCTATTGCGAAGCATGCTGATCTTCCAAAGAAATAAAAGAAACTGCAATATTTACTGCTTCTAAGCGGCCATCCACTTAAAGGTACATCCAGTATTTGTTTACTCATATACATGTGCATAAGCATAATTTTCCCCAGGGGAATGTAGCAACTTTACGGTCAACCTGTAACGTAGTACTAAAATAAAATCAACATATTAACTTTATCTTTGCTTTCATTTAAAGAAATTTAGGAGGTTAAGCAAAGCATTTCTTGCTTGGAGTTTGTTAAATAAAGACACTGTTTTGACCTGATGAAGAGGAATAAAAATTCCCTCGAAATAATTGTTGTCATGTTAATTGGCATATATATTTTTTCTTTCAGGAAGTACTAGTTGTGTTAAATAAAGAACATGTAGTTTTTCATCTTACTTAAAAAAATCTAAATTAAATTAAGTTTTCTTGGATACAAAATTACAAAAAGATATAAACTGAGATTAGTTTTCTTAGAAGCAAGATTTCAAAGAACATCTTATCAAAAATAATCTTAAGCTGAGAAAGTTTCCTTGGATTTGCTGAAACCTTTCTTGGCACTTCCTTCTCAACTTCCTCTATTTTTTTCCAATGTATTTCTGTGCACACTCAGTACACATAGCTCATTGAATAGCTGTCATTGTTGACCTTAGTCAGGTCTTTACTCTCAGCAGGGCACTGAATGATCACTCTACGGTGCAAGTGGTGAATGGCTGAGTAAGAAACACGAGCAGAACCTATATTTGGTGAAGTAAAAAAATTTCAACGTCTTTTACTATCCCTGCTATGTTCAGTTCTTTTAAGTACCTTTTACTGAGTTTCTTCTCCTTCCACATGGTATCATAGTTTAGAATCGGAGTCGAGGTCTTGCAATTAAAAAACCCCGAGAACTACTACTTAGTTTTCATCATAAAGTCTTGAATGGCCATCTCCTACATGATAAGGGGATGTAAAGCGAAACGCGAAAAAACAGGTAAATGTTCTTCTGAAAAACATTGCTTCAACGCAGGTACTTAAGAGTTTCAGTAAGGAATTACTAAAGATTTCTTTCAGTACTCTAAAGGGTCGGAAGCTAGAAGGTTCGAGCAATGTTGCTGTATTTCAACAGATCTAGACACCGTTAATTCCACTCCAGTCCTCGGAATTCCAGTCCTCGGAAATCCTGTAAGCATTCTCTACGACCTCTGTAGTGACTTTCTATGCATCTTTATGGTGAATTATTATCACTCCAAGAATCCGTTTGATGTGCTATAAATAGGGTTGTGCTGTAAACAGTTTGATGTGCAGGTTCAGAGTTCCAACCATGATCACTTGACTATTAGAGCGACAGCAACTATGAATTGAGCTTTGGTGGTAGCAGAATGTAGCTGGAATGCCTGCTTCCTTGTGTCACAATATCCTTCTAGTGATAATTTCTCCAACCCTTCAACGATGCTCCACAAAATGTTCATTGAAAGCTTTAATACTTTTGTTCGCTTCTGATAGAGGACTGAAATGTTAGGGCCGTATTTTCTTTTCAACATTAACTCTCTGAAGAACCTAATAGTGTTCTTGATAGTGGGGATGGTGTTACGCATTTCTGGAACATTGTCTAAATCATTCACTACATGTTTCAGTTTGTTTAATACACAATGGAAAAGTGTGATATTTTTATTTATTGCTTGATTTAGGGGGGCCAGCTTCCCCCAACCTGGCTACGTCCATACTCATAAAGTGCATGCATATATTTCTCGCGTTTCTAATAGGAACTTTGAACTGCTATTTCGTAAGTTAACCCCTCTTTTTCCTTCACTCCAAGTCTCATAATTTCAGCGAAAGACAAAACATTTATGAAGGAATCTTCATAGGGTGGCAAATGGAAGAATGGAAAAAACTGGAAGTGAACATTTTTAATCAGTCACCACACTTCTTACAAGATTTTTTGCTGAATCCATATCAGTTATTATCTAAGTTCCCTCTATAGCTAATATTGATAAATGAATGTTTAAAGTAAAAATGAAATGTTTTAACCAGGAGTGGAAAAAGAGCCGAAAGTTGGAATTCTTAGATAACCCCATTCCCCTCCTATGTTTGTTGCTAAATCCAAATCAGCCATAGTCTGAACTCTATCTATAGCAGATCCTAAATGTTTCACGAATTTTTTTTCGCAAAAATAATAGCATGGAACAATAAAAATGTCAGATGACCCACTGCAGATATAAAATTTTATAGCTTTTGTGCAAAATCACACTTTGGTAGTGCAATCAAAAGCGCTTACATTAAAACGCTGTTTTCAAGTGTCTTAGTACAATATATCCCCCAAATTCATGCTTGAAATAGCAAGTGGAATATTTTTTTGGAAGTTAGCTAAAACTTCGTGAACTAAGGCGGTTGTCGCGTTTCCTGCGAGAATCGAAGCGTCGATCAAAGTTATACAATATGATTTGGATATAGAAACATCCTTCAGTTCTAGAATTTTAAATCGCAGGTAAAACTTTACTATTTGTTTTCGATGACCAGTCAGGATGCTTTTAGAAAAGTTTTCAATAGCTCTGAGATGTCGTCAGAGGCATTCTTTATGAGCATGAGTTTTTGCAACAGTACTTCTCTGATTCGTCTGTGAATGAGTCGTACATTCATACATAGGTACATTCCCTGATCATACCCTCTATGTGGGCATGTCACGGCTCGCAGTACATACCAAAAATGTTAAAATCGGTCAAATGGAACCGAAAATAGAAAAATATATAGTCCGGGCTGCT
The DNA here is from genome assembly GCA_951213105.1 of Amaurobius ferox. Lineage (NCBI taxonomy): Eukaryota > Metazoa > Arthropoda > Arachnida > Araneae > Amaurobiidae > Amaurobius > Amaurobius ferox. The sequence continues at coordinate 94,415,860 of OX578148.1, forward strand.
GTATGCCTTCTAAATATCTACTTTTGACAAGCCATTTATAAATTAATTAAACATTTTATGATCGGATCGAAATCAGGGACGTATCTATCAATTCAATCCAGTCCCTAAAAATAGCTTTAGAATGAGGGCCTAATATAAAAACCGTTCGTATGACTGTTTTAAAGTATTTTAAGTTTTCCATTAAAGATTGTTACTCAGAAAAGAACCTGCACTTTAGAATCGAATTCTACAATTGTATTGTCTGCCACAATCAGTCGCGATATCGTATTATAGAAACTAAATAAATCGCTGTGATTTTTAACTTCAATTTTAGCATAATCTGAGATTACTCCACTAAATCAAAGAAAGACGTTTCTTTCTCAAAATATCTTTTATCTGTATAAATCTTATTTGATTTAACATTACAATTTCTTAACATAACAAAAAATATTTGTTTTCTATTACTTCTCCATTATGTTTGTAAAATCTATTATCCGCATTCCAAATCTTATGTTTACTTTTATTTACAGCGACACGGATTAGAATTATTCATACCGCAGAACACGTCCAGGCAATCCCATCACCATGGCAACGGTCTGAGTCATCATCGTTCTGGTAAGAGTTAATCCCGTCCATTAAAATTAGAATTTTAAGACTCAAATGGAAATATTACTCCACAGAATTTATGTTTCTATGGAAGAGACTTATTCAACTATTCCTGCAGATTTTAATCTCAGTTCTATCAACTGAACGTGTGTTAAAAGAGAAGATTTTATAATGAGGGTATAATTTTCAAAAGTTTGATATTTTTCTAATAGATAATGGAGTTTAAGTTTAAGAGTATACTGTAAATTGAAAAGTTATTGGAAGAAACATAAATTATGTAAGAGTGTGCATATTGATGAAGAGTAGTTTCCAATTTAAAGAATGTTTGTAAATGAATAATGCATTTTTAGATTTTTTTTCAGTATTATTTTATATAAAGACATTTTATGCATGTTTATAATTTTTATTATCACTTTACAACAAGGCTGAAAAGTGTTTATGACTTTGTTCATTCTGTCTGTCTGTCTGTCCGTTAGCACGATAACTGCCGTAAAAATGACTTTATGAAAATGGAATATTAGTATGTTGCTCAGACGGTCTGTGGGACCTATGGCAATATAAATGAATAATATCACCCAATTAGTTTTGGATTGAACCCGGATTGAAAAAATGAAATAACGCAATTACAATATATTTGAGTTTAAATGATCATCCAAATTTGATTATTTCTACAACGAAGCCTAGTTTTCACTTATGGAAAATGTAAACAGCAAAATATGTAGAATGAGTTGTATAAGATTTGCTGCATTTCTTTAACGCAAAATTATTTAGCTCATGGAGTTTGTAATATAGCTGATATGAATGAAATAATATTCATTGATTTTACAGAGAGAAGGATGATTTTTTCGATGACGTTTTAAGCATAGAGTTTAATTTCTCGTACCTCCATGGTCTTAAGTTTTTAAATAAAATAAATTATTATGGTATTGTGATGAATGAAATGCTGCTTTTATAGAGAGAGCCAGGCGTGTTATATTTCGATGACGTCATTTGAATAAATTTCAGTTGTTTTCGATGAAGTTTTCAAATATAATAAATTATTGTAGTATTATGATAATTTTAAAAATATTACCGAGGAATGTATCGCATTTTAGAGATGTTTAAATAAAATTGCATTGAAGTTGGAAAGTATTTCATAATCAATGCTTTATGCATGATTGATCTGTCTTATTTATATAAAAATATTCCTCTTTATTCTTTGTAAAAATCAGAGACTTTGAGTGTGAATACTTCTTTTATACAGGGTTCCTGGAGAAGTTCCTAAGAATCTAAATAGATTTGTAAGGAAAGATCAATGAGACTACAATTTAAGTATATAAGAAAGTGACTATAGCCAACCGAATGATTACACAGCTTGTAAAGAACCTTGCTGCCCCAACCGGGAATCAAACCCTGGATCTCCAAACTGGCCAGCCGACGCTCTACCCTTGGACCGAAAGGTCGAAATGTCAAGTACTCTAACTTTGAATAAAGTCAATTTTGATAGATTAAGTAAAACTCCTCTGCAAAGGCATCGAAAGAAAATAAAGAGATAAATAAACTTACAATGGCGTAAGAACAAATCAGCCCTGTAGGTTAGTGCAAAGATGTTGGAGGTCTGAAGACCCCAGACCTTGCGACTCACATATTGGGTTTAGAGTAGCTATCTGCACGGCCGGGAAAGGATACCTCCTGCATTCAGGAGGCACCCAAGGTCTACCATCCCACCAAACGAACTTTTATTTAGGTCTAAAAATATTACAATTTATAATAAATATTGTGATTAAACAGACAGTTTTACATTATATTTGAACTTGACAAGTACGTCCATTTTACAAAAATGGGAAAATGGTTATTGCGAATATAGATAAAAAGATCATTGAAAACTAATATTTAGAGTGAGGTATAATAACATAATAAAATATAGATTAAAATGAAAGAAAATAATAAAATTTTAAAAGTAAAATTTAGAAAATATGTAAAAAGAAAATATATGAAAAGGAAAAAAAAATTGCCGTATGAAAACAAAAACAGAAATTTAGAATAAAATTTAGAAAAGAAAAATAAGAAAAAATACAAATAAAAAGTGTCAAAAGAAAAAGAAAGATCCAAAAAAATAAGAACAGTTAACATAGCTTTTTTTTTTTTTTTTTTTTAAAGAAAAAATTAGAGGGAACACAATAAGTTCATATAAGTTAATAATAATGAAATAAAGGGATTCATTGATCAAAATTAAATTGGATGTTGGAGGTCTGAAAGTGACCCTAGTGCGACTAGTACGGATTCAGTGGACTCTGGAAGATTGAGCCCTGATTTCAAATTGAGAGGATAATGACCAAGCAGGATACTAACTTGGGTAATAATGGTAGTAGCAGGAGGCTAACCTGAGGTAAAAATAACACGAGGTGGTCTGTCAGATTGACAGTTACACGCCAATTTGACATTAGAGGGTGGAGAATGCAGAGTTCACTTCAACAATAAGAGCTTGCAATTTCGTCCTAATAGCTCAACGGTAGAGCGTCGGCTGTCCAATTCACAGATCCAGGGTTCGATTCCCAATTGGAGCAGCAAGGTTCTTTACACGCTCTCAAGAGGATCATTTAAAAAGTTAGGATGGCGAAATAAAGATAATTACAAAGTCATAGAGCATTGTCTAATTAGTTACACTAAAACTGTTACAGCAGGAATTTATTTCACACAAAATGTGAATGGCTGGCCTATTAAGAAATGCAAAAATAAACCACACTTACACATGAATCTAACGTACAGTCTATTCAAAATACCCTTTTTTGTCAATAATGCACATTTGAATTCGAGAAATAATATGACCTAACACTTTAACAAGAATTGTAGTGGGTCACCGTTTCACAATCCCTGATAACACGAATTTTAGAAAGATATTTGTTGCTTTCCATACATGCGTTTTGCGTTCCTCTTGTCGTTTCCTACTGTATAGATAATCCTTTACAACTTCCTACATTTTTCTACTATCTCGTTTTGTTGCCGAATTTGTTATCCTAAATTTTCAATTCACCACTAGAGTGCGCTGCATTCACTTTTATTCGACCGAGCATTGTTTTTTAACCTTTTGCTTACAGCTGGGACAGCGTCCATCCCAAACGAATAACCTCTCAAAAAGACAGGTATTTGACATACCCTATCCCAAACGGTTCGATCCCCCTTTGAAGGTTCTTCGCTTGGGATTGACGCTGTCCCACCCGTAAGCAAAAGGTTAAATAAATAGATAGACCTATTATATATTTTTTGTTGCTGAATTTGTTGTCCTAAGTTTTTAAAATTATCCGTTAGGGACTCTGCCATCAATCAATTGGGCATGGCCTGGTCACTTTACTGTAGATTGTCCGAATGTGTACATTCATGGACATTTCCTTACACAGTTATTGGGGGGATTAAGGACTTTCTAGGAACCCTTTAAACTCAGACCGTGGCGCCTGCCCCGTGAGGGGCGTAAGGCATTCCTAGGAACCCTGTAGTATAATACCTGAACAGGAGAACCGTTATAGAATCATTTATTTGAAATCCAAATAAATATGGATTTCAATTATTAAGAAAGCCAATGTTATAATGTTTTATTTTGCATTTTTCTAGGACTCAAATTCAAGGCAAACACGACATTTGTAATCCACATAAATCTCTCATTTTCTTTTTAAGTTCTGCTTTACTATAAGATAGAAAACGAGAGATAATGTCTGTACTCCATATTGTTTAGATCAATTTGTATCATGATAAGTAAATATCTACAGCTGAGTGGGACCGACTGACTAAAGGATGGATTACACAGCCCAAACGACTAAAGTCAGAAATTTAAAACTTTGTATACATATGGGATTTGACCTATAAGTAATGAAAAATATTTAAAATCCACGAATTTTGTTCAATCACGATTTTTGTTTTTGTATTAATATCGGAATTTTTGTTCCGACATTAATACAAAACACAGCCATACACACACGTTTTCTACCGAAAGATAAAACGATTCGTGATAGCGACAGTAAATGATGTGAGTAAACACGGCATGTCACGAAAACCGTCCTCGCTCACAAACAGAAAAACATTAGACTGAGTAATTCCCCGCGCAATAATGGAAAACGACTTTAATAAGGTAAAGAGTATGATAAGGACGACATTGTGGTTAGCGCGCGAAGACTCGCAGTTGCACTTGGACGACCCGAGTTTGATTGTCGGCTCTTCCCAAACTGTCCCCATGTTTACGCGGAGTACCTTCCGAGAGGTTGGTGGCAGGGTAAGGAGGGTACGGTCCCTATGGATGCCGCCCCCACTGGGTTTCGGTCTAAATTCAGCGACACTTCCTGGCCGTACAATACATTACACCATCGGTTAGGTCAGACGGTCTTTGTCGAAAGAAAAGGTAAAAATTGTGGTCTGGATAGCTCAGTGGTTAAGGCACGGAAATTGTACTTTGAGGGTTCGCTTCTCGGCTCTGTACAAACTATCCCGTGTTTACGCGAGAATGCGCACGTTAAATCTGTAGGTCCAAAATTTCAAGAGGTTACTAACAGGGGAAAGAGGCTACAGTCCCTATGGGTGCACCCCTCCCCCACAACTGGGTTCTGGTCTAAAGTGTGTAGCATTGTCTCGTCCGTCCAAACAAACACCTTACACTTTCGGGTAGATCGGACGTAAATGAGGTAAAGAGTGTCGAAAACCCAGACCGCCCGACTCGTCCTGGGACATGAGCAGCGATTTGGACTGCCGGGAAAAGAGGTTAGCGGAGACCGACCACCACGGCCAGCGAGCAACTACCTAGAGCGTTTATTGAAGATCATTTTCTAAAATTACATCTGAAGAGATATATTTTTGTTTATCATAGACAGTCTTATAGTACAATTAGAGTTGTTGCCATACAAATACAAATTGAAGATTGGGGATTTTAAATTTTAAGTATTGCTCTAGTTGAGCATATATAATTAAGAAAGTCTCAAGATTGAAGGAAGGAGAGTAGGATTTAAGTTGAATTTGAAAGAATCCGAAAAGCAAAATCTAAGAATTTGGAATAAACCGAAAGAGAGAAGAGAACCAACAAAATAGAAAAATACAAAACAAAACAAGAAGCACAACATTATAAGGAAAACCACAAAGAACAGGCAAAAGGAGTCAAGTGATTAGGCCAAAGAACACTGAAAACATAACAAAGTGTAATTACGTAGTATCAGCAGTTATAAATTTGTTTAAAGATATGCAACAAGAGTATCTGTAGAAGACATGGCAAAGTGAAAAAGATAAAAGACAGTAGTAATATATAAATTAATTTTCTGTAATTACAGAATATATATGATGCACTTTCTGAGTATATGAATGAACTTTCAGTATTTACCTAATATAAGAGATGTTATTGAGTATTATATGTGGTTATACTATATTTATACTTATTTACATCACAGAACGTCACTGATCAAGGGGAGTCACTGGTAAGGGGAAAAGTACTCCATATCCATAATATATTATTTGCAGTAAAAATACCGGCACAGGAGCAGAAAGATAAAAAGGACAGTAACACAGCAAAGACAGTAGCAGAACAAAAACAGTCGCCAACAACAGACACCAACAACAGAGACGATCGGAACAGTGCGAAGAACAATGATCGCAAAAAGTTGAAAACAGCGGGCACACATAAACAAATTACTTTACTTTATCAGAAATTTCTCTAACAACGAGAATACAGTTCTTTAGTTTATCAATAATAATTTTAAAGAGTGTATTAGTGTAAAGAATGTGTAATAAGGTAAAGAGTGCGCATTAGTGATACAAAATTATCATTTATCGTGTCTTGTAATTTCTCGTTGGCATTTCTGCATTTTCAAAATGATTTTGCTAACTTTATAATGATAATAGTAGATGAGTAGTCGTGGCAGGAATAGCATACTATTTTTTTGACAGTTTTATACATCTGATAAGTGATCCTAAGAAAGAAAATCATCTGTGACTCCAGTTTGAAGGTTTTAAGTGAATAACATCTTGTAGGATCAAAATAGTTCAAAACATTAAGTTATTGAAATTATGAGAACTCTCTCAACATATTAAAATATCAAAATTATAATAGCAATATTTCAACAACTACTCAACCGATCCCTAATTCAATTATGTATACTTGAAAATTTCTTGAAATGCCACAAATTACTTATTTGCTGCTTGTAGCTAGCACATTTAGTTTTCGAGGTAATAACATTACAAACTTTGAAAACATAAAGTTTTCATTTCGTCAACTTGACAAGACAATTAACCAAAAAATTTAAAAATATTAAAACAAAATTGTTGATTTAGAAACTGGATTTCCTACTGAATATTGTTTTCTTTTACGCTTTATCTCTTTATGTTACAGCTCCAGAAGCATTTCAAGGGGAGAAAACAATCTGAAGTGATAACTCATTAGGACAAAAACAACAAAAAAAAATTCGAAAAAATAAGAAAAACAGTTTCATAAATGGTATACTATTTCTAACAAAGCAACTATACATTGTTTACATTTTTATCTATTATATTCGGAGATATAAGCTCCCAAAATATATACATTTTTTCGAATTCAGCCAGATAGCCCCGACTATAGATGCTTTACATAAGAAACTGCCAATGTTACGTGTGCTTGAATATTGCAACGATAAATAGAGAAACGAATTATTACGAAAAAATGGCTTTCTAAAAAGAAAAAAATATCGCTATATATCATTAATAAAGATATTTGTTATGCTCCGAATACCAAAAATGTCGGCCGACTATTCTTCCCATCAAACCCAGGAGATCAAATACAGCATTCAGATGAGAGGCCAGAAAACAAGTCTTTCGTTCTTCATCCGCTATCCCCCCCCCCCCCCCAGTTTTTGTCATCTGACCCCGCCGTATCAAATTGTGGGCTAGCTGTATAAACCTCGAAGAAGCAAGATGGCGGATCAAAAATAACCTTTTCCCAGTCCTCTTGGCATGGACAGATAGAGGTTCGTGACAGCAATCTATATATTTGAAATATTCAATCTATATATTTCAAACAATCTATATAGTTCCATGGTGGAAACAAGCTGAACAAAAGAGTCAGATGAATTGACGCCAGGTTTGACATTTCAGTTGTACGAGGTTTACGACCCATAAATTCACAAATTGGCGATGACATCATCAAGTTGGAAAGTGGCGATGTCTTCCATATGGGCGTAATCCATGCTTCCGGCCAAAACCCGAAAAGGCTACATCAAAAAAGGGGTGGGTCCAATCAGGACCGGCCCTAAGCTATCATAAAAAAACAAGGCCAATCAAACAGAAGGAAGGCGTGCAAGGTAAAAAATAAAGCATGATTATCTAATGAAAGAAAGATAGCAGATTTAAAAGGATCGTCTACCTATGAGGGCAATAAAATGTTCGCTGTGATTAAAAGTAAAAAGTAGTGATATAAAAATCAATTCCAGATGATGTGAAGTCGAATAAATTCGCTCCCTAATGCCAAATGCCCTAAATAAAAACCAGTGATCTATCTCTATTGCAGTTAAAATGCACACAAGACATGTACCAGTTAATATGTATATTGCGACAATCAGGTCGAGCGCAGATTTTTTTTTATATTTTGTTGAATATTGCGTGGTCTGACATCTCCTCCGAGGTCTCTCTTATAAAATATTAAATTAGTGATTTTTGTCTAAAATATTATTTTAAACCTTTGCATGCCACTAAATAAATTTGTTGCATAAAGTATTATTTGTAAATGTATGTTATAATCTTTAAGTGCTATCTAAATAAATAATATAATTTAAAATCTAAATATTGTAGTCAATGACCATTGATTTAGTTTTCAGATTAGGTAAGTTGACTCTCATTTTAGAAGTAAATTGGGAGTGGCTAGTAATATATAAGTATAATTCTAAAGATTTATCTATTAATTTTCAACAATTTTTAACTCTTTTTTTTATGTAAATAATATTAACTGTGATGTTGGTTGATGTATTATGTAAGTATCTACATATCCATATTAGATGAATTTTATGACAATGTCTTAAACTTAATTTCAGTTATGTTTATTAGAACGGTCTTTTTTTTTTTTACAGAACGAGAGTATTTCTATAACGCTTTTATTTTAAATAAAACTTTTCTCCAAAAGGAGTTTAAAAAACTCCTTTATCAGTAAGACTGCAATTAAATATAATCCCAACATACTTAATTTTTAGAAACTCCATTTTTTTCCCTTTAGAATACATAATGCGCTATCTTTATAAAACTTCAGATGCAGATTTTAATTTAGAAAAGTCGTGTAAAATATGAAATTTGGGGAAAAAAAATATTCTTAGTTTATACCCAGATGTTTTAAGAGTTTGTGAACGAAATATGGACTTCTATATCTTTCACTATTCATTTTCTTTTCAATAATTATTAACGAAAAGACAATCCGTGTGCATGAAACACATTGATTTATATTGAGTTCGATTGATTGATTTATATTGATTTATATATATTTTCGCCGCAGTCCATCTCTCTGGATCAAGGGACGGAAAGTTGTAGCCTGCACTTTTGTGCGGCTGACGTCATCTTTAGGATATTTAAATATTATGTAGCCTTAAAGCATTAAATGAAAGTGCGATTTTCAAATTAAAATGCATGATTTCCAAATAATTGCTTTTATGTTATGTATAGGAAAAGTATTGTGACGGGGGTCGAAAATTCGAATTCCAGTTTTCGACGAGAGCACATTTTAAGCATCCCCGAATATAAAATCGAACGTTTTTGAGGTGATGTTGTATGGGTATGTATGTTCGTGTGTGTGTGTATGTTAGCGTGTGTGTATGTTAGTGAGTGTGTATGTGTATGTTAGTGAGTGTGTGTGTGTGTATGTTAGTGTGTGTGTATGTTAGTGAGTGTGTATGTTAGTATGTATGTTAGTGTGTGTATGTTAGTGTGTGAGTATATTAGTGTATGTGTATGTTAGTGTTTGTGTGTCCGTAATGGATGCAATATCGCACGAATGAATAAAGCATTTCGAAAATAATTTAGTACGACTATTACATTCACTAAATACTGGACCCCTATTGATATCAAATGATCAGAAGGCCCAACCATACCTCAATTTTCGAATACATTTTAAAAAAACATTTAAAATACTAGAACATTTGTAAAGTAACTTGCTGGTCTAACCGGATATCAAACCCTGGATTTTCGAATTAGCCAGCCGACGCTCTACTGTTCAGCTACTGGGACGAAATTGCAAGCTCTTATTCTAGAAGTGGCCGCTGCATTCTCCACTCTCTAATGGCAGATTTGCTTGCCACTGACAATCTGAATGAGCACCTCTTGGTAGTTTTATCTGAGATTAGCCTTTTGATGCTATTTCTACTGTCCAAGTTAGCTTCCTGGGCAGTCGTTATTCTTTTGATTTGAAATCGGCGCCCAATATCCCAGAGTCCACTGAATCTGTGCTAGTCGTATTAGGATGACTTTCAGATCTCTGGCATCTTTGCACTAACTACAGGATTAATTTGTTCGGGCGATATTATAGAATACCTTGCTGCCCTAACCGGAAATCGAACCCTAGTTCAACGAACTGTCCAGCCGACGCTTTACCGTTGAGCTACTGGGACGAAATTGCAAGCTCTTGTTATCGAAGTTGACTCTGCACATTTACTAATGATAAATAAATCATTATTTCAGATGTAATTTTTATTTAAAAACGAATAATATAAACTTTATGACACTAGCATGAACCGTTCTAGAGGTACTGCACGATTTATGAATGAATTATTGAAAGAATCATTAAAATATCAGAACCTTTATTTATCTTTAAAAAATAATCATTCCATACGTAATATTTCACTGTAAAACGAATGCACAAACTTTAGAACGCTAGCATGATAGCATGAACTGTTATGGAGACATTACATATTTTTCAAATAAGTTTATAAAAAATTACATAAAATTTTAAAAGTAGGCTTCATCAAATTCATTCATTTTACACGTGTAGCATTATGTAACAAATCTATTAGCATAATATTTGCAGATCTAGTTTGTTCATTTTACAAGAGAAGCTACTTTTTGTAATAGTTTTATATTTTCAGGTCAAAGAATTCGCTAATTGTCATTATTTTCACGGGATATTAATTAAATGACAAGTTGCTCTTTGATGAAGATTTTGTCAGTCACGTGCTGCCCACATCAATAATAAGTCACGTGCTGCCCACATCAGATTTTTATAATTAAGTTAAAAAACAGTCCATTTTAAAATAGTTTAGATACAAATTCTCGTGTTATAATAATCACTCTCAGAAATGGTATTTAATCTATATGTCTTCTATCAAAGTTTAATTCGTTAAATATTTTGTTGAAATTTCTTTTAAATCACAGCCAATTAAATGTTATAGATCAAATAGTTATTCATACTGTAAACTAAATTCTTAAATCATTGTTTTTCTCCGAAGTTAAAAAAATTTGGACACCTCTAGAAAAAAAATATATGATATGAGCAGCACATGATTTTAAAACACAGCAATTAATTTACTCTTTAACAGCCTAATAGTCGCGTGAAAAATCATTAAAATATTATTTGCATTAAATCAATATCTCATCATTTTAGAATGGCCAGCGTTCTGGAATAATTAGTATTCGTTTTCTAGTACGAATTGCATATTAAATGACTGTTTATTGAACATTATTGACTGTCATTATTTTTTACGATTCGTTTAAAAATGTTTGAAAATTTAAGAGAGGTCTTTTGAATATCTGACTGTATTTCAAATAATAAATAGGGTTCTAGTAGTTACAAAATGTAGCAATCGAATTAAATTTCGTTCAAATCGCGAAATGTGCTCTTTATATTATATTCACGCATTCTCTCTCTCTCTCCCTCTCTCTCTCTATATATATATAAATAGTATATATATAAATATATATATATATATATATATATATATATATATATATAAATCCAAATATGAAACAAATAGAAATCCTATAAAGAATGCAAAGAAATGAAAAGTATCAATAACTGGCCGGGGGGAGTTGTTACCCCCAATCTCCGGTTTAGCACGCTTTACGCCATGGCAACACTCCCGGAAGCCGATACTTATCAAAGAATGGCCCCAATACCAGCAACATATAACCTATTGAAACACAAAAGTACAAAAACCATAGGAAAGAAAGATGGAAATTTTTTGCATCATAGTGTCCCATTCTTAAACTTAAGACTACAAATACAAGTCACTCGCACTATCACCTCTGTTTCAACTTTACGCCATTAATTCAAATCACTCAGACTATTATACAAATGTTCAGTAAATATATAACTAAATTCCCCCCAAAGTACTCTATAATATCTTTTCAACACAGTCTTTACCTTTACCATGACCAACTGTCACTTTCTTTCGACGAATATCCCTCTCATATCCTAACATAATGTATATGTTGCCATCGGTCGCTCAGAAACCTTTCCACACAAACAGTTGCAGTTATACCGTAGAATCCTGTAATAATTTTGATCAGGAAACCCCTTGGATATCCTTGTTTGATAGCTTCTTTTATAAATTCCCCACCACAGTAAACTCTATCTGTAACTTTTGCATTTATTCTTTTGCTCCTTAATAATTGATTTATTAAAATATTCCTGAACACATTTTGTTGACCAAGATGCAATATAATTAATTTTAAATTTACATATTTTTCTTTTATTATACAATGTAAAAACTGTTTTATTTTCTGATTTATGTATGCATATATCCAAATAATTTAAACTGTTATGACTATTATAAGGTGTTTCTATTAAATTTTAAGAACTAGGATAGAAACTGAAATCCATATCATACTTTAAACTGTCACAACTCAAAATTACATCGTCCACGTAACGCAAGAACAAAAATCTATTTAAAATATGTGTTCCTCTGTCATAATTATCCAGATAAATATCTGCTAATGTTAATGAACAACATCCACCCATTGGGATACCTTTAACGTGCTTATAATAGCCTATTCCCTTATACAAAACTGTCTCATACGAAACAAGTTTCACCAGTGTTGTATACCTTCCATACGTCAATTTAGTTTGTAAATCAAATTTATGGTACATTTCCAACACGATTTGAAACAAATCTTCTATACCGATATTATTATATAAATCGCAGAAGTCAAAACTATTATAATACATATCATTCGCTATGCCTTCCATTTTATTTATCACTTTCAAACTGTTATTAATGAAATAAGAACCATTTTTTTTAAGTTCTGCCATAACGAGTGGTTAAATATGTACGATAATCAATAGTAGCTGGTCGAAATTTTACTGGTTGCTTATGCAGTTTTGGTATAAAGCCAGATATGGAAATCTTGCTCTACCCATACTGATGCCTGATTTTATGTGCATAGCTTTAATCCTGTTTTCAATTTCTGTTTTAGAGCTTTTGCAGGTTGATACATGTCTAAATCATTGTAACTATTATATAGTAAATTAAGATAGCATTTTCTACATGTAAATGCATAATTGCCCGTCACCTTATCCACGTAGGTAATTACAAATAACTTCTGCAATTCCTCTAACTCGCTCTTATCGTACCAACTTGTCTCTCCCTTCCCCTCTTTCTCATTGTACCAGCATCTTATTGCCTTCATTATATTGTATCTCCATTCACCAAACACTTCGGTTGGCATGCTGTATTTTACTCCAGTCTTGTAAATAAAACAATTAATATCGTTTTTGATGGGATCCATTACTTTATCGAATTCCTGGAATCTATATCTTGCTCCCCTTTCAAATAAATACCGGATCTTTATATTTAAGGTCGCCAGTAACCACATGACCATGATCATTTTCCTTTAAAACACGATCTTGACATTTACAATCCCTTCCACTTTCCATTTGTAAGTTTTGCCAAATTTTATTGTAATTGAAAAAACCACGACTTATAGGCATCGGATATCTATAAGTTATACCTATTGCACAATTGGAAATGGGTAACAATTCCTTACACTTTTTCAAAATACCATTAAACGGTATATTGTCAAATTTTTATTTTGGTATTTAACAATTAAATATTCCTTTATTTCACGTTTTTCTGCAGTTATTTTCCAATACAAATCCAAAATTATTGGCTCTCAGTTTTATGTAATTGCATATCATTGCGTGTAAACCGGTAACATTTCCAAATTCCTTCAAATAAGATTCACTTTTACAGAACACCAAATTCCTGCTAAATGTTTTGGTCTAACTCCAAATATATGATTTTTAATCCAATTGTGAGATACATGTATTTCCTGTATATTATCTTTTAAAAAAGATCTTAAATTAGCCTCAGCGTGATTAATTTCTTCCTTCTACCTCCTCTTTGTTTACTCTTATTTCCACTGTAATTTCCCATCACAATTTCAGTATCAGGCTTACAATAGTACTCATTGTTGTAATTATTGTTAAAACGCACGGTATTCAAACCATATGGGTACAAGGTATTATTCACAGTAATGTGTTTATTTTCCCACCAAAGACGTTGCTTAATGTCGATTACGAAATCGACAATTGTTACCTCCATTGCCTCTATTTCATGTACAGCAAAATGTCTTATTTCCATCGTAGTTTCCAATTCCATATCACGCTATACTCTATATATTAAGCTTCTATGCAAATTAATTCTCAAATTTAAATTGTTTCCCGTTTGCCCTATACAGGGTGTCCCAAAAAGGTTGAAGTGCTCTTTTATTCTTTACCTGTTGGAGATAAGTGGGCAATGTAAATGTTGAAAGTAAGGTAGGAAATAAGACTACATTAATGAAATAGTCCTTCCATTAATTTTCAAAAAGTTACACTTTTTAAATTTTTATACGACCCCCTTAGACAAATTTGGTTAATCAGAAAATTTGTATTTTTAATGCAACAAGATCATGGAAAAACTCCGCATATCTGTATCTTTAAAATTGAGCGAGTTATATTTAATTGAAATTGAACATTGTGAGTGGGAACCATATATCAAATTAGAAATGTAAATTTGTGACATATCATAAAAAAGATAAAACTGGATGAAAATACATAGAATACCCAACCGCATAGTGAGTACCACTGCTTTATATGATCTCTGTCTGTGTAATGCTTTATTTAGATGCATTTGTGATAAAACATTTTGACACATATTACGTATTTTTGATCTAAACAATTTCCATCGTCAATTTGTTTATGATCCCTATTTTCACTGATGAAACAACCTTCCACATGGTACGGAAAAGTGGCATAAGTCAGATTTTTCCTTTATCATAATTCAGTTGATTTTAAAGATACAGATATGCGGTTTTTTTAATGATCTTGTTGCACTAAAAATAAAAATTTTCTAATTGACTAAATTTGTCTAAGGGGGTCGTATAAAAATTTAAAAAGTGTAACTTTTTGCAAATGAATGGGATGACTATTTCATTAACGTAGTCTTATTTCCTACCTTACTTTCAACATTTTTGCAAGTTACATTACCCACTTATCTCCAACAGGTAAATAATTAAAGCGCGTTTCAATCTTTTTGGGACACACTGTATATTTCAAACCACACTGCTTACACCTGATATAATATATGCAATTAGAAACTTTGCAGAACGGTAAAAGAGATGCTCTACTGCCAATTAGTTTTGCATTAGCCTGTGGACGCAACTTGCATCTACTAGATTTACATTTTCTATACATAAAAACAGCCATATTTTTATGAAAGCAAGTCTTACTATTTAATACAACAGACTCTAGCAACGGTTCCTGTTTAAGAGAAACATTAAAATTATTTACATTCTGTTTGTTTCCCCACCCCATATGGCCAGAGAACTGAAATACCTGTAAATCGTATTAGCACAAAGGTTACATGCTTTCAATCGTCATCCCCTTAATCTCGAATTCCCCTTAAATCAGAAGACCGGGCCATCGTTGCACAAGCCCCGATGTTGCCAGTATCGTATTTTCCTTTATTTGTACTCTAATAAAATTGTACAAAATAATAAAATTGTAGTAAAATTTTTTCATAATAAAATATTTAAAAACAATACATAAAATTAAAATATGTCAAAAACGTATGGAATACCAAAGTTTGACACCAAGCAATATTTTTCACAAAGCTATTCAAACACATTTCTTATCCACATTTTTCAATGTCATTTCTACTGTCTAATAAAGAGCTCAAGACATTTCACCATATCCAAATATATACTAGCAATCGATAAATCCATCACGACCATATACCGAAGGTGAGGTAATTTTTTTTCAATATCTAGCAAATTTTTTTATATATTTTCAATGTTTTAAAAATTTTTTTGGAAAGAGTTTTTAGTTTTTATACATGTGTACAAATTTAACATAAATTAATCCCTACATATTATACATTACGAAAAATGCAACAACATTAAACACCAATACAACCAATACCGAAATATATGTTATTAAGTCACCCTCGATGTTATAAATAAGCATCAAATACATACACCTTATGAATATAGAATCACGTACCCCCTTTCCAGATACCAACTCCCATTCAAAGACACTCCAGAAAAATTCTCTAAATCTCAACATTGTTATCCTTAGCGCGATGCTGCTATAAAAGATATACAATTACATAAAATATAAAATATACAGTTTAAAAGTTTTTAAAAATTTAAACAGGTATAGAAGCAAAAAATACCGAATGTAAATTGAACTACCTGTAGTCTTAAGTTCAAAAATGGGACATTATGATGTAAGAAATTTCCATCTTTCTTTCCTATGGTTTTTGTACTTTTATGTTTCAATAGGCTATATGTTGTTGGTATTGGGGCCATCCTTTGATAAGTATCGGCTTCCGGGAGTGTTGTCATGGCGTGAAGCATGCGAAACCGAAGAGTGAGTGCCACAACTCCCCCCGGCCAGTTATTGATAATTTTCATTTCTTTGTATTCTTCATATGATTTCTATGTGTTTCATTTTTGGATTTTATATTGGTAAATTATGTACTGTAGCAGCATTGAGCCTGGTAGTTCAATTTACATTCGATATTTTCTGCTTCTATACCTGTTTAAAATTTTAAAAAACTTTTGAACTATATATTTTATGTTATATATATATATATATATATATATATATATATAATTGAAGAATTTTAATTTACTTGTATTATATATATCAGAGATTGATTATTTGAAATGTTCTGTACAGCAAAAATGAAATAAGATGGTCCGAAGTGATTATTTGATATCAATAGTGATTATACTAAAAGCGTGTGAAGATGATAAAGAGAATATTATAAATAAAACATTATAAATAAAACAGGTACTAAATTGGTATAAAATACCCCTTTTCCCCTGTTCTATATATAAGTTAAGGAATTGAAAAATAATGACATATGGTAAAGATTGGTTAATATAATCCTTTAACTACACCCTTAGATTAAATTTTTATTTGTGTTATAAATCATATATCTAATGCAGGTACTTAAGGTACTAATCCCCTTGTTCCCTGCATAAACATACATGGTGTAAATCAAGAATAGTGTATAAGATGAAAAGTTGCAAAACAGAAAAAAAAAATTTTCACGTGGAGCTAGGCCTTTCTGGCTCCTCAATTTTTTTTTTTTTTGAAAATGAATAAATTGAAAAAAGTGACAATCATTCCTGAAACCATGTTCGTTATCAAGGGCCATGACTGATTCGTTAATGCCGACGTAGAGGAAAGTAGAAAATGTATCAGATATAAATATAAAAATAATCAAATAAAATAATCAAATATACCAGCGTTTGGCTGTATATGTATGAGAATACAATGTGATGTATAAGATGATAAATAATAATAATAATAATAATAATAATAATAATAATAAAATAACATAAATTGAGTTATCCCATGTGCTTCTAACGTTGTAGAGTAAGTAATACTGACTAAGCTTTTTCCAACTCAAAACAGGTTATAGTTAATTTGATTGACTGAGAGCAACAGTTGGAAGTGAAACATGGAGGTGATAAATTGTTTAATATTTTTTTATTCTAAAATGTTTGAGATTGATTTGTCTATGTGTTGCTGTAATTGGAGCAAGGTTTTGAATTTAAATTTAAATTCTGTTTTAATAAATGAAGAAATAAGGTTTGGCGGGTATGTATTTTGTATAATGGTATATATATATATATATATATATATATATATATATATATATATATATATATATATATATATATATATATACATATATATATATATATATATATATATATATATATATATATATATATATATATATATATATATATATATATATATACTAGTATTTAGAATTTACTGTAACCTGTATTGAGTAAAAATGCTTAGTCAGTATCCTATAATCTACACAGCTAAGCAGCGCAAGGGGTAAATACATTTATATTATTATATTCTTATACCTTTTCATTACTTTATATTCTCTTTTAAATACTTAGCCACACGTTGGTATATTTGATTGTTATATTTGATTTCTTATATATCTGATACAATTAGTATTTTTTTCTACGTCGGGCCATGTGCATTATTTCTGTAATACAATTTACAGTAATTTACACAGAAACGTAGAATCCGCATTAACGAAACATGTATGGCCCTTGATAACGTACATGGTTTCGGAAATGCTTCTCACTTTATTCAATTTATTCAATTTCCAATTTTTATTGGGAGCTAGAAAAGGTCTAGCTCATCGTGCAAAACAATGTTTCTGATTTGCAATTTTTCATCTTCATACACAATTTTTGCATTACACCATGTATGTTTATGCAGGGAACAAGGGGATTAGTACCTTAAGTACCTGCATTAAACATATGAGTTATAAAATTACTTTTTTATGCATATAGTTTCAAATAAAAGATTTTTTTTTCACCCTTCTTTACCACATGTATATCTTATTCCATACGTTAACTTATATATGGAACAGGGGAAAAAAGGGCTATTTGATATCAATTTCGTACCTGTTTTATTTATAATGTTTACTTATCCAGCTTTTTGAATATTCAGAAGCTTGTCGTATAGTCTTTTTGTTATCACATTTACATTTCAGTCCATCTTCCTTTCACTTTTGCTATACAGAACATTTTCTATTAATGAGAAATCTCAGGTATATTTACAAGTAGTCCATCATCCTTTCACTTATGTTATACAGAACATTCTGTATTAATGATCTATCTCAGGTATATATAATATAAGTAAAATAATAATGATTCAATTATATATATATATATATATCACCTGAAAAAAATTCTGTTCAAGCTCAGGAACACTTGAAATATGCTCTTCTGTCGAAAACTCGAATTCGTATTTTCGACTCTGTCATAATTCCTCCAAACGTTGTACCATATATATATGTATACTAGCAGCATACCCGTTCTTTGTACGGAATGTATGATATAAAGAAACTTATAATTCGCAATCATGTGCAAATTCTCTTAAAACATTAAATTTATTGCTCCTAAAGAGAAGTTTAAGAATATCTGTTCTCATTACGCAAAATTATCTTCACGGGCAGATCTGAAGAATAAAATATCCTGGCCCCTTTTGTAAGCAAATTTACAAAAAAAAAAGAAAAAGGAATTGAATCAATATATGTAACCCCGTACTACTTATATTATCGCAGATTAGAAAATATGCCAGTGTGTTAGTAGAAGATTACCCGTATTACAATATAAATCTCAAAAATATTTACCAAAATAAAAGAGATAACGTAATAAATTGAAAATATCAATAATCCCCGTAATCTTTATATCAGAAGGTCGTAATTGATTCAAATATATGCCAATATATATCAAAATATATGCCAATATACCTGTACTACTTATATTCTCGTAGATTAGAAGATATATCCATGCATTTGTAGAAGATTACTCGTACAACGTACTATATATGAGTTTCAACAATTTTCGTCATAAATAAACAATGGCATAATAACTTGAAAATATCAATAATCCCTGAATCAACAGTCCTCGAAAATATCGATGATAATAATGTTTAAACCTGATGACCGCAATTGATATTATCCAGTCAAAAATGCAATGTCAATGAAATTTATTATATATACATATCTTTATTATTCAAATCGGAAAATATTTAATAAAAATCGTATGGCACATAAAACATTCGATCAGTTGCTAAGCGACATGATATCATTTGCTTCAAATAAATTGATGGAAATCATATCGTCTGAATAATGCTATCTCCATGGAAGGTTTGGCGATATTTTCGTCAATTTAGCGGTAACTTAAAAAATCGCCAAATTTATCGCCAATTGGGACTGTACAACTGATAGTCCCATTTTGCGACAAACTGACGAAACATCATCACAATACTATCCCCTAATAAAACATAATTAATTTCATTTATTAAGCGCAATTTTATCAATTCCATGATATTTTTAAGGATTTACAAATATTTTTATCAATTTGGTGATATTAAAAAAATTCATTAAATGTGTTACTAAGTAGGATGGATGGACTGACCGACAAATGCTACCGAAACATCATTTCAGTACTCTATTCCAAAAAAACAAATTTAATTTCATTGATTTGCGTCATTTTTATCAATTTGGAGACATTTCCCCTAATTTGGTAAAGTTTAAGAAAAGTTACCAAGTTAGCGATATTCCGCCAAATTCGTAGCTCTGAATTTGCAGATCTGAGGTATAAAATAACCTGATCCCGTTTGTATATACTAAATGAAAACACTAAACATGTATAAGATACATCCGTTCTACTCTTTTTCTGTTTCAACAATCGGCTAAATGAATTTATTGGGTAAACACAATATATGAGTTTATTAGCTAAACACAATATGTGAGCTTGAAACCTCTTTATTAAAATAAATGAAAGTGATGTACGCAGTCCGCAATTTATATAATTAACAGAACAATCAAACCGTTCATTTATAAAATATATTTTTACATCCATTTATTTATTATTCAAATAGAAAAAATAATAATAAATATTAACAACACATTTAATTTCATTCCGTTGCCGAGCAACATGATATAAGATAGAATCTTCCTCATCAAATGCGAAATTAAATAGCCATTTTGATTTCTTTATACTTTTCATCGTTGAGTAAAAGCTTGTGAAAGATAACCCATGGAGGTAGATTTTTCCATTTAAATTCATGTTTTAAACAATTCATGTTTTCCGATAGTGACTAATTAATGCAAAAATCCTGCACCAAACTCGGAAATAAAATTTTATTTCATTTTGACGTTTTAAACAAACGATTTTCATCCTTTCCGTTTGGATAAACCACGGAGTTGGAGAGTAGAACTCTTAGGAAAAAGTTCCGTTTTTCATTAATATCTCGACAACCCCTGGTTTTAGAAACTCGAAACTTGGCCTAAATTTATGGGGGTCTATTTCAAGGCTATCCAGAAAATTTCAGTAAATTCGGTTCATCCGTTTTCCCGTGATGATGAGACAAACCAAAATTTCGTTTTTTATTAATATCTCGAGAACCACTGCTCGTAGAAACTCAAAACACAGACTAAGTTTTAAGTAGGGCTATTTCTAGGCTACCCACAAAATTTCATTAAATTCGGTTTAGCCGTTCTCCCGTGATGATGGGACAGACAGACAGACAGACAGATTTTCAATTTTATTTATATAGATATATATATATAGAAATAACAAGAAAGATCAATCATGCATAAGCATTGATTATGAAACACTTTCCAACTGAAATGTAATTTCATTTAAAAATTTCTAAAATGTGATTCATTCAGTGGTAATATATTTTACATTATCACAGTACTACAGTAATTTATTATACTTAAATATTTAAAACTGTATCGAAATATAAATCATCTGATTCTTTATGCAAAATCAATGAATATTTCATTCATATAACTTGTATTCCAGACTTCAGAGCTAAATAATTTTGTGTGAAAAAAATTCAGCAATTCTTATGTAATTCATCTTACAATCGCTTGAGATATTTGCATTCTGCATATGTTAAAATTAGGCTTCCTTGAAGAAATAATAAAAGTTTAGGGATCATTTAAAATCACAACTATTGTAATTGCATAGGCACGGAATTTAGATACACAGATAATATATATGTGTATGTGTATGTACTCAAAGTATTGGAATCGTGCCGAAGATCGGAACTCGAATTTTCAAAGGATCTACACGTTTTGGGACTTCTAGAACACGAAAAAACTACTTTTAGGAAGACGTCTGTGTGTGTAAGGGTGTATCTGTGTATGTTTCTGTGTGTCTGTGTGGATATTACATCCACTCTAATTGAAAAACTAATGGACCGAATTTCATACAATTTGGTAGGTATGTTTTTTGTGGGAAATCCTGATGTTCATTAGATTATAGAACGATTCGTAATAAAAGAATCTGCCTTCTTTGCGAAATGGCCGCAGAAATTGCCTTTATCCACTCTAGCTAAAAACTAATGAACAAAATTTAACAAAATTTGGAGTATAATATTTCAATAACCTACAAGTGATTTATATACAACATTTAACAAAATTTTGTATATAAATCATTTGTAGGTTATTCTACTACGATTCGGGAAAAAGGAACGGGCTATTTTTGCGAAATGGCCAGCAAAAATCGTTATATATAAAAATAAAAGACTACGTGTGCTCAATTATATCAATTAAATTCCTATTTTATATGTGATTTTTGACAACAAAAAGAATAAGACTAACCCCATTACTCTAGGACTAGCCATTCTTGAGATATTCTAGTTTTTTTGCGTTTTCGCTAAGCCACCTTTGACAATAAGTCCAGCTATCAAATGAGAACCAAATTTAAGTTTAACGTGTAAATTCAATGTCATTTAAAATGCTTATGTTGTGCAGATAAACTCAAATTATCATTGAATAAATAAAGAGAACGAATATGAGTCTGCAGAGAAAGACATGTGCTGTCCACATCAGAATTTTTAACAATATTACACCAATGATTTATAGAAGTGAACGGGGATTATTTTCAGGCCATTTCGAAAAAAATGTATGATCTATATTTAAAGATCCATCAAATTTTTGTCGAATAAAATGTTCAACAAATTTAAGCTGTGTACCAAATTTTAACTCTCTAGGACGTAGGAAAGTGCATTTAAAATGCCATCAATTAAATTTATCATGAAGAGTTATATAAAATTTAAAAAAAATGAAAAATTGTTATCTACCAAATTTATTTTAAAATATGAAGCCACTCCCATATGCAAAACGGTTAAACAAATGGAGAGATATTTATTATATAATATCTCTCTCTTTTCTTTCTGGAAGATATCCCAAAGTCAGAATTTAAATGAATTTGTTTTTTTCCCTATATTAAATAATTTTTTTAATTAAAAAACTACTTAACATATTTTACTGAATTTTTTTTTATATATTCTATGGGATAATGTGAATATTTCCTAAAAATTTCGAAGCAATTCGTGAATTTTAAATTTACTTAAAAAATGTTTGAAAAATTAGGTCCCATAGGGTTCAATGTATTTCATTTTTTCAACCCGGGTTCAATAAAAAACTAATTGGGTGATATTATTTATTTATATTCCCATAGGTCCTACAGACCGTCTGAACAACATACTAAAATTTCATTTTGATAAACTCATTTTTACGGCAGTTATCGTGCTAACGGACAGACAGACAGACAGACAGACAGACAGACAGACAGACAGACAGACAGAATGAACAAAGTCATAAACACTTTTCAACTTTGTTGTAAAGTGTTAAAAAGCATTTTCTCCTTCATTCATCATAGAAACAAATGTATGCGAGTACCAATTAATTCATTTGATATACATGGAATATTTTGCAGCTGAAGTTATTTTTGACCGATTACATACAATGCTTTGAAGTTGGTCAATTTTAGAATCATGACATAATGTAGGAAGTTTGAAAAATATAAATTTTATGTAAACATGCTTTTAGATTTGATAGTAAAAATGAAGCCGTTTTCTAATTCAAAATTTATTCGATAAATTTGCAGCTAAACGTAGAAAAAATATTGCACAATAATTTTTTTTAGTAAAAAGTGCTGTGAGTTAGTTATAAATCTTTTGATCTTCGTATCAAAACACGCTTTCAAAGAAAGCCCAAACGAAAGGTTTTAAGCAAGTTTTATGAAAGAGCTTAAAATTCTTAAAACTTTTTTCTGCAAAACTATTTGAAATAATTTTGAAAAAATTACTTCTTAAAGTCGCTGAATAGATCCGCTGAACGGACACACATTTTTCATAATTTTTGTTATATAACTATATTTTTATTATTATGTTAATATTTTCTATATTAATTAGTTTCATTTCATCTCGAAAACCGTACATATTTATATTCATTTATTGTTAGCTTTTGTCAGTGTGTTGAAATGCTGCAGAAGTCATATGTTTCAATTGCATTTAGTGTTACGTTTAAATTTAAACAAAACATAATGCAGAAGGATGATAATTTGCTTTGAAATTCACTGTACAATCTGTCTAACATTCAATTTAAATAAAATTTGAGACTAGGTTCAACACCCATTTCTGACACTGTCTGTTTATATACTTACTATTTATACTGGGGGCACCAACAGGTACTATATATATATATATATATATATATATATAAGTAATTATAGTGTGAAAGTTATAAAATACCAGAAATCTCACGAATAAGGCGCGAAGCTGCACTACAACGAGGATTCAAATATCACACCAGAAAAGTAGACAAGGAAATTGAAGCAATATACCAAAGATTGGCCGGGAGGGGGGTTGTGGCCCCCATTCCCCGGTTAAGCAAGCTTTTTGTCTAGACAAACTACACTCCCGGAAGCCGATATATTGAAAAGGTATATGAATTCTTATAATGAAAGGTATAAGATATGAATACCGAAGTATCAAATATGTAGCCAATCCCCAGCCAATCTGTGGTATATTGCTTCCATTTCCTTGTCTACTTTTCTGGTGATATATATATATATATATATATATATGTATATATTCTCCTAAGGGGTGCAGTATTTCGTAGAGAATTGTCTAAAGATAACTGTGTCGTATTTAGGTAACATTTGGGAAAACAACAAAAATTTAGTCCGCGTAGCCTGTCAATATTGCACGAACTTGAAAGTAAACAGTAGAATCAAATTATCATAATTCCATTCAAAATTTATTATTGGTATTATTTTAAAAACTTTACTTTGTTTTAAAGAAACTCAAAGTCTGCTTGTTTTCAATATTTTTGTACAGAATAAAATGAAATATTTAAATCAACGAAATAATTCAGTAGAGAAGGTTAGGAAGTAATTTCCTGTGTCTACTCGCAGTACGGATGCGTTAAATCTGTTTACTCGAAAGTCCTTCCGAGAGGTTGGTGATAGGGGAAGGAGGTTATGCTGTCTGTGGAAGCCACCCCTACTGGGTTCCAGTTTAAATAGAGTGGTACTAGGTAAAAGTCAGACTTTTATCAATGGAGTCTTTGGATCAACAGAAGCTGCAATCTTTCTCCTTAAATCAGGGCTTCTGTTTTATAGGTTTGTTTTGGTTGTACTAGATATGTGGGATTAGCAATAGCAAACAACAACGACAAGAAATAGTTTGAAGGTCTGTACTAGAAGTTCAACCGCAAAATTCCATAGTTTTTATACCACCAAATCACTAAGGTTTGTTAATTTTGTTTTAGGTTATACTCTGATGTCAAAAAGTTAAACATATTTCGTAAAACATACAAAGTAAAGGGTTGAAGCAAATAGAATAGCAGAAATTTAAATGTAGGTTATGTACTGACCTAAACCAATCCTTGTGCATATTCAAATCTTATCAGTTGACGGTATTCGCAATCAGTCATGACGGTATTCGCAATCAAGCAATGATCGGTCGACGGTTATCATTTGCGATATACGCAAATAAGATGCGTATATCGCAACTCCGCAAAAACAGCTGACCATTTAGGGCATGTCTCGTTTCAATTTCTTGTAATCTCCTTAGAAAGTAGTGTTGTCATTGTTAAGCAGGAGCCGATTAAGGTACAAAGACGCCAAATTGATCCTATTTTAAAGGATAGAATCATCGTAATGATTTGATTAGGACAAACACAGATAGAAGTTTTCAGAGCATTGAATGTGCCACAATGTATAATATCTAGACAATGAAGCAAGTTGTAAAACACTAGAGACGTTAGACGACAACTAGTGAAAGGTCGTTCAAGAAAGGGTAACAAAACCTAGGCAGTACCGGTATTTTCTATTAACATGACGTCACAGGACGATATCTGCAAGGCAATTCTTTGGAAAGCTATAGCCGCAACAGGAGTAAATGTTTCCAAACAAACTGTTTGCAGGAGGCTTAGGTAAAACTGTCCTAAATGCCAGATGTCCAACAATTTGCCTCACCCCTTCCTACAGACGTAAGCGTTTACAGTGGAATCAGGAACTTTGAAACTCGACTATGAATCAATGGGGGCTCTGTGCTCTTCACTGATGAGTCCAAACTCAGATTTCAGACTGACTTTTGTCGCACCACTATATATAGAGAGTATAGAAAACACGCTACCATCCCCTTAACATCATGGAAGAGGAACAATTTAGAGGTGGTGCAGTCTTGGTACGGCCAGACATAATGCTGAATGGACGCATAGAATTTCACATCTTCGTAAAGGTTCTGCTGCTGGTAGGAGGTACAGGGTTGACTAATGGACTAATGTATTCGGTTTTTACCAGTTTCTCTAGGTCCACGATTCGTATTCATAAACGTTACAGCTGGCAACACTGCTTTAGACTGGTCGATGATTTTCTTCAAAGTGAAAATATGCACGAATGCAGTGACCATCGTAGTCTCTGGATATAAATCCCATTGAGCACGCGTGATATGTCCTCGGCAGGTGAATTGCACCGGTTCAGTCTCCACCAAGGGCCATTCCAGAGTATAAAAACAGTCCTACTTCAGGAAGTAGGAGTTTTTGCCCCCACAGATCATGGACAACCTCATAAAAACATTAAAAATCCATGTGATGCTTTCGTCACTGCAAAATACGACTATATCTTTTAATTAAGCTCATTTATCGGAGTTGTTTCAGTGTTCTTTACATGAAATAAAAATTCAGTTTTGGCATTTTTTTAAATGCATAATTCCTTTATAGAAATATATTTTTGTTCTTGTTTTTGCTGTTTGTACTTGCATTAACTTATTACACACGGATAGCAAATTTCATTCATTCCTACTTTTGGTTTGCGAAATATTCACACGTATTACGATTGCGCTTAACTTTTGGACACCACTGTATAATTAATAAAAAATAGCTGCAAAATTCAAGCGTAAATTTTTACTAATTTTATAGCTTATTTCATCAAACAACAGTTATATAGCCAAAATTTTAGACATAGTCTAAATCTCGTATATTGTATTTTGTTTTTCCATTGTTTTTAGTATTCAGAGTTCAGCTAAAAAGTGAATATTAATGCGCTAATTGTCCTATAAAGTAACTGAAAATTTCCTGGACATCGCAGCTATATTTTATCAAAGGCTAGTATCATGAAAAGACTATATTACAGAATCGAATTTTTTCCCCTAAAAATTTGGAGATTCCGAACATGGAAGTTTTCCTGCTAAAATAGAAAATAATTGATATTACTTATAACAATATTTTCCTGAAGGGCGGAAAGTATTAGACAAATCTCTAAAACAAGTGCAGTTATATCAGCTTTTAAATCTTCTTGAACCTTTTCGTCGTTATGGTATCCTCCGTTTCTTTAATTATAAAATAAATGTCATTAATCTAATCGTCTAAACTTTAAGGATATCTTTCTGTAAATCTGCAGAAGAGAGCTTGATTTTATATGTATATATTGGCCCATCTGGCTTCAAGTCGTCGATTAGGGTCATAACGACTTCTAGTAATCTATATCGTGATATCCTGTAAATTGAGTAATTAAGAAAAAGTCAGTTCAGTTGTTCCTGTAAGAAAAGGAGGGATTAACCGATAGAAAGGATAATATCATTCAAACATCAAGTTAATAAATATAAAAATAAGTATTTCAGATGAAAAATACCATATGAAATTTTTGATGCAATTAAATAACATAAAAGTAATTTTTTTTTTCCGAAAATTTTGAGATTTCAAAATGGAAGTTTTCCTTTTTTTCAGATAGAAAATAATTTTAGTTAATCACTATTATAAAAGCGCAGTATCAATATAGATCGGAGTAGTGATAGCTATACTGATAGGATGTAAGTATAGACCTCGGGGTCCCAATTGTGACCCCCGGGGGCTTATACTAATTCGACCAGATTGAATCTAAATTCGAAATCCGCTTCTGAAATTCCTTAGATCTGGAGAAATAGCCTCTCAAACTCTGGCTTTGTTTGCTATTTTTGTGAGAAAATGCTCTGAAAACGTGATTTTCGTGTCGTTTCATGAGCTGAAAGAAAATCATGCCGTTCAACTTACAGATGCTGGATCCAATACAAAAAACAGCTTTTTTAAATAATCCCCTCTAAATTGAGTTATTTCACGTAAAAGCTAAATGGGGGCGCGGTAGCCCATTGGTTAGCGCGCTGGAGTTGCACTCGGTAGGCCCGGGTTCGATTCCAGCCGCTGCCAAAACTGCCGCCGTGTTCATGCGGAGTACGATCACGTTAAACATGTGGGTCCGAAAGTCCTTCCGAGAGGTTGGTGGTAGGGGAAGGAGGGTACGGTCCCTGTGGATGCCTCCCCCACTGGGTTCCGGTCTAAATTGGGTGGCACTTCCCGACCGTCCAAACAGTTACCTTACACCTTTCTGGTAGGTCGGACGGTCTGGGTTTCAACAACAACAACGTAAAAGCTAATGACTTTTCACAAATTTCGAATCCATAGAAGCGAATGGTCGACGGGAGTTGATATCCACGGGTTTCTGTTTCTCATGCATGGCCATGGTGCACTTCCTCAGTAACAAGAAACTTTCCATTCAATCAAATGCACACAAACTTTCAGAGCAAATTTTGAAAACTTTTATATATCGCCGAAAACCAGTTTTCTTGGAAGGAAACAAACCTGTTTAGCGTGATTCCATCTCTAAAAGTTTGCGAGAATTTCTACGAAGTGCCGAAGTTGTTGTATTGCTGATCATAATTACAAAATTGGACAGATTTGATCGCAGTTTTACCGAGCCTAAACAAGAACAAGCAGAACGTAGTACAGAAATCTCGCGGGATTGCTGGTTACACAATATTTCCATAAAGGGAGTGAAGTATTAGATAAACCTCTAAAATAAGCGCAGTTATTTTAGCTTTTTAAATCTTCTTGAACCTTTTCCTGGTTATGATATCCCCCGTTTCCTTATTTATAAAATAAATTAATCTACGAATCTAAAATATAAAGAAATAGTTCTGCAAATTTTCAAAACAGCATTTGCTTATATATGTTACATTTGCTTATATATGTCTAGCGCTTTATGCATTAAGCCCTTACTCTTGTTTGGGTTCGGTAAAACTGGGATCATATTTGTTCAAATTCGTAATTGTGATAAATAATACAATTTTGGGACCTGAGCGTAAAAATTCTCTCAAACTTTTAAAAATGAAATCACACTAAACAGGTCTGTTTTCCCCAAGAAAACTTTCTCTCAACTATATATCGAAGTTTTTCAAATTTGATATGAAAGTTTGTGTACATTGATTGAATGGAAAGTTTTTTTTATTATGGGGAAGTACACCACGGCCATGCATGGGAACAGTAGCCGACGGACATCAACTACCATTGACCCTTCCTTCTGACGAGGTCAATTTTTGTGACAAGTTATTAGCTTCTATGGGAAATAACTCAATTTAAGGAGAATTTGTAAGAAAAAACGTTTTTTTGCGCTGGATTTATCATCAGTGAGTTGCCCGGCATGAGTTTTTCTGTTCGTGAAAAGACTCAAAAATCACTTTTCTACAGCATTTTCTCAGAAAAATATGAAAAAAAGCCAAACTTTGAGAGGCTAGTTCTCCAGTTTCAGGGGGTAATTTGAAAAACTGATTTCAGATTTGGATTCAACTTGTCAGAATTAGTATACACAATTTTTTTTGTCCTCGAGATTGCAATCTGGAGACTGACATACTGGTGTTGCTCTTTTATATTGGTGATCGTGATATCGAGAAATTGAGCAGTTAAGAAAATCGCCATTTCGGTCATTCCTGTAAGAAAAAGGAGGATTAACTGGAAATATCCTTCAAAGATCAAATTAATGAGAATCAAAATATGTATTTCAGATGAAAGTTGCCCTATGAATGTTTTGATGTATTAAATAGTATGAAAATCATTTTTTTTTCCCGAAAATTTTGAGATCCTTGTTGAGAAGTTTTCCTTGTAAGACAAAATATAATTGATGCTAATTACAATAATATTTACCTGAAGAGAATGATATATTAAATAAATCTCTAAGGCAAATGCAGTTATTTTAGTTTCTAAATCTTCTTGAACCATTTTCCTCATTGACATATCCTGCGTTTCTTTAATTATAAAATAAATGTCATTAATCTAAGCCTCTATAATGTATAATGAAATATTTCTCTAAATCTTCAGAAGAGCATTTGACTCCGTGTGTGTATATGGGCACATCTGGCTTTAAGTCATCGATTATGGCTCATAACGACTTCCAATAATCTTTATCGTGATATCCAGTAAATTGCGTAATTAAGAAAAAGCTCTTTCAGTTATTTCTATAAGAAAAGTAGGGGGGGGGGGGATTAATTGAAAGTATCATTCAAAGATCAAGTCAATAAACATAAAAATTTGTATTTCAGATGAAAAATACTATATGAATTTTCTGATGTAATAAGATTGAAATATAAGAATAATTAATTTTTTGTTTTAATGGTCTTCAAAATTAATGTCTATTTATCCCAATGAATCATTTATTTTTAAATGTCAAAATAAAGGGACTTGAAATTTTAACATTGCCTGTTTATAATTCATTTTAGAAACCTCTAAATAGGGCTGTGCAACAAAGCTTACCGAAGTTTGAGTTTTTATGGTTTACTGATTAAATTAGTAATGCTGATTACAAATATAATTATAGTTTTTACACAACATCACCAAATCGTACAAAATATTAGTATTTACATAGAAGTTTATATTAAGATACAGAACGTTACAAAATGTATGTACTCTTACATTCAGCTACTAAAATC
Organism: Amaurobius ferox; assembly: GCA_951213105.1. Taxonomy (NCBI): domain Eukaryota; kingdom Metazoa; phylum Arthropoda; class Arachnida; order Araneae; family Amaurobiidae; genus Amaurobius; species Amaurobius ferox. The sequence goes on from OX578148.1 coordinate 94,446,476, forward strand.
ATTAAAAGATTTTAACTGAATTAACAAAATATACATGCTGGAATATTGCTGCACATTAATTAAACTTTATATTTTATATGATTTAGCTAAGTTATATTTGTCTACTAAGATTGGATTTGTTTATTGAAAGGACTAGTATAATAGTATGCGATAAGTCTTACATAATAAGGGAAAATGTCTGTATGTGTGTCTGTGCAATCTGTAGCGGGAAATCCAGGAGACTTACGGCCATGGAATTTGGTACACAGGTGCTTTAGAAACTGAATAGGTGTACCAGGGCTTTATTTTTTAAATTTAGCTTTCATTTCTTAGTTGATTCATATTTTAGCCCGATTTATAACGATTTTGGACGATATGCACACAAATCGATACCTTAGTGAGCTAAAATAGTTTCAGAGTTTCCATCGATACTACAGAGTTTCCATTGTGATACCATCAAAAGTATCAAAACATATTCTTTGCAACAATGTTTTAACCAAATCGTTGGAATAAATTCTTCATATTTATTTATTTTTTTAAATACATCGAAATTTGCATTTTAACGTGATCCGATATATATATATATATATATATATATATATATATATATATATATATATATATATATATATATGTGTATATATATATATATATATATATTATATCGTCGCATTCGAAAAACTAAGACTCCCCATACATGTCAGGATTCTAACATTTTTCGATTTCATGAGTAAGTTTAATTTTTGTAATTTAAGTCATCGCCTTCAATCATCGCAATGGATCTTCCTTGGATGCATTGCGTTGTTGAACGAAGGTTGAACATGCAGAAAAGTTCTCACACGTTCAACCTTCTCCTGCTCTGAGAGGATCCATTTTAAAACTTGAGGGAAGTTGATATTTTGGAATGGGGTGAGCGGGATGTGCTTTGAGTTTTCTCTGAAAGAAAGAATTCAACGGTGTACTTTTTTGCCCCCCGTCTTCTTCCTTGGTCGTTTGATGGTAATGTTTTTAACTGATTTTAATGCATTTAAACTGATTTACTTTTTAATTATATTTACTTTTTAATTTTTACTTTTCACTTTCTAATGCATTTAAACTGATTTCACATTTTGTGGAGATTTAGATTCAAACTGATTCGGAAAGTAGGCGTTCTTTCAACTTTCATCTTTAATTAAAAATATAAAAATTGCGTTGTTTGCGCCCGATATGATCAATATATAAAATGGTCTAATTGTGCTGAGATTGTAAAAATTAAGATTTAATTGTGTTAGTTACCCTAGAATGTAGAAGCTCCTCAATTGACGGGTTTTTAGTTTTATGATATGAGGTAGGAGGGGGGGGGGGTCTATATCAAACCCATTGCGCAGATGTACGCGGATTGCATGGAGTTTTCACTATCATTCATATGAATAAAATTTATTCATTTTGTTATTTTATATAATTACCCTGCTTTAACTTCTGGACAACGTCGGGTACATTTTCTAGTATTGTATAAATCTCACTACTTTGCTCCGTTTGTAAGTGAATAATGTCTCCATGTTATCTACTAGTGTACTACTACTACATGTTATCTACTATGTTATCTACGAATAGTTTTTTTTTTCAGATGTCTAAAATAGGTTTTTATTTTTATCAATCTGAATATTAGAATCTAGAAAATTAGTTGCATCACCCGATAAATGATCACTCGTCAGTATAACAATATTCCTTGGATAAAATTCTAAAGATAGGTATGATTTGGTTTATTTAATCTGAAATGCGATCAAATCATCAAAGTAATGAAGCATTAAGATCTGAAGAATATTTCTCATAAAATTATAGATATAAATTAACCAAAATACTGAAGATTTACCTCCGCGGAACACCGACCTGCTGAAAATAAGTAAATGCTTCTTGATGTAAATAATTATTCAATAGTATAAATTTAAGAATAGTTTATAGTTTACAGACAGAAAATGAGTATTGGAATGATAACATGATAAAAGTCATGTGGATCAATGTTATTAAAAAGATCTTTAAAATCAAAAGCATAAATTTAGCAAATTTTATCAACATGTTTGGTTCGTATTATCAGCACATTACTATTTTTTATGATAAAATTATTGCCTATACAACGTTATTAGCTACTGCGCTGTATATTTCATTTAAACTTTATAAGAGAATACTGTTTGCCTCATTAATATAATTATAATAAACCTCATTAATATAATTAACAAAATTAAAATCCGCATGTCACTGATTGAACAGTTATAGTCTGTTTAAGATATTTTGGAATGAGCACAAATTAGGGAAATTTAAATTGTCTAACTTTAGATTAAGCTGTTTATACAATGCTATTAATATTTTAGAAACAATATTGATATTTTGTGTTATATAATTAAGGAAAGCATTTGTCGTAACAAATTTATTAATTGTTCTATATAAATTTTTTTACACATAATAGCATAATTATTGAATGTTTTGTTAATATATGTTATGACATAATTTGTTGTAGAGTTTTAATATCAAACTTCATTGAATTGGAATAGCATTTAGAATGAAACACATATAATGCATTTTGGCTTGAAATAAAATCTCGAACTAATAGCAATTTCCAAGGAATAAATGTTTTAATAGGATAGAAATATTTCAGTGACATTTTGTAGATAAACAGTTCTATGTCTAGACGTAGTTATTTTGAAATACAATTTTCATTGAAATATCAGGAAATTTTTATTGAAACATCAAGAAATTCTCGACAATACTTATGTAATGTTGACAATTCACAATTATCTACATTTCTCATAATATAGGTATGCAGTGTGAATACAACATTAATGTTCAGTAGAAACGAAAATATAATCTAATGAGTAATAACAGCTAGACTAAGTTCCTAGTACAGCTTGCATAAGAGGGAAGAAAAGTGTTTTCCTTGGTTATTCCTTGAGGAACTTTTCTGTCAACATAGACGGAAAAATCTATATAAGATTTCGGATTGCACGTAACGGCGATTAAGGACGTGATTCACCTTCCAGTTGCGCTCATGGCCACAGCTGCTTCGACAATACAGATTCGGAGTCAAAATGATGTCCAATAATCGTTATGGCAGTGTCTGGGTATTCACACTTGATTAAAAAGAACAATCCAGATATTCTAAGATAAAACGGTTTTTGTTTGCACGACAGACTAAGAAACAGCAGAAAATTGAATAAATTCATCATGTATTATAAATACGATTTTAGTAAAATTGCTATTAGTTTCATTTTTACTCGCTCACAATTAAAAAAATTAATATATTTTCACATATGTACACATTATACTCAAAGTTTTGCATAATCAAACAAATAACAGACTATGATTTGCAGCGCAAGAATAACCCATGTAATGAAATGATGCTGAGTTTCATGAAAACCCGAAGACAGTTTTTTTTTTCTTTTCAGATACAGTGGATACAAACTTCTGCATATACAAACACATACAGATATACTAACATACATAAACATAGACACGCGCGTACCCACACCGTACAGATATCCTGACATGCATATAAACACATACAGGCACACACAAACACATACAGGCACACACAAACACATACAGGCACACTCAAACACTTATATTTTACGTTAACATAATTGGTTAGCGTTTCTATAGTGTTCTATAAGTTCAATATGTGTAAATACTTTGAAAATGAACTTATTTTATTCTTTTCGTTTAATTTGTTTTAGAGATATCGACAGACACGTAGGCATGTTTGAAAGAATGGTTGATTCAAATTCATGGATGTTCAAAACTTGTAAATTGATCGAAACATTTAAGTTAATCAAAATTGATTCGAGAATTGAACGTTCAACCTTAGAAGAACACTTTACCTTTACATATACAGTGGTGCTAAATAAATTGCATCACTCCCGAAAAATTTAGTATTTTCAATGTAAATGTTTAATATGGAGTAATAAACTCGAATGTTTCATCATAGTATTTTAATAGTGCACTGCATTCCATAAAGAGCTACAAGGTGACGTAATGTTAGGCATACGAACATCTTAGTCGGATAGCCTAGGTAGGGGGAAAAAAGAGCATTATGATGATGTTTATTCAGTTAGCACCCTCAAATAAAACTGCGTTGCAGTTGCATTGCGTAAGGAAGATTTTCCATCAACGAAATTGCCAAAAGATTAAAATGTATCCAGTCAAGTAAAAGTCTATAAAATCAACAAATTATTAAGTCTACAATCTGTTAAACATGTCTACAAGTCAAGTTACACACATAAATAATACAGGATTCCTAAGAAAAAATTTTAAGCACACCGTGAACGTTGGGTTTATTTATAATAAAGTGATTAAACCCGATCAAATAAGAGTTACTGTAGCGCTCTTAGCGGAGTATTTGAAAAGTTACATAACGAACTCGACAATAAAAATAAATAGAAGGGGGAAAAGCCAATTACAAAGTATTATTTATTTATTATGGCTTAAAATGCTTTAAATGCTTTGTGCAATTTTTTGGTGGTGCAATTTTTCGAGCACCGCTATAATATGAACTGTAGTAAAAGTAATAACATACCACACGTCATAAACAGTTGAAATATTTAATCACAAAATTAATGCAAGTTTACGTATAATATAGTATAATATAGTATAATCCTTATATACATAATATAGTATAATCCTTAAGAATTATATTTCTATATACGTGATTTATCTTTACTAACACAAATTACCTAGCAGAAGCTTTTTGAGAGTATAAGTTTGAATGAAATATTTTGAATAGTAATTTGGTATCTGTGGTCGAATCGAATTCTGGTTCCGGGCCATAAGCAATATTTACACTTTAAGCACGAACTTCATATTTCGTGAGTATTATCACATTTCATTTTCATGCATTGAAACTTCCAAATATAGATTGTATTATATAGCTATTTATGAAAGAATTATCGTTTTGGATACTGATAGGAAAAGTTTGGATTGCGAATGTCATTATCTATAACTCAATGTTAATAATAGTTTGCTACGTGATATGAGTATTTACTCAGCCAGTTGTTCCGATTTTGCGATGTGTTTCAAATATGATTTTCTTATATTTATTTTTAATTTACGAAGCATAAATAATACAGGATTCCTAAGAAAAAATGTTAAGCACACCAATAACTTTGTAAGGAAAGGTTCATAAGTGTGAACGTTGGGTTTATTTATAATAAAGTGACTAAACCCGATCAAATAAGAGTTGCTGTAGCGCTCTTAGCGGAGTATTTGAAAAGTTACATAACGAACTCGACAATAAAAATAAATAGAAGGGGGAAAAGCCAATTACAAAGTATTATTTATTTATTATGAATGGACAGGCACTTGATATATTCCATCATTCGCTTATACATCGGCCAGCATCGTGAACCTTTTAGCCGTCACATAACATTGCCCCGACGCACCAGTGAGGACAGAACTGCGCCCAATAACACAAGAGTCCTAATTTTAAGCTAGCAGGCTATTGTTAGAACCTTGTGAGAGCTGATCCAGAAACTCATACTAGTGACAGGAAAGCGGCTGTGAATAATTTCCTGCATGAAGTAGGGTATGTATATGCAAATGCGTAAAAAATCAGATTTTTCGAAAGCTACAGCTAATATGGTATTTAAAAGGCTATTTTCATATTCAGCAGACCAACAACATACAGGTAACATACTATAACATAAAGATGACTTCATTTAATCGTATATGTACACAAAAATTCAATTTTTTTTTATTAATTAATCATTTAATCAATTTGATTAATTTGACCAATTATTTTTTGAATATCCAATTGGTTTTTATTAGAAACAGTGCTTTAATCAACCACCAACCAAACATTTTGGAAACACATAAATAGATGAATAAATACATGCACACTATCGATATTTTAAACGCAAGGATCATAAAACACTATATAATTGTTAGTATATTCTTATTTTTATAACCATGTTTAATCAAAATTAATCTTTTAGATCCACACGAGGACCACACTCAAGAGTACTTAGTGCACAGAGGAACCCATGGGACGGTGTGTATGCTTACTGATTATTCACTAATACAATATGCAATATGGACGTAATTTCAGACTTTATCTAATATATATGTCTCGTCCATTATATAATTAGTTATTTGTTGTAAAATGTAACATCAGTTTAACTTTGCTTATATCAAACTCATTTGTCTAATTCATGTCTGAAAAAATTTGCATTATTTCTATATATATATTAAAAGAGCTTAATGAGAGTTTTATTTCAGCATTGAAGGACGCAAAATACAATAATTAACAGAAGCGCTTTCATGCGTAAAACTCCATCAGAGGCATATGATACAGTTTATGATACAGAAGCACATGATACAGAGTTATTGGAGTTGCATACAAAGCGAAACTACAAACCAAATTTGCATATTTTAAAAAGGCAATGGGAAAAAATAGATTTAATAAAAAGTGAAGATGCATAGATAAAAATAAGGTCCAATCCCCCTAAAAAGTACAAAAAAATTTAAATATACATATACGAAGTAAATATGCTGTAAAAGCGGAGTTAGCAATATTTTTAAAATGGTGAGATACGCAGACAATAGTTTTTCTAAATGGTGTCCAGGATTAGATGCCAAGCAAAACTAAGTTTTTGAACCGGGTCATAATTGGAATGGCGATAGATATAAATAAACATAGATTAAAACTTCAAAACGTTCCGGAGGTTATTACAAAGCGTTAAAAGAAAAGTTTTGTAAAAAAAAAAAAAAGAAAAAAAAAAAAGGTGGGAGGGGGCAAAATGATAGTTGAAAACAGTTTGAAATAAAACAATAGAAATATTTCGTTTTTGATATCACGAGCGTGTTCAGATGATTTAAATCAGATAATCCGGTCCTTTTAGTCAATAAAAACTTTATTGACTAAAACATTTAGTCAATATATTTATACATTTAAAATTTTACCATAATAATTATATAAAATTTATAGTTGTTATCATGAAAAATAAGGGAGGCAACATACAACCCAGCCTGATTTAAATACTTTAAATTTATCAGTACGGGTCCGAATAGTCTAATTATCCAACAATTTAAAATATTGCTAACTCCGTTTTTTCTTCATATTCACTTTGTATATTTATATTTTGACTTTCTTGTACTATATATATATTTTATTTATGTATCTTCATATCATATTGAATATGTTTTTGGCAGATCGGCATTTTGAAGTTTGCGAATTTAGTTCATAATTTAGCTGTGTATAAAACTCCAATGTTCTTGGGCTGTATTATTTGCCTCTGATGAACGGGCATTTTACGCCCCAAAGCGCTGAGGCCAATTATTGCGCTTTGCGTTTTTATGCATTTATTAAGCTCTTTTACTATACTTATTCATAGACGTGTCACCAATTTACTTATTATTTCTATATTCTAAATATTATTTTCTTTAGAATTTAATCAATAATACCAATTTTGTGCATTTGTATTATATTTAACAAAATAAGTTGCGGAGATTGAAATAAGTGTCGATTTCTTATTTAAATACGAGAAAAAATATTTATTCGAATTATTATACTGCTATTTTCTTTTTTCTAGAATCATTTTTTCGCTCCTAGAGATGATGAAAAGCATTTACTTCCCAAAATTGAACTACTTAGGGGTGAAAAGGGGGACACCGGACTACCAGGCCCACCAGGTCCTAAGGGCCCCCAGGGCGAAAAGGTAAATGCAGGATCATTTTTTTAATTTATGCATCCGAACGGTATTAATTTATGAGCATTGAAAACGAAATACATTAGCAAAGAGAACTTTTAAAACAGAACGACAAACTTTGTATAAAACAACGATCGTTGTTAAGTTGTTAATTCGTAAGTAGTTAATTGCTAAATTTTTGTAACAAATGGGTACCTTCCCTCAGCGAAATTATCCAAAAATGTTTGTATTCCCAAAGATAAGGAAAGAAATGTGAAAAAGAATGGAATGCATATCTTGTTTGATTTAAAAAACATTTTGTAATATTTTTATATCATTTTATCTTTAAATCTATTATCGTTTAGTAATTTTTTTGCATAGTTGCTATTTCGACAAACGGAACTTTTCAGTTACTTTAGGAAATTTTTAGAAATAAATCGATGATTAAGATATTATTAGACAATACATAATGCTTTTGGGAGATTTTATTTCTTGAGGAAATTGTTGAAATGAAAATAAAATGTGATTGTTAGATACAATTTGTTTAACGCCAACTATTTGAAAAATCTAAATATTTTCTATTGTGACAAATTTTAAGCAGAAATAAAACATGATGCGCATATGAGAGCAACTTTTATACATAAATCACATCATTTTAATACTAAAGGTAACAAAGTAATAGTACCAGCGTTCAACGTATCTTCAAAAAGGTCCGATAAAAATATATCGTTTAATATTAATTCATAAAATATTTTATTTATAGCTTCCTAAAAATGAAAACATAAAAAAATGTATAACACTCTCTGTTTTTGCTATACAAAATTTACCAAACAGGCAAATCTAAAGAAAGAAACCCTTTTTACCCGTTTGTAAATCATATTATAAAAAATATGAAATTTGGTCGAGATATATTAACATGAAGACTCTGAAACTGTATCAGAGGGTATTCAGGTACCTTATATATCATTTTGCTACAATCAGTTATAAACATAATCGGAAATATATGAATTTGTTAAACTTACTACCAAAATAAAAAGGACTTCTAACAAAATAAAACGGAGGACTTAAAAATATATTTCAATATCATTTTTTTAGCCATGTTAGAAACTGATTAAATGCACCCAAAATATAATATCGCCCATTTATTTTGCTAAATTTATTTTTATACCTATTCTATTATTATTTAGGTCAAAAATAAAATATGGTAAAATCATCTGCCTTATTAAAAGCTATTTAATTCCGATTTTAAATATAATGTGATATATATCTTTTTTAAATTAAAGTTTGAATGCTATTTCTATGGCAGGATAAATTTTGTATTTTTATGTATATCTTGGCAATTCTTAGTCTTGAAAACGTGACACATCGATGCAGTAATCCACAGTTAAGAATACTTATTCTAAATTTAAAAAATCCTATCAAAACCTGGAAACCTGTATACGGAACAACCAGATAAATACACAGACATTTAATTATTATGTATATGTAGGTGGTCAAAAATCTTTATTTAGTGCGTTATCATCCATACATATATATTACATTCCCTATATATATATATAGTAAAATGTATAGAGGAAGCATTGTGACGGGATCGAAAATTCGAATTTGAATTCGATTTTTTGATGGCAAAGAACGTTTAAAACATCCCTGAACTCAAATTGAACGTTTCTAAAGTGATATGGGTATGTGTGTGCCCGTAATTTGGTACGATTATTGCATTCAGTGAATATTGGATCCCTATTGATTTAAAACGCAATTGAATGTACGGTACCCCCCCCCCCCTTTCGATTGAATTTTCCCAAAACTCATTAAATTAAGTAAACAAAACATTCAATAATTATAAATAAATAATTATTTCAGACATATTTTTAAATTAGAAAATAAATGATACAAACTTCAGAATGCTCATATGAGCCGTTCTCTAGGTATTGTACGTTTATCAAATTTTTCACAAAATTTAAATAAAATTTTAAAAATTGTAAGTATCATCCTATAGGTTCACTTTCCATATGCAATATTATGTAGCTAATTTGTTAACACTATTCTTGTGAATCTAGTATATTCCATTCACGAGAGAAGTCACTTTTTGTAATAGTTTTATATTTTGACGTCCAGGAATTCGTAAATAGTCATTTATTTTTCAGGGAATTTCTCATTAAATGTCAATTGAATTGTATTCTGACGAGTATTTTGCATGTGAGTATGAATAAGGGATTCTGTTAGGGCTCATAAGATGCCAAGAGAACCGAATTTCGATTTATGTGGTATTAATTCAATACTAAAAACATTGTAATGCAAATTTTGTACACTCTTGCTTTGCTGTGAAAAAAGTAAAGTCATTGCATTCTGTAGGGAAAGTCGCGTGCTGCACACATTATATTTCCTCTTGATTCTAATTAATATGTGCGAAAAACAAGTACTCGCTACCAGTACTAATTTTAGTACGAGTAATTTACTATAAAATCACAAGAAGGTATGCCCGTCATTCAAAATTTGAAAAACATTACCTACCATTTAGCGTCATTTTTATCAAATTGGCGACATTTGCGTCATTCTGATACCATTTAAAAAGTCGCCAAGTTGGCGATATCCTGCCAAATTTTCGCCAAAATTTTCGCCAAATGTTACTGATGGGGAAATGGGTTATTCTTATAGTAGATTTTTATATTCTTTCCAAGATATTGAATTGTCATTGGTTTGGTTTGAAAGACCGGTAAGGTTTCCATTAATTTGGCTGCATTTGGATGAATTTGGAGACATTTTAAAAAGTCACTAAATTTGTCGCTAAGTGAGACGGTTGGATTGACAGACAAACGTTATAGAAACATCACTACAATGCTATCCTTTTACAAAGCACAATAAATTTAATTGATTTAGCGCCATTTTTATCGATTTAAAGACACTTTTATCGATTTGACGATATTTTTTTTAATTTGACGATATTTTGATTAATTTGGCAACATTAAAAAAGTCGCCAAATTTCTCGTCAAGTGAGGCCGTTTGAGTGACAGACGAACGATTCCTAAATATTACAATACAAAAATGTCGCCAAGTTGGCTATAATCCGCCAAATTCGTCGTCCAAATTTTCGCCATGTTTTATAGAGATGGACATGCGGACACAGGGAGGAATGGGCTATTCTTATAGTGAATTGTTTACACAAGTATGAAAATTTAATATTGTTTCAAGTGATTTATGCATAAATTTACAACTTCATACGATTTCTGTACATTTTAGATGCAATTATGAGAATATTAAAAACTTTTCCCACAGGGTGAATGTGCATATTTTGGTAATACTAGATTGAAGCGAAAGGACAGGAGTGACGACTGGATTTTTCCAGACGTTGGATCAGGTGAAGGACCGGTAAGTCTATCTCACACATTCAAAGTTTGTCACTTATATATATATATATATATATATATATATATATATATATATATATATATATATATATATATATATATATATATATATATATAAATGATTATACACACACACACACATATATATATATATATATATATATATATCCTCCTATAAGTAAATCTGCCCATCTTTGGTCTTACTTTTCTGCATAAGTACAGTCATATGTTGAATAAAAGCGGAACAAACTAAAGACTGCAGCATCTCTCCTGGAATTACTCTGTCATCACCAAATCTGGACATCAAAACTGTAAGTTTCATTTTCAAGAACGAAAAGAGTTCTAAATCATAGTTTATCATTTTAACTATCAAGCTGAGAAGTCATTAATTCCAGGCGCCGTTATAAAGTTATTAACACAGATAAAAGTAATTAGTATGAATGCAAATTTATAATTTATGGAGTAATTTGTCTGTAATTTTAGACTAATTACTAAAGAACTTTTAAATGTTACTGTAGTTAAAATAGTGGTTTTTCCTGCTGTAGATAATTTACATTTTTAAGCTTTAATAACGTAGATCACTTTTCCATAATTGGTCTGTAAAAGGGATTAGTTTCAAGCATTGTAAATTAAAGGAATTACGAACAAAGCTCCTATTAAAATATAATTTATGCTTATAGTGAATTATTAATATATTTTTTTTTCATATTGTGAATTTAAACTTTGGACTAGAGTTAAAATATAATAAAATCAAAATAACGTCCTTATAAAAGCGTGAAATGCATAAGTATTCGTAATTTGATTTTGTATAAATTAAATTACTGTAGTTTATCACGATTCTGATTTAAATGGCAGTAGCATTAATTTTTAAACGTTAATTTGGAAGTGGTATTTTAGGAGGTAGATATTACAAGAACTGAAGAAAGTTGTATATGTATGAAAGTTATAGCTATAGTCGGCTAAAAAAAAAATCCGAGCACCGCTCGTTACTCCGGCTCCTCAGGTCGTACATTAAAACCAAATATATCATTAAGCGTAATAATGTCTTCTATCAAAAATCAGCAACTAATTTGCATAAAGGAGTCTGGTATTTATATTAAACTTTGCTCTAGCTCGATTTTTTGAAAAGGTCAACAGTAATTTTTGATAACAATCTGATTCTCCAGAACAACTCATCCCGAATCCACATAACATTTATACATTTTACTCAAGCCGTTGGAAAGCCATAAGTGATTGAAATTTCTAGCTCCTAATGCTAAATTGGTACTGCAGTTTTTCTTTTATATTTTGCGAAATAATTAGCTTATCAAACTAATTCCTATTTTATATCGTGGTACTAAAATACCAAACAAAATGTATTTCAGTTTTCATCTTCAAACAAATTTTTAATATTAATTATTAATTACGAAAATCGTATTTGAAAAAATATATGAATGGGAACGTGGGTACATTTTGACGATAATTAATTCAGTACTATCAAAAACCTTGGTTTGCAAAATTTATGCTTATTCCTTTCAATACTTATTGAAATACTGACTCATATTCAAAACTTGAATATGAGTCATTTTGAAGTTTTTGGGGGGACAATCTATCAACTGCCGATGGAAAATACTCAAAATAATTTCAAAATTGCAGCTTTTGTTCTGTTACATTAGGCAAAATTTATTTTCGATTCAGAATTCTATTCTTATTTTGTATTCCAAATTCATAAATCGTCAAATGTTCCCTTTCGACCTCAGGATGTCTTTCGGTCTGTGTCATTAACCCTTGGCGTTATGATACACTTCTGGCGCTTCGAGCGTTAACCCTGATATACATTTCATATTGAAATGTATGGTGTTATTTTTTGTAATGTCATGCGAGAGCGCACTTACATTAAGACGCTGACTTATGAAAAATGTAATTAGAGTCAGTTGGCGATGAAATTTTAAACGAGTAAGACGCGTTTGCCCTCGGGGCAGTTATGAGAAGTTTGTTCTTAAAAAGTTTGTTCGCAAAATATTAATTATTATGGAAAAGTAACTAAATTATTTCGAGCCTTTGACGCTGACGAAGGATTTCGCGTAAAATTTATCAAGTATGAGACTGTCCATAATTCAATATTTTAAAATGTATTCTCGATGTATTTTCGATTTCATGGAAATATCTAAGCTCATCCATCCTCAGAACACCATGTAAAATATGAAGTTGTCCAATATATGTACTCTACGAATAATTTTAGATCCAGTGCTTTCAAATAAAAGAAAAGTTTAAAAATTTATTGGATTCATCATTTGAAACTTCACATATCGTCATCTCAACATATGGTTCAGTCTGCGAATTGGAATCCAGCTCCACTATCCCAGCTGATATGTCGAGTCTCATCCTACTGACCGATCCGGATCTTCCCGTGTATGCCTGCCATCAACGAACTCCGTTATTCCACGCGGTCTCCTCCGACCACTTAAATAGAGGCTGTAAACCCTAGGGTCAGTCGAGTGGCCCGCAGTCCCGCCTGCAGCGCTTCAACCTCTTTGGCCATCTTCGCACATTCGTTTCTTCTGAATCATCCGCCTGCAGTGTAGGCGCTTCTATTACCCTGTGCACCTTGAATCTTCACCCTACTACGATCACAGTCTTAACTTGGTATCCATGAATGGGTCCCAACATAATGGTGCAGTGACCAGGACTATGCAAACTGCAGTTTAAAATTAAAGATTCATAACTGACACATTTTGTATACCATATAAGAAAAGTACCTGTCTCTATGTATCTGTCTGTCCCGCTCGATAACTTTGCCAAGAAATTTAGCGAATAATTTGCCACTATATTGCTAATTTGACGACTTTTTGGTAGATGTCGCTAACTTAACGATAATTCGATATTAAAAAAAATTAATATTTTTTGTAGATAATTAGTCTTGTTTTGTAGGAATTATTAATTTAATTTGATTCAAAATGCAGCAAATTTCGCAGTTCGTGGGATAGGAGCCATGTTCCAAGCTTGTCGATCATACTTCCGCGTAAATCTATAGAGGGTGGGCTTGCAAACACAATAGCGTTTGTAGCGCCTCAATAGAGCTCCCTTTATCAATCAACATTGAACTACAAACGACAAAGCTTGAAATAGGGTCCCAGATACGTTCTGTTAAGGAAGCCTAAGGAGTAATAACGTAAGCTTTTGTCAAGGTTACATAGTAATTGTGTTTTGATAGGGGGGCGTATACACTGTAAAACATTTGCAAACATGTTACTGAAAGTTTCAGGAGAATCAGCTGTCCGTAATGAGGAGTACGGTTCCTGATAGTCATGATATAATATATATATATATGTGTGTGTGTGTGTGTGTGTGTGTGTGTGTGTGTTTGTGTGTGTGTGATCGCCTACAATTGTGGCTTTTCTTATCAGCCTGTCAAAATAATCAACAAAGTAGCTAAAAAAAACTGAACACAGATTACAGAAGGTTTTACAGTGTAATTAATAGTATTGACCCTGAGAGCTGCGTTTGACCAGGGATTTCAGAAGTGGAAGAGAATCCTATACATACATTTATTCACCCATCATGTGACGGTCTTAACATGCAGTACCTACAAGATCAGCCTATATTTTTAAGGATTTTTTTTTATCTACATTCAGTGACATGTATTAATAAGAAGTCACATAATTTTATTATATTTAATAAAACCAATATTTCTAAATAGAATAAATAACGGTACAAAACTTTAAAAATCTACTTAAATTGGTACTTTAATCTGTTGATAATTTTCTTTCTCTAGATCCTTGACTTGAGTACACCCTGGGAAATGGACGAAGTAGGAAAATGCCGCTGCAACCTCTCAGCCCTTGACATCCCTCCGGGTCCTCCAGGACAAGACGGACGCGATGGCCTTCAAGGAGTTCCTGGGCATCCGGTGAGAGATTATTTTCGTATTACATAATCTGCTAGCAAAAAATAGCAATATTGGTTTAGGTAGACATTTAATGAATATTATAGTATTCATGATGATTTGAAAACTGAAACCTAATATATGAATACAAAATTGTCTTTAACCTTTTGTTTACGGGTGGGACAGCGTCCATCCCAAACAAAGAACCACCCAAAAAGACAGGTATTTGACATACCCTATCCCAAATAGTTCGATCCCCTTTTGCAGACATTGGAGTCCCCCGTAAGCAAATGGTTAATGATGTTTTACCCGAGATTGCATCTTACACCAATGACCAGGAGAAGATGTCACCTCGGGCTAGTCACACACGGACACTATTCGGGCTATTCGGGTCATGAGACAGCTATTTCGCGTTGTTTCGAATGATGTTTGAATTAATTATGCTAAATTTAGTAGACCATTGGGTTTAAAGGAAATGATCATATTAGTCACTTCAAAATAGGTTACATAAATTCACTTTCAACGAAAAGAAATTATGAAATATTTTTTCAAATAAGATTATAAAAATAAGATTGCAATATTATAAGAAACCAATTTACCACTTGCTTTGAACAGATTTTCTCAGAATCTTTGGATTTAACACGACAAAACTAGAGAAGCTTGAATGTATAATTTCTCTATATGAAAAATCTGACGCTAACGACTAGAAAGTACTGCCATTTATTGGATAATGAAGGAAATATTAACATATTGTCATCTTCAACCTACTGGTATATCACCCCGACTTATATCAATATCCTAAGCTGATCTATAATAAACTTATTTTACATACTTTAAGCCTATTCTTATACTCTAGGGCATCCCAGGACCTCCAGGAGCGATTGGCATACCTGGATTAACAGGACCCAAAGGTGAAAAGGTATGTATATTTTGAATGAATACTTAGATAGCAGGCTTTGCCGAAGACAACTGCACGATAAACAAATTACAATATGAAGCCCCAAGTTATATTTTAGTTTTGCTCATAATAATGTTTTTTCTTCGTTTCAGGGTTCTCATGGTTTTGCGGGACCTCCGGGACCCACTGGCATCAAAGGTGAACCGGGATTGGATGGAATTCCTGGTGCTCCAGGTCCACGTGGATTACCTGGACCACCTGGTCCTCCTGCTTCAGCGGCTTCTCACAGAGGAAGCATCTTCGATGTGAGTTTGTGTTTCTTCAAACTTGCATTTATTTAAGAATTGAAGTAATATGTTCAAATCATTTTTGAATTCATAATATATGGTACCATTATATAGGGAGTTTCAACATAGGGGACCTCGTTTTCTTTGCTTTGGCAATTAGTTTCTGGACACACACTTCCAATTTACCAGTTGGTAAAAATTAAATGCAAAATTCTTTCACATGTTTTTGTTTCGTTGAGTGGTACTTTCAGCAAAAAATAGGGGAGGGGGGGTCTAAATTTTTATGTCCTTAGAGTAAAAAAAAGTTTAACTTGAAAATGTTGCATTGCACACTAACTAGACTAAAAGAATGGTGTAATTGTCTGCAATATTCGACGAATTATTATTTTTAAAAAGAAATCTGATGTGGGCGGCCTATGGCTTTCATTATGACTCAAATCTATATTCACTTTTTTTTTCCTTTATAGTTCATTAATTTGAGTTTAATAGCACGAAATAACACGGATAATTATTTGATATTACACTGAATTTGCCGTTTTGTTTCAATTTTCGTTCTGATTTGGCGACTAAACATGTTTTAAAAGGTGACGTGAAAACAAATACGGAAAAAAGAAAATATCTAGAGAACGATTAGTCCTATAGTTATGGGATTCATCTTATTCTTTTCGTCGTAACATAACAATGAGGTTTCTACAAGAATTATGACTGAAAATATCGCCTGCAATTTAGGTCGCCAAAATATACAGTGCAAGTAAACCATGCGTTAGTAATCCAGCTGCCTGATTATATTGCAATCTGAATTCTGATTTGAGGTGAGGTCTGAGTACAGCCGTCACGCTATCGGAGGTGAAGGTAGAGCAGGGTTTTATAATTTCAGAAATAGTTTGTTTATTAATTTACCCCCAGATGGCAGCACCAAATTTCTCTTCAATTGAACAGAAGAAAGCAAATACGAGACGAAAAACTTCATGTTCAACAAATAATTTTCTATTTACGCGTTTCAAATGAACATAAAATAGAAAATAAGAAAAATTGAAATAAGTGCGTCGTCACCACGCGTGTTAGAAGTGAAATCTCTTAGATACGAGATTAGAAAAATGGAGTTATCAATGAAAGAGTATAACAATCATACAGTGGTAAATGTACTTATATTACGTATGTTATCACATTTAACATGTCAATGTGCAGAATTCACTTCGACAATAAGAGCTTGCAATTTGGTCCCAGTAGTTCAACCGTAGAGCTTTGGTTAACCAGCTGAAGATCCAGGGTTCGATTCCCGAATGGAGCAGCAAAGTTCTCCGAATGGCGTCCGAACAAATCAACCCTGTACGTAAGTGCAAAGATTTCGAACCTAGTACGACTAGCACGGATTCAGTGGACTCTGGGATCAGGGTCGTGGTAAAATAATCTGGGCCCGGGGAGAGAGCAACTCACGGGCCCCTATTTTGCTTATGCCTTATTTTTAACTTTCCTTCATAGAGAGCTTATTTCTAAAGATTTTTGCATATTTTGGAGAAAATTTAAGATATACAATGGTCAGATTATGAGAAATATAGAAGAGACAGGAGAATAATAAAAGAGAGCGCTGCCTCCGTCCTCAATTATAGTCCCCAGGGGTTATCGGTAATGTAGTGCAATCTGTCAGGAGGTCTCCGGATTCTAATGGCACGTCTTTAATGGAACTTCTGGTATCGCCGGTGCTATGGATTCCTTTGGTTCGTCTAAGGCTCTTGGACTTAGAATTAGGGTTTCAGATTCAGGATCAGGAGTCTCGACGAGCCTTGGTACTGTTGCCGAAGTAGGGAGCTTGGAGTTTCTTAGAAGTCTCGTCCAACTCTGGCAAGGTTGATGCTGTAAGGGATTTGTGATTTTCAGAAATATCCTCCATTGTAGGATCCAGATCAGGTATATCCATAGGTTCCATCTCTTTCAGTTTAATACAATACCGCTGTATGTCATAGATCAACATGCCTTCTCCAGATCCCGTTTCCTACTTGAACACTGCAAGCTAATGAACCATCTTTATTAATCACTGCTCCCAATTTGCATTTTTCTTCTCCGGAATAGTTTCTTGCTGCCACTCTGTCTCACTCTTTAAATTCTCGGTAGTTAGGTTCCTTGTTATCCGGTGCATTTTGCTTCTGCTGTACATGATCTTTAAAGTTAAGTATTAACATGTCCGACCTGGTTCTAATGCAGCTTTTTAAAAACAACATGATAAGAGACTCATCTGTTACCGAATGGGACGTAATTCGGTAGTGAAACAGAAATCGTTGTAATTTAGTGTTCAAAAAATCACCACGGTCGTTTACGCTTTCCGTGTCGAAATGCACGCAGGGATCGCAATATTTGGAAAGAGTAAGCGATTTCCAAACTAATGAGTGTTTTGGGGGGCTTTTTTTCATTATTATAATATATTTCAATATCTGTTTCATGAAGAGAGTTCACAAGAAATATAAAATCAACGGTTGGTCGTAGAAGTAGAGGGAAATATGAAAAGTAATTAGCAAATAGATGAGAACTAGCTGAATACCCGCCAAAAATCGACGGCCTCACAATAAGCACATCCCGAAGATTGTGAATTTTTACAATACAATTGTTTAATCTTTTGCTTACGGGTGGGACAGCTTCCTTAGACGCCAACGCCTGCAAAGGGGGGAATCGAACTGTTTGGGATAGGGTATATCAAATACCTGTCTTTTGGGGAGGTTCTTCGTTTGGGATGAACGCTGTCCTACCCGTAAGCAAAAGGTTAAACAGTTGACCCATGACTCAATTTCCAATCTCTATCTCCCTTAAAGACGGCGTTCTCATTAATTCAGCCAATCGAACTTTTCAGAGTACACAACTCCTAAAACACAAAATATTGCAACGCATCAATTTTCTTCGTATTTTCTCTCATACTACACACACTGCGTTACCAAAATTTTGCCATTGTAATTTTGCCAATTGTTACCAAGTTTCTGTCTCATTTATAACTCTGTTTGCATTTTCCAATCAGACCATATTTCTAACGTTTTGGTACGGACTTTAATCCAAGACTTTTCTCCACTTTAAATTTAAATTTAAAAAAAATTATTTTTCCCAGTGTGCCTTATTAAATGGTTAACCCGTGCGCCAAATTTTACGTCTATATCTTCCTAAAAAGAAGGTGTTTCTCATTTATTCTGTAAATCGAACATTTTAGTTTGCGGCACGTCTAAAGTAACAACTTTTGAAAAGGGAAATTGTATACTTTTTCTTTCGAATAATTTACCATTACAGATTGTCAGTTGCACACCAATCTGACATTAGAGGAAGGAGAAATCAGAGAACTCTTCGACAATAAAGGCTTACAATTTGGTTTCAGTTGCTCAACGGTATATCGTCGGCTGGCCAGTTCGAAGATCCAGGGTTCGATTCTCGGTTGGGGCAGCAAGGTTCTTTACAAGGGTTTTAAATATGCAATACACACAATATAATACACAAAAAATATGATCCGTATAATATATGAAAATGAAAAAGCATTATTGCCACAAAACATTTATTTTTTAATTAATACCATTTAAGATAAAACGAAAATGATAATTAAATTATTTTAAAAGTATCCAGCAGATTACAATTTAAAAATGAAACTATTGGTTTATTATAACTGAAATAATATACATAATTCATTAAGTGTAACTGTTCTAAATTTTCTAGAAAATACTGCGCTAATCATAGACCCAGATTTTGTGATCCATACTGCTAGATTATTTATTTTCAATTTGAATTTTGTGTTTATAAATTCTATTAATAATTAATACAGTAATCAAAATCCCAAGAACACATTACAATATAACGAAAATGTGAAACACTCTAGATACATATGATGCGCAGCAAACAACTGAGAGCATAACGAAAATGTGTAACGCAGTAGCCCCACTTACTGGTCTGCAAAGAATAGAACTATTGGAGGAGCGATAGCCATACCCTCTATTGACTCACTGGTAGATGTAACAGAAATACTTTGTTTCTGTAGAATGTAGAAACCCGTTATATTCTTGCATGAACTTGGAAGTTCGATTTTTTTTAGTTTGCCTAATCTACATTTGAGCCCCACGGTTATTTTTAATTAATTTTTAAATTTTTTAAATTTTCAAAATACGTTCGAGGCGTTAATCTTTTCGAATGTGTACTGGAAACAGTGTTTTCCTTTTTTTATACTCATTCTAATATGCCACTGTACTATTTATTCTGCGAAAAAGGTGAATACCTTTTGTAAGTAATTTCTAACTCAAAATTCTAAATCATCCATATTTCTTTCAGTTAGATGATACATTTGGAGGTGGCGTTTATGGTACACCCGGAGATGGGCCATTCACATCTTACTTGGGAAGACCTGGTCCCCAAGGAATACCTGGGACACCTGGTGTTCCTGGTCCCAGGGGAGAACGAGGTTTCCCAGGACAGAAAGGGGACAGAGGTGAAATAGGACCGAGAGGATTGAAGGGCGAGAAGGTAAGGTGCTTGAAGTTAACGGAATTTCCCAAAGCATCAACAATAAAAAAAATCTGATGTGGGCAACACATGACTTTCCTTATATAGTGTAATGAATTTACTACTTTTACAGTAAAAAAATAGGCTTTTCTTATAGTAGATACGAATATTCTTTCCAAGACATTGAATTTTCGACAATGAGTCGGCATTTTCATCGATTTAGCGTCATTTTTATCCATTTGGCGAGATTTAAGTTAATTTGGCAACATTTCAAAAAGTCGCCAAGTTGGCGACATTCCGTCAAATTCGTCGCCAAAATCTTGCCAAGCGTTATGCACTAAGAAATAAGTTATTCTTACAGCCGATAAATGACTATTGGCGTCCAAATACAAAAGTGTTACTCAGAGTACCTTTTTTCATGAATGGAACGAGCTAGATCCACGAGAATGATGTCACCCAATGTATCGCATGGTATTACATATGAAAAGTGAACATGTTTATCAATAGGAATTTTTTTATTTTTATTTTATATGACTTTTTGATATTTTTTTTTGAAAAATGTACAATATCTCAAAAACGGCTCGTGTTAGCGTTCTAAAATTCATGTCAATCGTTTTCTAATGAAAAATTACATAAGAAATGTCTATTTGCGTAACTTTATTAGTGGTTTTGATTTCTTGATGATTTTTTCCAAATTTCATTCGAACATTTAAGGGGGTTCTGAACATTCAATTGCGTATAAAAGCAATAGGCTTCCAGTGTTTACGGATTGTGATTTTTGTACCAAATTTGGTTCAAATCGGTCCATTCGTTCGTCAGTTATCGTCTCCACAGGCCCACTGACACACACACACACACACATACTTTCACACACACACACACATCACTTCAAAAATGTTTGATTCATGATCAGGGATGCTTGAAACGTGCTCTCCCGTCGAAAACTCGAATTCGAATTTTCGACCCCGTCACAATACTTTCCTTATACGAGTACATTACGTATATAAGGAAAGTAAAAAGGCTTAAGAAAAACTTGAGCAACGTATATAAGCACAAATAACACAATAATGCAGCATACAGCTATTTCGAGGATACGCTGGATGTGGATCCCCTTCGTCAATGCAATAGAACGAACAACCCCGAAGTCCAGAAGAAAAATAAGCGCCTCTTTTGGACTTCGGGTTTGTTAGTTCTCTTGCACTGGCGAAAATAATCCAGCGTATCCCCTAATCAACTGTATACTGCAGTATTGTATTATTTGTGTCCATATAAGGTGCTTAAGTTTTCTTTATCTTTTGCACAAAGTGTATTTTACTTATTAAAATGAAGCATACTTTCGTGTATCCAGGAATATATTTATTTGTTTATTTTTATTTTATTTATGTAAAAGAATGCTAGCTACAGGACAAAGTCCCAGCAACAGCGTGCAAGATAAAATACAATACAAAACATACAGATTAAAATATATTAAAATACATTAAAATGCAAACTATTGACAAATAATGATTTTTAAAAGCACTTGCATATGAATAAATACATTAAAATATAAAATATTTACAACAATAATTTTTAAAATCAATTTCCAATGAATAAAAAACATCAAGATTATCGGGGAAGCTGTTGTATGGTTTACAAAAATTACTTATTGCACAATAAGAACCAATATTCGTACTAAAATTCCTTTCAGCAAATAAACTCATGCTCCTGGTAGAATACTGGGGAATATGAAATCCGATCCCACCCAAGACAGGGGAATAATAATTCTGTTATTGAACAGATTTCTGAAGAATGAAAATAAAATGAAATTCCTTCAGTTCTGTAAGCTTTAAACATTAAACATATCACGAAGAAAAGTAGCAGATAAGGTACAGCAAAAAATACCAGTTTCCTTATAATAAAGATATCTCAAGAATTTATTTCGAATAATTTCGACCTTGTTTGCATGAACAGCATGAAAAAGCCTCACCACCACAGACGCATACTCAAGCCTAGATCTGACCAAGACATTAAAGAGAACAATGATTTGTTTACAAGCAAGGCAATTTGTTTACAAGCAAGGTGATCAAACAAGTCAATCATTTATGTAAACAAATATTTTAAATTTTGAGCCAGCTTTGTTAAAAAGTATTAACTATGTCAAAATAAACATATACGGCATAAAAAGATAAATTTATTTTATGAAAGGGATTGAAATTCGACAGAATAATTTCTATTTTTTTAAAAATAAACACTGCTTTTTAAAACTTCTTTCAGGGATGGATGGGTGAAAAAGGTATGAGAGGAGAGCATGGAACACCAGGAGTGCGGGGTATGGAAGGTCTTCCTGGACTTGATGGTTTGAAAGGAGCAAAGGTAAGTAACATAATCAAAGACAAAAGCCTCGTCTTCAATAATATGCTCGTGAAACCGTTTGATTAATGTGGCTATCTTTTGGCTACTCTGCCAACATTTTATATTGTTGGCATAACATTTCTCTTGCGTTAATGTATTGTATTAATAAGTTATTTATTTTGATACGTTGTGATCGTCCATTTCTAAGAATAACAGAATTATCTTACATTTTGTTTCAGCGATTGTCATAGGGCTTTCCAACATAAAGAATCAATACTTCATTGAATCACATACTAAATGCCTTCTAGGAAGAGTTTACTTGTACCTTCTTTAAGAATGCTAGGACTTTTTTGATAACATTATATTAACTGTTAAATTTGCCATTATATGGGATTAAGAACCAAATTGCCGCAATACGTGAGTGTTGTTAAAGGTAACGCAGTATCTGGATACCTAAGACTGTTTGCTGCAGTACAGAAAATTCATAAAATTTTTGAAAAACAAACTACTGAAGACTGTAACTATATCACTCTACAAAAAGTCCGCTTGTATGGCAAAAAAAAAAATATTGTGAATTAAATATTATGCACTGTCTTTTAAAAGTTAAACACTCGATGCAAATTATCAAATAGCGAACGCATCAGTGGATATTATTGGGTTAAACTTACTGTTGTCGTCTATGGGGATATGTAAATATCAAATGATGTGTCCAATAACGATTGGATCCTCGAATAATATGAATATTAGGAGTGGGGTGAAAACGATTCGTTGGGGTTGATTTTGTACTAGATTAGCTTTGTCATGACATATAGAATACGTTTGGAAGATTCTCAATGCTGGCGTGTTGTTGAGAGTCTTGAGGCAGGGCAGTTTATTCGGTAATATCTTCCCTGTGAAGCATTCTGCCATTTCTCGTTTACGGAAACAATGTCAAAGAAATGGAACACTCATCCGGAGATTCATTCTAGATTGTTCTGAGATTATAACATCTTCTGGTGACTAGTACACAGTATTACTGGCTAAATGCAATGACCGAGCGACCACATCAACTCTCCGATTGACTATCGCAACCGTAGGAAAGTCAATATTCGTTAATACTATGAAGCGAAGGCTAAATGTCTATATTCGGATACAACTAGTTTGTGTCCCTTTGAGCGCTAAAGACAGAAGAACACTACTAAAGTAATGTTGTCAACATGCGACTTGTGCAGAAGCACAATGGTCGAATGTACTCGGTCGATTTGCCCCAGATACAATGGTCGATTTGCCCCAGATTCAGACAATAAACGTGTAAGGGTCTACAGAGAACGAAGAACACGCAACCAGCACAATAACATCGTTAAATGTCATGCTTTTAGTCACGGTAATGTTATGATATTAGGCTGACTTTTCTTTGAGATATCGCACCGACTTACACGTGTTAAAACGGGATACTGTGACGGCGGAAAGGTATCGATGGACTTTAACGCTCGTCCACAAAATGCAGAGCTGGTGAACAACTAGTACCTTAAGAGACAAGTCATTACTTACAACGTGTTCTTCAGCGCGTTCCATGGAAAATCTTTAGGATGCCCTTGGAATAGCTGTCTTTGCCCGTCTACATTCTCCAACTACTCTCCAAGAGCTGGAAACTGCACTTTTACAGGAATGACAATTGTTGCCCTCTGCTGCGTTGGATCACCTGATTGAAGAAAAGAAACGACGATGCAGCTTGTGCCAAAGTCAGGAGAGGTCACATCCCATATTAAGGCTAGTTTGGTTTGTTTGTATAGCGTACAAAACTTTCGCCGAATATACTAAGTGTGAAGTAAGCATTTAAATGGTAAAAATATATCTAAATATATTTTCTTCAATTTTATTATTATACTCATGCATGAATATATTACTCAACTGACTAACTTCTTGTGAAATTTGGAGTTAATAAAATCAGAACTCTTTGAGTTGTGTCGGATTTACTATCGTGTGCTTAACTTTTGGAAGGCATTAAGATAATTGATTGTAATATGGTTATTATAAAATGATTTTTGTTGAGTGTAATATGCTGGTTACTAAATATATAACACTTTTTACAGACTTCTATTGTTGTTTAGACGACTAAATAAAATTAAATACCATGGTCTTAATACTGGGAACATATTTTCATCAGTAGACTATTAAAAGAGTCTATGTGAAGCATAGCCAGTTATATAATTTTAGTTACAAGGTGTATCACGCGTTTGACAGTGCCGAGGTTTGATACTATGGTCAAAGTATGGTAAACCAGCATCACACGGTTGAGCCAAAGATATCTCCCTCTCAAAGGAAAACACAATACCTTATTAGCACTCACAACAGCCCATGCAGTGAATTTCGTCATTAACGAACAAAGTTGTTTAGGAGAGTAGATGAAACGTGTAAGATAAATCATGAGGTCGTGATGATGTGGGTGTGCATAGAATTGTGTAACCGTTCACTTGACCGACAGCAAAAGCGCAGTAGATTTAAATCCTCTATTCAACTATGTTCTAACGCCATCTCAGGCGGAGTAAAAAAGATAAGAAGAATAATTAGAAATGATAGAAAACGGGGGATTCCTCATTCTCGACCGGGGTCACCAATGTAACGAAAAAGCGAATCACCACTTTTGCAGTGATGAGGTTAAATCTCATTGCCTTAGTCTAATAGTTGAGCATTATACCGTTAAGATAAAGATATATCCCGCTCAAAGTATTTAATGCTGCCTTATTAGTTCTTGTAAAATGCTTAATAACAAGCGACAATGTATTAAAAGAAATATTAGAAAATGTATTTTCATCTTATTATAGACTACTGTATTCCAGTGAATTGATTATTTTCTTATACTATGTATCGATAGGGTGACATGGGTCCACAAGGGATAGGACTTCCGGGGCCTAAAGGACCACCAGGCCCTCCCGGACCTACTACTTATTACGGTGTTAATAAAGGACCATTTGGAGAGGATTTTGAAACTGATGATGGAACAATGATTATTACAAAGGTATGGCGAACATGATGCTTAATAATGTTTTGTACTCTTTTGGTTTTCCCCTATTTCTATAATTATCTGAATTTTAACTAATTTTTTGTGTTTGTTTCATATTAATTACCTTAATATCTAGTTTGTATTTGCAACAATATACAATATGAGAGAGAAGTGTACTTGATAAATAAAATTCTAAATTAAAATTTATTAATTACTTTCATACTAATTTTTGCATGCTTTCTATGCATATACTAAATAAGCTCCCAATTATGTAAATATCTATTCCACTGAGAAATTAGCATCATCAAAGCAAAAGAAAAGAAAAAAAGGAAAAAAAAGGTGGACCACTCAAAGTTTCTTTCATTAAACCAGAGAATTTTTAAAAATTAGTAGACTAAATGATTTCTTAAATTTAGAAGATAATTATTGATGTCAGAGGATATTAGTAATTTCCATCTGTTCCTATTATTAATTTGCTTTAACGCTTCTCAGGGTGAGAAAGGCGACAAAGGTGATGAAGGCATTTCTGGGGAAGATGGACATGATGGTGAAAAGGTAAGAAATAATCTTTAACGTAGTAAGTTATTTAAATTTTTACTAGAAAGCAATTGATTTTGTAGCTCTGCCCGAAAAGCTTTTGTACGACCCTGACCGTCCGGCCACTCAAATAGCGGCTGGAAACTCTAGGGTCAGTCGAGTGGCCTGGATGTTCGACGACCCTGATCGGAAGACTCGCCAAAACAGGCCGAGCATCTTAATCTTCTGCAGGTTGAAAATATTTTTCTATTTGAATTATGCGAAGAAAAAACAGTATTTCAACAAGATTCCTTTTACAAATTTAATTGGGCAGCAAATATGAAAAACATATGCCCATTCTTGGCAATATTTTCGTCAAAGTTCATACCTATTTCTAAGGACCGCTATATACAATAACCATTAACTTAACGACTTGTTCGGCCTGAAATCTGAATAGTTCAAACTTGGAAGGTCGAACTGATATGTGTGGGACGACTTGCTGGCAAATCGTTCGACTGTGAGAATCCCTACAGTTTTGCCGTTCGGCCGTTTTGGATCGACTTGAAATCAGACTGAAAATTTGCACACTTATACGAGTGCTATGTGGCTGTATGGAAAGTCAGCCGGGAGCTATATTTTGTTAATCAACTAATTTTTTAACAGCCGTAAAAATGACTTAATCAAAATGAAATTTTAGTATGTTGTTCAGACGGTCTGTAGAACCTATGGGAATATAAGTGAATAATATCACCCAATTAGTTTTGGATTGAACCCGGGTCGAAAAAATGAAATACATTGAGCCCTATGGGACCTAATTTTTCAAACATTTTTTAAGCGGATTTAAAATTCACAAATTGCTTCGAAATTTTTAGGTAATATTCAAATTGTTCCATAAAATATATAAAAAAAAATTCAGCGAAATATATTTAGTAGTTTTTTAAATAAAAATTAAAATATTAATTACACCTCTTATATGAAACGATCACGTGACCAGGATATGAAATGATCACATGACCCACTTTAAAATGATATATGGCATCTATCTTGTTTCAAAATCGTGATTTTTTAAAGTTCTTTTTAATTCATATTGAGTGTTGTATCCGTCCTAAAACTACTTTATTTTTGCTTAAATTCTGTGCATCTACATACTGAAACAACGCAATGACAATATATTTGAGTTTAAATGCTTATCTAAATTTGATTATTTCTACAACTAAGCCTATTTTTCACCTATGTAAAATGTAAACAGCAAAATATATAGAATGAGTTGTATTAGAATTCCTGTATTTTTTTAACAAAAAATAATTTAGTCCATGGAATCTGCATGGCTGATATGAATGAAATATTAATTGATTCCATAAAGAGAAGGACGATTTTTTTCGATGAAGTTTCAAGCATAGAGTTTAATTTTTTGTAGCTCAATGGTCTTAAACAAAATGTTTAAATAAAATAAATTATTATAGTATTGTGATGAATGAAATGAATGGGAGAAAGTTATGAATGAAATCCTGTTTTTATAGAGAGATCCAGGCGTGTTATTTTTTCTATGACGTCATTTGAATTAATTTCAGTTATTTTCGATGAAGTTTTCAAATACAATAAATTATCGTAGTATTATGATAATTCTAAAACTATTACTGAGGAATGTATAACATTTTAGAGATGTTTAAACCAGGCAATTTAAGTTTCAAAATATTACCGAGGAATGTATTGCATTTTAGACTTGTTTAAATAAAATTGCATTGAAGTTGGAAAGTGTTTCATAATCAATGCTTTAAGCATGATTGATCTTTCTTGTTTTATTTTGATTCTTATCTTTTGCATTTTACAACTTTTGGTATTTCAGAAACGTTTTCTATACTTTTTCATGCTATTTAGCCACAAATTCTTGCAATTAAAAACAAATTCGTGTAGAAACATACCACAGAAGGGCTGACGTCACTTCCCGATCCGGATTCCATTCTACAAAAAAGATTGAATTCAATGTATTCATATACTTATCCGGTTTCTCTGGCCCGATTGGGATCCCAGATCCTAGTGTGAATGAACCAGTCCTTACCCTATAGTTCTGTTGTTACTATTTTTCTGTTTATTTTGCATTAAAAAATACGGAATTGAAGATGCATTTACGTTATATATCATAAATATGATAAGCTTTAGAGATAAAAGTATATTTTCCCAATTTTCAGGGTGATAAAGGGGAGCCTGGTCTTGATGGAATGCCTGGTTTTTCTGGTCCTAAAGGGGACGAAGGGCCGCATGGTCCTCCTGGACCGCCTGGCCCTATTTCTCACATAGCCCCAGATGGTACAGTCATTATCGTGAGTTTCACTTTTATGCATTTCATATATTTGTACTGAATATACAATCAAAATCAATAATGCAGTTTGTAGAAATATTGATATACTTAAATTTTAATTTAAGAAAGGAAATTATATTCATTAATTTTTGTAACAGAGGTCAGTAACTTGGTATTAATGAGCAATTCTATATGGCTTTTTCTATATGCACATTTGGTGACTTTGCATATGGTTATTAGATGGTTACCAGCCATAGTAACACATTTGCAGTAACACATTTAGATGGTTACCAGCATAGTAACACATTTGGCTAAATATTTAAGAAATAACAAATACTTTTCGTACAAAATATGGCAAATGGAGATTTGCATTTTTGGAATAGATTGAATAAAACTTTAACTATCAATTTTATGTAAAATTTAGTTTTTATTAAAAGCGTTTAACACATACGTGGATTATATTGCTTGTCGGAAGCTTATCATTTTCCCTATATCTTTAAATGGCGTGAAATGTAGGTTAATTTAAACGCCTTGAAATAGTTTTGTATGATGTCACCAATGACAGTGTAGAATTTCTATTTATGGTTATTCTATACCAAAAACACTGCTCCGTGGTTTCTTTTAAATGATTATTCGGCTATGAAATAGGTAGATATATTACAGAATATAGCAGAAGTAATTTACTACCCCCATAAGCTTATTTGCTGTATTAAGCAAACTAACTTATATATGCGTGCATTTTTTGTTTAGCTACAAGTGAAACAACCACATTATTTAATAATATTTTTATAATTACAGGAAGAAAAAGGTGAAAAGGGAGAGAGAGGAAGAAGAGGAAAACGAGGGTATGCTGGTCCACCTGGACCACCTGGCCCGCCAGGTGAACCTGGAATTATCGCAGATATTCCAGGATTTCCGGTAAATAGATTAGTATCTACTTTCAAAATTTAAATTAAAATAAAATAAGAATTACATTTGTTTAAAATGTATCCTTTAAAGAAAATAATATATTTACTATCTAAAAATGTTGTGATATAAAATCCAGTATCTTAGATGTAAAATTTTGGTTTTACATCTTGACTTTTCATCTCAACTTTACATTTTTTGATCATCACAGTGTTTTAAAAGGTTCATTGCATTCAAATCATTTGCAACTGAAATTTGAATAGCTTCATATAAAATATGTTAATAAGTGTTTCAACCAAAAAATGAATTTTCATTTAAATTTTTTCTTCTTTGTTCAGGTAGTTCAATATTGAACCATAAAAACATTACAGTAAAACGAATTTTTTTGCTGTCCATTATTTTTACGTTTTAGTATTTTTACTTTTTAGTTTAGTATTGTAATACCAATTTTCAAAATATAGCATTTACAATTTAAAATTTAATTAAACTTACATAATTTTTGTTTGATAATAGATGAACATTTTGACTAGTTAGTTACGTATCTAATATGTGCTCTTAATGACAAGCAACTAAGTGCACATGGTTGTTGTTGTTGAGACCCAGACCGTCCGACCTACCAGAAAGGTGTAAGGTAACTGTATGGACGGCCGGGAAGTGCCACCCAATTTAGACCGGAACCCAGTGGGGGAGGCATCCACAGGGACCGTACCCTCCTTCCCCTACCACCAACCTCTCGGAAGGACTTACGGACCCACATGTTTAACGTGATCGTACTCCGCATGAACACGGCGGCATTTGTGGTAGCGTGCAAATCTAGCGCGCAAACCACGGGGATACCGCACCCGAGATGGCCAACAGCACGCGGTGTTCCGAGGTGGTCACCCACCAAGTACTAACCGCGTCCGATGCTGCTTGACTTCGGTGATCTAACGAGAACCGGTGTTTTCAGCACGGTACGGCCGTTGGCCCCCTAAGTGCACATGGTGAAGTAATTATATTTAAAAACAAAAATTTGCTCATAAAGAGATGCTCTTTCAATATATAATTAAGTAGGCCACATAGTTGATTTTTATTCTAAAAATTATTGTACTTTTTAAAACTAAGATTATCTAATCCAGAATTATAATTAAAAGACATAATTAAGAATTGCATTTTACATTTGTTGACTGATTATTTGATTCATTCATGACTAAACTTACTATTTGCATTATTTGCAAATATTGTAAGAGAGATAATTTAAGAAATTAAGATCATTGCTATTCAAAAATAATCCTTTATATATTTGAATACTTTAAATTTCCTAAAATAAAATATCCCACGCTATTTTTATAATATATAATTTACAGTTGTGTCTTTTGAATTTGCTAATTTTTTTTTTCTTTTTGCATTTTTTGTTCACGATGCAGAAAGAATTCGTTATGCAACAAGTAAGCAGTATTTCATTCTTATTGCTTTTATATTTAATTAATCTGATTATTTCCTGCTCATGTTATTGAATTTATTTTTCTTATTCTCCTTCAGGGCCGTCCTGGTGTTCCGGGAACTCTCGGCCAGAAAGGAGAACCTGGCGAAGCTGTGAAGGGTGAGAAGGGAGACCGTGGAGAACCTGGACCTCCAGGATCAGGTGGATATCTTGGTTCGGTAAGACCACATATGTTATAACTTCCTAACCACTCTGTTGAACTAAATTACATAGCTTGGGCAATACATTTATATTTCAATAAATAGCCTATCATGAAGGCAATAAGTTATCAAACTCTATTTTGGGTTACTGAACCACATTAAACTAACACTTCTTTCTAAAGCAAAAATAATTCTATTTGCTTTAATATTACATCGCACATTTTGAATGTATTTGTGAAATACATTTCGCAATATTCCCTTATGAGTTGTACTTCATATAAATAAATCAAATTTCCTGTTCTGTGATCATATAATGTATTTCTCTCAGTTTAATTATATATACAGAGGAAATTCCTTAAACACCGCAATAATTTTGTAAAGAAAGAGCAATGACTGTACACGCTAGGCTTATCTGTAGTAAAAGTCCTCATGCCTGATCAAATAAAAGGTAGTGTCCCTAACGGATGAAGTAAAAAGTTAGGATTATGAACTTGGCAACAAATAGAGATGGACGGAAAAAATCAAGTACAAAGTTGTACAGCATTATCCAACAAGTAGGAATCTTCAATAAAAGTATTTGAGAAGGCATTCATTTACCGCAATACGGTTACTGACGAATTGTTATCATATTCAGAAATTATACAATAAACAACACTTACATGTACAAGAATCCATGGTAGAGCCTACCTTTTTTCCTACAAGTAAGTATTACGTCATTGCCATTATTTGCATATGCTCGTGAATTTACCGGCCCGTTTAAGAATGTTGTGACGTGGCTGCTCAAATAGCAACCGATTAAGTATGGCTGATATTTATTGCCTTCTGTATACTTGTTTCGTTCGGTCTTGGTATTTAGTCACACTTATTAGACAATGCTCTACAAGTTTGTAATTGACTTTTTTCGTCTATCTGGCTTTGTTTGAGTTCTTTATCATAACTTTTAAATTCTTCGCTTGAGTGGACTTCGTCACTTTATTGTAGATTTGCTAAACGTGTATACTTATGGACCTTCTCATACAAAGCTTTTGGGGTGCTTAAAGAATATCCTAGGGCCTCTGTATATTGCAAAATTAAACTCAGTGCATTGCTGTATAAGTGTATACAAGACATCCTGAATAGATTCTTTAATTTTTCAAAAGTTATTGGAAAACCTCTGAAAGTAAAATCTGATTTTCCTCTCCAATAAAATACCCAAAGCTATTTTAGCACTGTTTTCAAACAGTGGTATCAGTGCATTTTGCCACCGAATTAAATACTTAAAAATAACCATGTATTCATGGGTATTACATGGCTTATAAAATCGACGTCTGTATGCCCACTGAAACATTAATATTACAATGAGATTTACTTTTATGTTCTTTATATTACTATGCAGCCTCCCGGTTCATACACTAGAGCGTTCATCTGGTAAAAAAGAGACAATTCAAGACATGATATCCTTTAAACAGGTGGCTTTTTTTTTTACCAATGAATGAATTCAAACAGCAAAGTTTCAGCTACAATCTTTTAGTTTCTTTCGATTACATTTTTTTAACGTTGCAGACATAAGTATATATATCTATACCACAGCATATGCATGTCTTACTTTAACTTCATGATGTGTGTCAAATGTATAAGTACTTTCTTCGTATTATGTACTACAATAAATTTTAATGCAGACAAAGTTAAAAATTTGTCTGCATTAATGCATGTCCGTATTTTTTAAATTTTCATTATTTTATTCATTTTTTTCAGGATGGACTAGAAATCATCACAGAAGGTATGTTTGATTTTAAATCATTAAAATTTACTCAGAACTAAATGAAGGAATCGCCAAAGTCATGTGTGTATATATTATGTATTTTTGATTTGAATTAAAATATCTAGTGGTTCCCTGGTGTTGGATAAACCAGTGGTTGAAAACTGGCAGATAAGCCAGTGGTTAATAATTGATGATTACAGAGCTTCCGGAGGTTTGTTAAAAAATGATATGTGTGCAGATGTTTATTTTCATAATTTTGACAATAAAATGTTGAATTTGCAAATCCAGAAATAATTACTTTGAACAGAAGCTTAATCATTGTTTTACTCGGCAAGCCGAACTGTGAGCGATATCAAAGTATTAAACAACGGAAAAATGAAATTGTTACTTCAAGAAATTTAGATCAAGACGATACTTGATACTCATTCAAATGCAGCAAAACAATTATTTTGCAAGTATTATACACTGCCCTCCTAAAAGTAAGCCCGAAATAGTAAATTGGACATCACTCATGAAGTTCTGCACAGATCAATTCCATATTTCACAGGATAATACTCTGAGTTATTTAGTCATACAGACTTTAGTGAAACTAAAAATGTATTTGTACTGATTTTATTAATTTCTAAATTACTGCAACAGAATAATGCATAGAGAGGATATACGCTCTGAATGATGTATACAGAGGCAAAGAGATGTTGAATGCTGAATATGGCTTCCTAGGATTCTGGTACAGGCTTAGTACTTAGCTCTGGAGACAGTAGCGTCGCCAGAGAAAATTTTTAAGGAAGAGACGCTGCTTGGTAACAAAATATCTTGCTTACCATTTCTTCAAATATGATTTCTACGAATTTCAAAGGGTTCCGATGAGTCCCTGGATGAGGGTATGATTCCCCAAAAAACCCTTTTGTCGACGCCACTGTGTACCGACGATTCCTTTTCTCAATCAAGTGTTCCAGACCAACAGTGGGTAATTATTGTCATTCCTGCATGGGATTAGTTTATAGTTTCTGGTGGGTGATGGAAGGGGTTATGCGGGCAGAGGCAGCTCTTCTGAGGTCATCTTAAACATTTTCGATAGAATTAAAATACATGAAATTCGCTGGCCACTATATACGTTCAAAACCATTGCTCTGAAGTTAGTCCTTCACTAGGTACAATCTACATAGACGAACGTGTAGTCCATTAAACGAAAATTCGGATTTACAGTAACTGCATAAAATGTAACATATATATCAATATCGCGAAACCTTTGCGTCGTTACAATGCCGCCTGAGAAAATATTAAGATTGGTGTATGCTCCCCCTCCACAATGAAGGCCAGCCACTACCATCATATTACAAAAAGCATAGTGTTCAACTATAATATTGGACTGTTTGCGTATTCCTTGTTCTCTTCCGACTAGCACACGCCTGTTGTGCAATTGCAGGGCAAATTTTTCTCTGTGAAGAGAAAATCCGCCCATTGTATTTGTTCCAAAACACATACACTCGACACCACTTTAAACGTGCTCATTTGGCTCTTGAACTCAACTAGACCTAAACTTTTGGTTTCCATGTATAAATACCTCTAATATGTAGCCTTCGACTAGCAGTACTGGTCAACATCGGCTTTCCTGTGTCTGCAGTAGCAACCGCACTTGGAGTTGGAGCTGTCGTTTGGTGATTATGTCTCGTCATTAAAGTTATCTACAAGTCATTTGAAAGTATTGTGACCCTAGGGCGTCCCAAAATAGTTATTTTGTAACTGTTCTACTCGTGTGGATTGTGCTCGCAAATGGAAAAGGATGAAATGGTCCGCACAAAAGCAATTCTCCACCTCCTTCATGAATTAATTGTATAACCTCAAGACCTTCAACAGTACGCCACCGATGTAAAAACTTCCATACGTATTTTCTGGGTCATGCTGGAAGCAGATGGCTATTCCGACTTTCCACAAAAAATGTTCTTGCAGTGAAAGCATTAAGCGTAAGCGCATATTTTTAATGAATGTTTTATTTACATATTTGGAACCAAGTGCTTTTCGATATTTATATAATGCCGCATTATTTGCCTAAGTTATTTGCATATTCTATTCAAAGACCGTAACAAGTTTCGCGCAATAAAATCCACGCACGTGCTCGATATCTGAAAAATTTGCGTTTTGTGCTTAACATTTGGAGGGCAGGACATGTAGAAGTCTGGAAACCTTTGTTGTAACCGATCAATAAGTTGATTTCTATTTCAATTTTGTTAATGACAGTATCAGCTATTTAAATGCTTCCGATAAAAAATTGAAGATGTAAATTTCAAATAGGAAAGTTGTATAATCATTTATACAATATTTTATGGATTGGAAGAAACGTGTATGTGTCTGCTATTTTAATTTTCTGTTGACAATTCAATTCACAACTTTGTAGGTTCAAAACCTTATATTTCGCCCTTCCCTGTGTCTATCTGGCGGACGTCCTTTGGCCTGGCCTTTGTTGGGCGCTAGTGATCTGCCCCATTTATCCTGAAGAATTTATTTTTGTTTTTGCCTTTGAAACCAGTTGACAGCTTTATTAACACTTTACAACAAAGTTGAAAAGTGTTTATGACTTTGTTCATTCTGTCTGTCTGTCTGTCTGTCTGTCTATCTGTCCGTTAGCACGATAACTGCCGTAAAAATGACTTAATCAAAATGAAATTTTAGTATGTTGTTCAGACGGTCTGTAGAACCTATGGGAATATAAATGAATAATATCACCCAATTAGTTTTGGATTGAACCCGGGTCGAAAAAAGGAAATACACTGAGCCCTATGGGACCTAATTTTTCAAACATTTTTTAAGCGGATTTAAAATTCACAAATTGCTTCGAAAATTTTAGGTAATATTCAAATTGTTCCATAAAATATATAAAAAAAAATTCAAAAAGCGAAATATATTCAGTTGTTTTTTAAATAAAAATTAAAATAATAATTAAACCTCTTATATGAAACGATCACGTGACCATGATATGAAACGATCACATGACCCACTTCAAAATGATATATGGCATCCATCTTGTTTCAAAATCGTGATTTTTTTAAGTTCTTTTTAATTCATATTGAGTGTTGTATCCGTCCTAAAACTACTTTATTTTTGCTTAAATTCTGTGCATCTACATACTGAAACAACGCAATGACAATATATTTGAGTTTAAATGCTCATCTAAATTTGATTATTTCTACAACTAAGCCTATTTTTCACCTATGTAAAAGGTAAACAGCAAAATATATAGAATGAGTTGTATTAGAATTCCTGTATTTTTTTAACACAAAATAAATTAGTCCATGGAGTCTGCATGGCTGATATGAATGAAATATTAATTGATTTCATAAAGAGAAGGACGATTTTTTTCGATGAAGTTTCAAGCATAGAGTTTAATTTTTTGTAGCTCCATGGTCTTAAACAAAATGTTTAAATAAAATAAATTATTATAGTATTGTGATGAATGAAATGAATGGGAGAAAGTTATGAATGAAATCCTGTTTTTATAGAGAGATCCAGACGTGTTATTTTTTCTATGACGTCATTTGAATTAATTTCAGTTGTTTTCGATGAAGTTTTCAAATATAATAAATTATCGTAGTATTATGATAATTCTAAAACTATTACCGAGGAATGTTTAACATTTTAGAGATGTTTAAACCAGGCAATTTATATTTCAATGCCGTCATTTGAATGAAGTTCATTTTTTTCGATGAAGGTTTAAGTTTTCAAATATAATAAATTAATGCAGTATTGTGATAAGTTTCAAAATATTACCGAGGAATGTATTGCATTTTAGACTTGTTTAAATAAAATTGCATTGAAGTTGGAAAGTGTTTCATAATCAATGTTTTAAACATGATTGATCTTTCTTGTTTAACTGTTAAGCTGGGTACAACGAAGTTTTTATTTTGCAGATTTATCCAAACAGCAGACTGAGCGATTTTTTTTTAATTATATGTATAAATGAAATTCTCATGATCACTCCGATGAAAGAATAATATGAGGAAAGTACCTCGAGGTGGAACGTGAGTTTAAAAATATTGGGAATCACTATTTATAGAGAAAGATAATCTTATTAAGCATGTAGGACATTGTTAAGACGTATCCTTTTGAAATGCGAATGTAAAGGTGGGGACAGGCTCCATGCCCTAAAACATGTAAAGTATTCGTAATAATATGCAAAGTATGTATTAGTCGAAAGTAAAATGTATGGTGACATTCATTTTCAGTGAAAGGTGAAAAAGGAGAAAAAGGAGAACGCGGTCCTTTAGGACCCGAAGGAATTCCAGGATCACCAGGATTTTCTGGAGAAGCAGGACCCATGGGACTTCCTGGACTAAAAGCAAGTATATTTCCACTATCCTATTTTCATGGAAACCTAGACGCAAAATCATCTGACTATAAGCAATTTGTTCTTATGATGAATAGGTGCATTTCAGAAGATATAAGCTATGAATATATGTATATATATATATATATATATATATATATATATATATATATGTGTGTGTGTGTGTGTCTTCTCTTCATTTTTTGTTATATTCTCACTTTCGCATTCTTTTATTCACTGGTAATCTAAATGTAGTAAATTAATGTAATTTAAATTTGGCTGAAGTTAGCTTCCATAGTTTCCGAAACTGGTTGCTTTCTGCATATTTTGTGTTATATTCTTAATTTCTTAACCATTTAATCGTTGATATTATTTTATTAAGTTAATCGAAAGTTCACAAAGAGAGCAAGTTGTTGGAATCCTTCTCCAGGGTATTGTACTTTCATTATTATTTTTTTTTTCGAAATTTTTTTCAGCAATAATTTCCTTTCCGGGTCAGGTGATACAACTACCTATTGACGGACCTCATTCTTTCTTTTGTCAGTACTAGTGCTTACATTTTTTAATTCTGAAGAAGGAGAACGCTCTTTGCTTTCAAAACTGAATGATGATTTAATCAACTTTGCATGATATAAACTACAGAAGCATTCGTTTATCAAATCGATTTTCTCTGATTACATCAGTTTATAGATAACATTATTCTGAAAATAATGATATATTATTCTGAGTATTTATCATGATTAAAAATAATTAAACCTACATTGAAATAGAGAGTCGCATTAGAGCCCGTTTCTAGCTTATCTCTAAAACGCATTTTTGTCAATAAAGATTTTTCTCGTATTGAAGTGAATTTAGAAAGAAAACTATTCAAGATAGAGGCGTGGAATCTTATACGCTGAGTATAAATATAGATTCATCATTGTACCTATAATTGCACTTCTGTTATCAAAAATATGTTAAGATGTGCTAATTTTAACTACTGAAGTTTTGATTAATTGATAACATCCAATGTGGTTTCTCTACTAATTTTAAAAATATAAATAGTATGAGGACAAATGTAGGCTGAATAAGGAAATTGAAGTGTTTAATATACCCTAAAAGCTTCATAAAATCATAGTAGCAAATTTTATGCAACCTGTGGCGACGCAAACATCCAAATCTCTAAAACACAAAAATACTATTTTTAGCATGACGTCTGTCTGTCTATGTGTCTATGCAATGTATGTTTCACTCTATTTAAAAGCAATTTGAAAAAATTTGACAAAATTTGGCAGGTAAGTAAGTCATTGATGGGTTACCCTGATGATGATAAGATTTTGGTACGATTTGGTAAAATAGAATCTGCCTTTTTTAAAAAATTGCCCGCGAAAATCGTCAAGATCTGAAATAAAAGACTAAATATTCTTAAATGTATTTACTAAATGCTTGTTTTCATACGTAATTTTTGATCATGAAAAAAAAATGAGACCAATCCATCACTCTAGAACAATCTGCTCCTGACTTGTTTTAACAATTTTGCAACGCCTCCATTTTTTACGCCTGATCGCCAAATGAAAACGTAAATTTCATTTAAACTGCAAATTCGGTGTAATTTCAAAAAAAGTATCCGTGTTATTTTGTGCAACTAAACTTAATTTAGTAGATTATGGAAAAAATTTAGTCTTTAGGGAAAGTTATGTGCTCCCAACATCAGATTTTAAAATTTCGTGGGGTAAATAAAACGCTTAAAAGAAACATTACGGAAGTTGGATCAGATATTAAGTACCGTTTTATTTTTCAGGGGCTAAAAGGTGATCTTGGCCCACCAGGACCTCCAGGCCTGATTTCGTACATTGACGAAAGTGATGATAAATATATCTATGTACCTGGACCACCAGGACCACCTGGTTTGCAGGTTTGTAGTACATTCTTTATGTATATAATTTACTGATACATTATGCATATTGAGTTATACAAACCATTTAATAAATAAGTTAGCAGTCGAAACTACTAGATATCAGAGACAATTTATCAGTTAGTAAAGTATGGTTAAAAGTATTGAAATATAAATGTTTTATTTTCATGTCTCTGATGAAGGACGTTTGACGGACCGAAAGCGCTAAGGTTTTTATCTTGTATTTTTACTCCCTTAATTGTGAAAATACAACTTTTATATTTCAGTACTTTATTTATGTTTGACACGAACGTGTCGCTAATTTATTTTATAAAATTATGATTCAAATTAAAAGTATCCACAATATGTAATTAATATATAGCATCCTTTGTGCTATTGAGAACTGAATTAAATCGATTCGCAGTTAAATAACTTCCGAATTTTAAAGATACAGTGAAACTTCTAAATTCGAACTTCTAGAGTCGAATTTTTCTATAACTCGAAGCATTTAATCTAGTCTTTTCAAAATTACTTTTTATATATGAGTCGAATTTTTTTTATAACGTTAAATGTTCCGAGTGCAATTATTATTTTCACAACTCGAATTTTCTTTAGTAATAAAGAAGCTGATGTTATCATTGCTTGC
The DNA here is from genome assembly GCA_951213105.1 of Amaurobius ferox. Taxonomy (NCBI): domain Eukaryota; kingdom Metazoa; phylum Arthropoda; class Arachnida; order Araneae; family Amaurobiidae; genus Amaurobius; species Amaurobius ferox. The sequence continues at coordinate 94,486,222 of OX578148.1, forward strand.
ATTTGACTGCGATTTCTTCGAACGGACGATCATTCGTTCCAAAAGATGTAACTTTTGAAACTGAAGCCAGTGTTAATAACTAATTTCATTATATTATACTAGTGACAGAAATTATCCATTTCAAGATGAAACCGCAGTGGGGTGGGGGGGGGGGGACTGGTGCAACTTGAGTATAAGAGACCGGGTGCCACTGGTTGGCAGGCCCCCATTTTATTATTTATTTTTTAAGGAAGGGAAAACATGAAAAATGCTGAAAGAAAGTAAAATCAAATATCGATGGATGGGAGGGGAGGGGGGGGGGGGGGAACGTGATAAATGCTTATATGAGCCTCACAATTTATATGGGTAGCCCTGTCGCAGATGAATATAATGTGTTATTGACTGTTTTAGTCCTTTAACAATTCAAGAAGCTTCGTATACAGGGGAGAATCACTGGAATCTGTCGATCACACCATTTTTTAGCCTTTGTACATTTGTACGTTTTTATAGTGAAAGAAAAATCAAGTCAAAACAGCTGGAAAAGAAAACAAGTTTTGCTATATACAGAATGTTTATTTTAAAAAAATCTAAATTTGCATAGACTTCTTTCTAAGTTGCAAAATTTTCAGTTGCATATAGGAATTTATTATAATAGCAAATTTTAAAATAAATTATAATTTGAAATAAATCTGAGATTTATTTATGACAAAGTAGCACGTTATGGACAAAAATTGCTATACCAATAGGAAACTACAGAGAAAGGGGGATTTGTGGAAATTTCCCATTTTAGAATATCTTGGGATATTTATTTTAAAATTTACATTTTCTATAACTTCGTTAAATCCTTGGAGATTTGAGTTATGAACGTTTCAATATAGTTACCAGCATTGTCTAATTTTATTGACTTTATTTATGAAATTGCAATAAAAAAAATGCATACCATACAGCACAATGTATGCAATCGATAACTGAGAGCTAATTTCTGCATGAAATACAAAAACATTTGAAGAATAGTAATTTTATTTCAACGTTATTTATACATTTTTCTTCATATTTGTATGTAAATTCATTCAGGGCCCAATGGGAAAATCAATAACCGGTCCACCAGGACCTCCAGGTCCACCCGGTATTACGATGACAACTGGCACCTGGTTGAATGGTACAAATGGAAATGGAAAGAAAGGTATTCTGATATTTAATTTTCCATGTATAATTTTCGAGAATTAAAAATTTATTGAAAATATATTTAAAATTATTTATCGATTTAAATTTTCATGTTCTAACATGTGTTAATAGCGAACCTAATGTCCTAATTAATAACTCCAAATAATATGTTTATATCGCAAAACCGAAACGAAGTTAGAAGATTTCGTTTTTGCGGCAGAAACTTCTTTGCAGACGACAATACAAGTTCAGTTCACGTTTAATGTTATTTTCTTTGACAAGATTTTCAAAGAAAAATATATCACCTTATAAAGGCATAGAATCGGTGTTTCTTTCAGGCATACGTCCAGAGGGCGACCCCCCCCCCCCCACACACACACACACACACCACCACCACCACCACCGCTGACATTTTATGTTAACCTAGTTTCTATTTATGTCACAGTATTTACATATATTTATATAGGGTGCAGAGTCCACTTCAAAAATAAGAACTTGTAATGTTGTCCCAATAACTCAACGGTAGAACGTCGGCTGACCAGTTCGAAGATTCAGGGTTCGAGTCCCGGTTACGTTGGCAAGGTTCTTTATAATGGCGCCCGAACGAATTAACCTTGAAGGTTAAAACAAAGATGTCGGAAGTATGAAAGTGACTCCAGCACGGATGCAGTGGCCTCTGGAATATGCAGCGCCGATAAAAAAGGATAACGACCACGCAGAATGCTAACCTGGGTAAAAATGGTAGCGGCAGGAGGTAACCTGGGGTAAAAATAGCAAGGAGGTGGGCAGGCAGATTTTCAATTACCCACCAATCTGACAAAAGGTGGAGAATGAACATAGTCCACTTCAAAGCTAAGAATTTGCAATATCGTCCCTATAGCTCAAAGGTAGAGCGTCGGCTGGCCAGTTCGGAGATCAAGGGCTCGAGTCCCGGTTGGGACGGCAAGGTTCTTTACGAGGGCAAATAAAAAACTTGGCCCCATAAAGTTTCATTACCCCCCCCCCGGCCAAAAAGTCCTGAAATAAACTCTACATAAAATTAAGGCAGAAAGATCTCTAAAAAAATTATAAAACTGTATTATTACTTTCCTTATATACAATAATGTATAAGGAAAGTATTGTGACGGGGTCGAAAATTCGAATTCGAGTTTTCGACGGGAGAGCACGTTTCAAGCATCCCTAACCACGAATCAAACATTTTTGAAGTGATGTGTGTGAAAGTATGTGTGTGTGTGTGTCAGCGAGTCTGTGGAGACGATAACTAACGAACGAATGGACCGATTCGAATGAAATTTGGTACAAAAATTACAATCCGTAAACACTGAAAGCCTATAGTTTTTATATGCAATCGAATGTTCAGAACTCCCCTAAATTTTCGAGTGAAATTTTGAAAAAATCGTCAAAAAATCGAAACCTTTAATAAAGTTACGCAAATAGACATTTTTTATGTAATTGTCATTAGAAAACGATTGACATAAATTTTAGAACGCTAACATGAACTGTTCTCGAGATATTGCACATTTTTCAAAAAAATTATCAAAAAATCATATAAAATAAAAAAAAAATATTTCCTATTGATAAACATGTTCACTTTTCATATGCGATAAATTTGTGACATCATTCTCGTGAATCTAGCTCGTTCCATTCATGAAAAAAGATACTTTGAATAATACTTTTGTATTTGAACGCCAATACTCATTTATCTGCTGTAAGAATAACTTATTTCTCCATCCATAACGCTTGGCGAGATTTTGGCGAAGAATTTGGTGAGATATCGCCAACTTGGCGACTTTCTTCAATGTTGCTAAATTAACGAAAAACTCGACAAATGGATGAAAATGACGCTAAATCAATGAAAATGACGACTTACTTGCCAAAATTCAATATCTTGGAAAGAATATAAATATCTACTATAATAATAATCTATTTTTTTTACTGTAAATGTAGTAAATTCCTTGCATTATATAAGGAAAGTCATGTGCTGCCCACATCAGATTTTTTCCTATTGTTTTAAATCAAGTTCCAATGTTGAAAGAGAAAAGATGACATTTCATTAAGCCGCTGCAATTTTTTTTTCAAGTAACATCCCCAATGTTAAGTAGAAAAGAAAATTTTTTTGTGATAACTAACGGACATAATTTTGGGTTGACGAAGAACGCGGAGGATTGCTACAATTATACATGTCGTTAAGAAAAGCGGCCATTTAATATCTGAAGTGGTTAAAGATGCTTTACTAAAGTAGATGAATATGCAAGAAAGTACTCTTGGCGATTAAGTTATGCATTTTATTTATTAATTTATTTACTTTTTTTTCATTTCTCAGTGAATCTAAGCAAAGGCTACGCTACAGTGTAATATTGTTTCAATTTTATTAATTCGTACTAGAGGTTAGCCACTGTATTGAGATAGAGTGCGAAATTAGAAAAAAACTTAGCAGCCCCATAAAACCAAATTCTGAAACCATCACTGACTGGGGCTCTCTTTCTGTTGGCACTACACTTACCAACGGCTGTTTTCGATATGCACATATCAAGACCGAAATAGGAATCATATTTGATTGAAGTGCATTTTGAGTTGACCAGCTGGCTATGTTTATAATTTACATCATTACTACTTGTAATGGTAGAGAGTATAGGGACTGGAAGACTGGTATTCTAGGCACTGTAGTAGTACGTATGCTAGAAAGTTCATCCTTGAACCTTTATTAATTATTTCCTCTCCTTCATGTTCGGCATTCATCCCTACCCTACCAGGAACTGTAGGGTATATCACTGTAGGGTATAGGTGTAGGGTATAGGTTATAACTGTAGGGTATAGGTTATAACTGTAGGGTATAGGTTCACCTGTGGAAATTCAGAATCTCAGTGGTACAAAGTTTTATCCCTCAAATTAAAATTTTGAGAAACAGCATATTGAATTTGAATTTAAATTGTATTATACCACTATTCATATTTTCTTAAAATGTATTTAATCTGTGTACATTTATTTCTGTATCTTATTTTAATCGGAAGATGGCAGCACTATCGGCAGTGGCGAAGCGTGATAAAATAATTTAGCGAGATAGAAAACCAGGGACCAACATTTACAAATAAAATTTCATGCTACATATTTTAGCTAGGTTCGATGTGCACACAGCACAATCAAAACCAGTAATCATATCTGAAGTGCATTTCGATTTGACTGGCAAGTTATGTTTATAATTTTACATCATTGCTACTTGTAATGGTAGTGAGGATGCTGGAAATTTCGTCCTATAACTTTTATTAACTATTTCTCCTACTTCATATTCGACATTCATCCCTGCCATACCAGAAACGGAAATTTCTACTGACCTGTACAAATTCAGAATATCAGTGGTAAAGTTTTATCCCTCAAATTAAAATTTTGAGAAAATAATACACTGAATTTGAATTTAAATTGTATTAATACTTTAAAATCAAAGAAAACTAAAAATTGGGTATAAAAGTCTTTTATTATAATCTCCTTTTTACGACGTATAAAATTGCATGACCATAGAGCTTTCGGGCCCTATTGTTGCCTTTCATCAATGGCGAAGTGAAAATAAGGTGCGAACCAAGCTCCGTAGAATATCTTATATATAAGGTTGTCGCGTTCGGGGAAAAAGTTGTTCCGGGAAAGAAAGACGAGTGACGTCACTGCTAGACCTAAGGTTCCTCTATATACGAGCTGACTCATCAAGCATATTGAAGCCCAACAGCTGGAAGCGCAATCCATTAGCATTAACTCTATTCTTATTTTCACTTTAGGAAGTATAATTAAAATAATTATGGGTGGTTGTTCTGCACCGAAATGCTCTAATCATTCTAGAAAGGGTTTTAGGCTATTTCGCTTTCCTAGAAACGAAGAAAGAAGAAAACAATGGCTAATAAATAATTGGATACCCCGTACTGGAGCATACTTGTGCGAGCTAAATTCTATAATATTCTAATTGAAACTTCTTTTTTTATATAAAGTATTTATTTTAAACACTCATTTTACAATCTTTGTAACTGTAGTATGGCACTCTATGGGCTTCAATATGCTTGATAAGTCAGCCTGTAGTAGAGGAGCTCTAGCTAGACCTAGAGCTCCTCTACTACAGGCTGATTTATCAAGCATATTGAAGCCCATAGGGTTCTATATTACAGTTACAGAGATTATAAAATAAGTGTTTAAAATAAATTCTTTCGTCTGGATTTGAGAGAAGGTCAGGAAACTTTCAAAATCATCTGAAGAAAAAACAGTAATTGATTTAAATTTGAAAACACATATTTTATCAAATCATTGCAATAATAATTATTAGACACGTCAAATGTAGTTTGTTAAGAATTTTTTTGTTAGTAAATTTGTTAATAAAGTTTTTGCTAAGGCATTTATATCTTGATTCGTCAAATTGAAGGGCTTCATCATGAGTTAGACGGAGTAGTTTCGATTCAATAAAAATGGTTTTTGTTCAAGAAAAGGATATTCATAAGTTAAAAGAAACTAGTGTAATTTTATGAATAATTTTGTAAAAACAAAATAAATTTATAGTTGCATTAAAATGATACATTTACCCCTATTTATTTTAAAGCAAACGGTGAATGGAATCTTTTTAGTTTGAAGCTCCTTCCCCATAAATATTGGACAAATTTCGGAGAAAAAAAATTCGTCTTCGAATAAAATGATAAAAATAGCCTTTGTTTCTTTTAGCATAGAATTCTGGATGATACATCCCCCCTCCTTTTATTTTCCACGATTTTCTGTCGCATTTTAAAGTGCCGATTGACTGAATTCTACGGTAATATCTGCACCATAAAAGAAATTAAATGAATTCACAAAGACTTCAAATAAACAAAATTAAACAGCAGATGTATATCATTAAATATATAGAAACGGGGTTTTCTTTAAGCATATAAAATGAAAATATTAATTATATGCATTGAGCATGCAATGATACAATCTAAATATTTTAAAATTAAATCGATGACATTTTTCAGAAAATTATAAAGTTCAAATATTTTTTATATGGGAACTATTGGGAACGAAATGGTAAGCTTACTTTTACTAGACAGAATAAGTACCATAGCATTTATATGCAGGAAATTTTAAATCATCCAATTTTAAAAGAAATAGAAATTTAATTGCAAATTGATAACTATGATATGGAGAGTTTTATAGAAATAAATCTTATTTAATTCTATTTTGACATATTTCTCATTAGTTATATCCTATTTCAAACCTTTACTAGACAATACAGACAGTAAAGTGCACAGTCTCTATTTAATGAATTTGAACGTGATATTTCGTTTAAAATCTTTAATGTGTTGTAAATGCAATTGTTAAAAAATACTATATTAAAATCCGTATTCATGCAATATATTTGTGAGTAAAAATATTAATAAAGATTATCAGTTTACACATGAAATATGCAAATTTTGTGTAAAAAAGAAGATGAATGTATTTGTTATACGAAATCACCCAGAAAGTCATATCCGTCTCTTTATATATTTTGCCAAACCGCTGTTTTTGACTTCTTCATTCGTTAATTACAGCAATTTAGTTCATTTTGAATTCAAATTTGAGTTCAGTTGTCATATTTCAGTGTTAGCACATTATTTTAGGAAACATTTCATGTATCTCGTTGATGTTTAAAGCAAGGCATTTTTAAATAAAACCGTGCTGTTTTCCAACGTTTTTCAACGAAGCGCCGCTGGTCAACAGAACGGAAGGTCTAGCAGTGACGTCACAGCTCGCCCAGAAATGTTACCATGGGGGGAAAAGCGAACGAGGCAACCTGTTAATATTCTATTAACCTTGTGTGCGAACATGTGCTTAATCATAGGGACATAACCGTCAGGCAAGATTTACATATCAACCAATTTAAGTTTTTACGTTTTTAAATACGAGGCATTTAAAATATAATTTAATTATAAAATACAAATTACAATAAAAGAAAAGGTTCATAAATTAAATGGTAACCAATAGGAATGTCGTTAAGAAAACGAAATAAAACAACTACTAAATTTTTAGAAAACCATATAACAGGCCCGGGTTCGATTCCCTCCGCTGCCAAAACTGCCGCCGTGTTCACGTGGAGTACGATCACTTTAAACATGTGGATCCGTAAGTCCTTCCGAGAGATTGGTGGTAGGGAAAGGAGGGTACGGTGCCTGTAGATGCCTCCCCCACTGGGTTCAGGTCTAAAGTGGGTGGCTCTTCCCGGCCGTTCAAGCAGTTACCTTGCACCTTTCTGGTAGGTCGGACGGTCTGGGTCTCAACAACAATGTAGTAAGTCGAGAATGAGACGCCAAGCATAACTAAGGGTCTGAATGGAATCAAAATTACAAATTGACTCACGGTAAAGATAAATAAAGAGGTGTTCATAAAGTAAAATATTACGGGGTTATAGCAGCTAATCAAAAGAAAAGTATTAATTAGTTGACGTGTTTCTATACTTTTTTATTAAAAGGAGATTTTAATAAAATACTTTTAAACCTATTTTTTGGTTGTCTTTTCTTTTAAAGTATTAATTAGTTGACGTGTTTACATACTATTTTATTAAATTGTTTTATATCATATCACTATTCAGATTTTCTTAAAATGCATCTAATCTGTGTACATTTATTTCTATATCTTATTTTACTCTGAAGATGGCAGCACTACCGTTGTAATGGGATTGAATTTTCAAAAATCAGACTTCCGCGAGAAAGCAGCAACGTAGCATTTACATAACAATTTATTGAAGGACGTTTTACAGGGCCCGAATAGTTTGTCAGTCTAGGATGAAATACATTTTTTTAAATAACTTATTAATTATTGAAGCGGCTAGGAAAGGAAATTTTTATACATACATGCAGTGGCGAGGCGTGATAAAATAATTTGAAGAGATAGAAAATCAGGGACAGATATTTGCAAATAAAGTTTCATGCAGTAATCATATTTGAAGTGCATTTTGATTTGACCGGCTAGTTATGTTTATAATTTACGTCATTGCTACTTGTAATGATAGCAAGGAGGTATTCTGGGAAGTTCATCCTATAACTTTTAATAACTATTTCACTTACTTCATGTTCGACATTCTTTCCTTCCATACCAGGGACGGAAGGACATACTGACCTGTACAAATTCAGAATATCAGTGGTAAAGTTGTATCCTTCAAATTAAAATATTGAGAAATAACACATTGAATTTGAATTTAAATTGTATTATATCACTATACATATTTTCTTAAAACTCGTCTAATCTATGTACATTTATTTCTCTATCTTACTTACTCTGAAGATGGCAGCACTACAGCTGTAAAAGTTTCGGATTTTTTTTTAGGCATTTTTGTGATTGAATTCTCAAAATCAGACTACTGTGGGGCAGCAAACAGCAGCATAAAAATTACTTGACAACTATTGTTTGAAGGGCGTTTTATAGGCCGAACAGTTTGTCAGTCTGGCGTGATTTTTTTTTTTTTTTTAATAATTCGTAATTAGCGGCCATTTTTATACATACATGCAGTGGCGAAGCGTGATAAAATAATTTGCGGAGACAGAGAACCAGGGACCAATATTTGAAAAAAGTTTCATACTATATATTTCAGCCAGGTTTTAAATAAAATTAAAATATGCAGTAAACTTCCAATAATTCGGCACATTCAGGATTTCAGCGGTGCCGAATTGTCAAATTTGCGGATTATCGGATGTCGAACTAAAATGGGTGTAATATATCTGATGTAGGCAGCACATGACTTTCCTTATGTAATGCAATAAATGTACTACTTTTACCGTAAAAACAATAGGTTATTCTTATAGTAGATACTTATATTCTTTCCAAGGCATTGAATTTTCGTCAATGAGTCGTTATTTTCATTGATTTAGTGTCATTTTTATGCATTTGGCGAGATTTTCGTTAATTTAGCAACATTTAAAAAAGTGGCCAAGTTGGCGAAATTCAGCCAAATTCGTCGCCAAAATCTGTCCAAGCGTTATGGACGGAGAAATAAGTTATTCTTACAGCAGATTCGTAATATTCGTATTTCGACTATTGGCGTTCAAATACAAAAGTTTTACTCAAAGTATCTTTTCTCATGAATGGAACGAGCTAAATCCACGAGAATGATGCCACCAAATTTATAGCATGATGTTACATATGAACAAGAAAGATCAATCATGCTTAAAGCATTGATTATGAAACCCTTTCCAACTTCAATGCAATTTTATTTAAACATATATAAAATGCAATTTTATTTAAACATGTCTATAATGCAATACATTCCTCGGTAATATTTTGAAACTTATCACAATACTACATCAATTTATTATATTTAAAAACTTAAACCTCCATCGAAAAAAATGAACTTCATTCAAATGATGGCACTGAAATATAAATTGCCTCGTTTAAACATCTCTAAAATGCGATACATTCCTCGGTAATATTTTTAAAACTATCATAATACTACGATAATTTATTATATTTGAAAACTTCATCGAAAACAACTGAAATTCATTCAAATGACGTCATAGAAAAAAATAACACGCCTGGCTCTCTCTATAAAAGCAGCATTTCATTCATAAATAATTTCCCATTCATGTCATTCATCATAATACTATAATTATTTATTTTATTTAAAAATTAAGACCATGGAGCTACAAGTAATTAAACTCTATGCGTAAAACTTCATCGAAAAAAATCGTCCTTATCTTTGTAAAATCAATGAATATTTCATTCATATCAGCTACGCAGACTCCATGAACTAAATGATTTTGTGCTGAAGAAATACAGCAATTCTAATACTACTCATTCTACATATTTTGCTGTTTACATTTTACGTAAGTGAAAAATAGGCTTAGTTGTAGAAATAATCAAATTTGGATGAGCATTTAAGCTCAAATATATTGTAATTGCGCTGTTTCAGTATGTAGATGCACAAAATTTAAACAAAAATAAAGTGGTTTTAGGACGGATACAACACTCAATATGAATTAAAAAAAACTTTAAAAATCACGATTTTGAGACAAGATGGATGCCATATATCATTTTGAAGTGGGTCACGTGATATTTTCATATCATGGTCACGTGATCGCTTCATATAAGAGGTGTTATTATTATTTTAATTTTTATTTAAAAAACTACTGAATATATTTCGCTGAATTCTTTTTTATATATATTTTATGGAACAATTTGAATATTACCTAAAATTTTCGAAGCAATTTGTGAATTTTAAATCCGCTTAAAAAATGTTTGAAAAATTAGGTCCCATAGGGCTCAATGTATTTCATTTTTTCAACCCGGGTTCAATCCAAAACTAATTGGGTGATATTATTCATTTATATTCCCATAGGTCCTACAGACCGTCTGAACAACATACTACAATTTCATTTTGATTAAGTCATTTTTACGGCAGTTATCATGCTAACGGACAGACAGACAGACAGAATGAACAAAGTCATAAACACTTTTCAACTTTGTTGTAAAGTGTTAAAAATGAGCATGTTTCTCAACAGTTAATATATTTTTCTAATTTATGGGATTTTTTGATAAATGTATATGACAAATGCGCAATATTTCGAGAACGGTTCATGCTAGCGTTCTAAAGTTTATGTCAATCGTTTTCTAAGGAATTATTACATAAGAAATATTTATTTGTGTATCTTTATTAAATGTTTTGATTTTTTGATGATTTTTTCAAAATTTCACTCGAAAATATAAGGGGATTCCAAATATTCGATTGTGTTTAATAACAATAGGCTTCCAGTATTCACGGATTGTAATTTTTTTACCAAATTTCATTCGCATCGCTCCATTCGTTCGTGAGATATCGTCTCCACAGACTCACCGACACACACACACACACATGCTTTCACACACAAACACAACACACACACACACAGACAGCACCTTAAAAATGTTCGATTCGTGATCAGGGATGCTTTAAACATGATTTCCCTTCAAAAACTCGAATTCGAATTTCCGACCCCGTCACAATACTTTCACAATAAATGTAATATTAATACTGTACATTTCATAAAAATATTTAAATGAATTTTACAATTATAAGGTAAACTTTAATGAGCATAAATATGCATATAAAAGTATTTAGTCTATTACGATAAATGAGTACAGCCGAATAGATCCGAATAATGCCGTCAACAGAATTTTCGGGCCCCTATGCCAAAAATGCGTGCCCCCCCCCCCTACTATCTCCTATATGACAAATTATTTACCTTTTTGCGGAAACTGTTTATGCGACATGGGTGCCCCAAGCCTCCCGAGACCTTATGCAAAGCATCCTTTTGTCCCTACTTGCTGGCGACTCTGGACCCTAATGTGGTTCAAGGGGAGTATCGGACTACCAAATGTTCCGAAACATTTGATTCCGGATAAACTATTGTTTATCCCTCTATAGACTCGGGTCAAGGCTCAACTGAAATATAGTTAAGCCTTGCTCAGGTAGAGCTATAGAGGGATAAGGCCCTCTATAGACCGGGTATGGAAAATAAGGATGAACAGTAATATTATAGTGGGTGTAAAAGTGGTAAATTGTGTAAAAATGTTAAATTTCTTCAAAAATAGGGTTAAAAAATTGAAAAATGAAAAAATTGACACATCAATTGTAAAACGGGACTGTACAACAGTTCAGCTCAATTTGTACAACAGAGAAAAATATGGAAAATATAGATACTAAATAGGGTTAAAATGAGAGGAAAATCAAATGAAAATATAGAAAATAGGGATAGCTCCATATAAAACACGTATCTCAATTAATACTGACATATAAAATCGTGAATAAGATAAAGGAAAGCAAAAGAGAAAATATATGACTAGAATAATAAAAATGTATATAAATAAATAAATGGTCAGATGTATGTGTATTAAGAATGTTTTCCTGGGCTACAGAAAGGTACAGAATGGCTGAATTATCAATTACTGAGTTGTGCATTTATTCTTTGACTCACATGCGTCTGACACGCCTCCCCTTCAAAATGATGCAGTTACTTATTGAACAATGAAAATTGTATCATTTGTATCATCAATTTGTGTCATTTGTATCATCATTTGTGTCATCAATTGTGTGTGTTTTACATTATTGATTTTAATATTTTGAATAAACGATATTTCTTATAGGAACATACGGGCTTAAGGAATTGAAGAGTCTTATGAAAGCAGAAGGTAACTGAATCTCCCGTCATGATATACTATTTTTTTTATGTAATAAAGCAAATGTTTTTGTTTCATGCAAGAACTCGATTTGTTTTGTGATTCCTAATAATTTCGGCAATAATTTTAGCAACTTGTCGTCTTTGGTACCAAAATGGAAAACTTAAAATGTGCCCAAGAAATAATAAAAGTTGAATGATGTACATAAAAAAAGATTTTTGATTAATGAATTTAGTCCCCTCCCCCCTTCCCCCGAGTTTTCATATTAATTTACGAAAGTTTGTAGTTAATAAGGATTTAGAATATGGATTTTTCCAGGAATTCCTATGATGAAAGGCCCTCCCGGACCACCTGGACCCCCTGGACCTACAGGTCCTCCTGGTCCTACAGCTACAATGCCGAGCGAGGATTCCAAGAGAAATCAACCGGCAGTAGTTCCAGGAGTAATATAGATATTTATTTCAATCTAATTAGTTATGAAATATGAAAATGATTTGTTCTATGAATAAATTTGACATGGTGATATTTATTATCATTTAAGTATGCACATATATAATCCAGTAGCGTAGCGTGATATTTTAGACTGGGGAGGCTGAGCGATTGGCGTTTAAACTAGGGAAAGGTTTTATATTATAAGTGAAATTTATATTGGAATTCACACTTTGAATACGTTTTATTTCGTTGGTGTATAAAATAAAATAGTTTAACATAAAATTACTAAGAGTGAATGAAATGCATGATATTTTAAAATACATTACCTATGTAAGATGAGTGCGTACAATATATAACATTTTAAATGTTTCCTTGATTCTAAATTAGTTGAACTTTTACAACCAATTTATTAAATATCAAGTCATGATCGCTCCCTCTCGGTAAATGTTGTACAGGCGCCCATGTATGAAAGAGTGCACTGAAAATTGGTCAGAAATCTGGAACATAAGCTTAGTTGAAAATCAGTATAGTTAACAATGACCTTGAGCAATATTGTATATTAATTATTTACAAATTGATTATTAATTATTTACTATGAAAACTTTAAAATATCTTATAATTACAATATGCTAAGAATTCGCTTGAAAATTATCAACCACTTTTTTTTTATCTGAGATTCTCGTGAAACGTGGAATTTTTAAAGTTGAAATCAGATTTATTCTTTCTAAAACTCCCAAATACGAAAACGGATTGATGCCGATATAAAGAGCTAAGTCTACTTTGTAAACTACTTAAGTTTAATGGAAGTCATTCTTAGTATATTTCTTCATTTTGATAATGTTTAAAGTTAGGTAAATGCTACGTTATCCGTGAAAAATGACTCAAATTCTTTAGTATTACAAATAATGAATATTTTCTGCGAATATTAATTAATAAAATCCCGTTTGACTCGAAATGGAGGATCCATTAGCCTTGCACTACCCATCATTGATGAAACTTCACGTCCTGCATTCAATAATTGATTGTTAATAAAAGATTGAAAATGAGGAAGCAATAGCCACGTCTTTCTGTAGGCTAGCTTCCCATGTTAGTTAATCAGCTAGGGAGGAACTTAATAAATGGGTGGTTTTAATGCCATGCTTATCTTTATAGACCACGAAAGCTGGATGATTTCAGCTTCTAAAACATTAAAATATGTGTTTTAATGGGAAAAATACTTTGAAACGTGCCACTTTAAGCAAATAAAAAGCAACATTTTTCTAAATAATACATATATCTTCGCAAAGTGATTTAAAAATTATAATAAATAAAAGTATGTTTAAATAATTCTTTAAATTAGATTTTAAACAAGGGACGCTCAGCTTTTTAGACTCAATGGACGCTACGCCACTGATATAATCTATAAATTTGATTAAAATAACATTCAAATTATTTTTTTTTTAAATAAAATTGGTATGACATCATATTAGTGGGGGAGGGGGGGGGACGAGAAAAAATACTGTGCCTAGGGTCCCAGACTGTCTTAATCGGACCTTGCATATATACAAAAATGAAGTGCATTATTTATAAATACAGTAAATAAACTTGAGAACGTCGTTTTTTTTTTTTTTTTAAATCTTAATTGAATCGACTATCAAATTAATTTCATGATTTATTTTACGGGACGGATATTAACTTAAATAATTTTGTAAGCATTTACTTTTTTTATTCCAGGCCGTGACTTTAAAGAACGTCGATTCCTTGTTGCGAGTTTCAGAAACAAGTCCACTGGGTACACTGGGTTTCGTACTTGACGAAGAGACTCTTTTGGTTCGAGTCAGTGGCGGCTGGCAGTATGTGGCGGTAATACCTACTCACTTGCAATAACCCTATCTCCTGTTGATTACAGACATGCCAATTTTTCTCATTTTACACTTTCTCTCTTTTCTAGTTGGGCTCTCTAGTACCTCTGCCATCTGCAACAACTACGGTAAATGACCTTATTTAACTTCTGATTGTAGATTATAGTAAAATCTCAGCTATCCAGAGGTCACCAAAACCGGGATGGTAAAATTATAACGAAAATGACGAATCATGCGTATTCTGTCCCTAACAGCATTTTTTTTTCACAGTGACGTAAGATTTACACCACGCTGTGACTTTGGGACGTCGCAGGACGTCGCAGTACATCTCGGCAATGTCATATTGAGGTCACAGCGAAATCATTTTGGTCATTTTCATGGTTGTTTGTGACGTCACATTGTAGTTGCCATTGTAATGTCGTCACATTGTTACGTGTTAATGAAATTGTGGAATCGTCAAAGAATATAGTCACAATGAAGTTACAATCTTACTAATACGTAACGTCGCATAGAAGTCACAAATATGATGTCACATTGTGACCCAGGTGTCACGTGACTGCAACGTCACTGTCACATATGTGACAATAATTGCTGTGTGTAACTCTAATGATGAACTAGGATTATTTCACCCGATATTTAATATTTTCCCTACTGTTGGACAACAAATTTCGGCTTTCTGTGTATTCCTGGGATTAAATCCAGTTACCTTGATGTTGTTTAGTTTGCTAAATATGAAAATGGCCGTTAAAACACCAGGTTAGCTTTAGTTTTTGAATAACTATAAAACAAGTTTTACACAATTTCATATGCATACCCTAACATAATCTTCATTCAGGAAACTTGTCACCTGTAATGAGTTGCTGGAATATCGCTGGAAAAGTGTCGAATAGTTTAACAGCATTGGTTATATTTCTGATTGCCCATTAACTAAAAATTATCACTTAACTAAACCATGAACTGAAAACCAGGCTGTTTGGTTCTCTAAAGGTAAAAAGCAACTTCAACTCTACTGGAAGGATCAAAAGTGTATTTAGGCAGTCTTTTGTTATTATTTTGCATTCTTTTTAGCTTCGGCTCCTTTTTTTTTCTGTTTTTGTCAATCAACTCGTCTGCAATGGATATCGATAAGTTCGTAATATATTTTGACTCTAGATTTTCTTGTATTAAATTTTCAATTATTCTTAGGTGTTTTGTATTCATCAATTATTTGTATTTTGGATATATTTCACCAATTGTTATTTTCTAAATTTGAATAAATGCTGACTGACGGGGCCTAATCGCTTCTAGCACCTTTTTTGCGCTGCAAGCTTATTTTCTCAGTTGCCCAAAAAGCAGTTCGAAATCTTCTGGTGAGCCAGATAATCAGAGTATGAATAGAAGGACAGCTAATTCATTTTCTTAAGATGTTCACGACTTACGTGTACGGCGTGAAAGACCCAGGTCACCCGACTCACCCTTGGATATGAGCAACTGGTTATGGCCAGGATTACGTGTACGACGGGTGCCTATAAAATATTTTCCAGCGGAGGGGGTGGGGGCAAACTCAAGAATATGACGTATAACATTGACAGGCTTGATGTCCGCCTTTGTGACCTTGAACGTCCAAGAGATGCTAAGTGCTTTCTCTCCCCTATAGGCCCCCATGTATGGAATACTTTGTTAATATTGTACTCTGCATAAAGTAGTCTTTGTATGGAATATTGACCAGAACTTTATGTAAACTACAGTCAATTTTATATAAGATATATAGAATAAGATATATATTATAAGAAAAAAGAATATATTTACCATGTACTTGTTTTTATAACTGCATTTTAATCTAAACTGTTATACAGCTTTGCAAATGTTAACCTTTAGTTTGATTTCATAATTTATGACTTATGCAGCAATTTTTCCGCGTAATGTACATCTAATTTACTGATTTTTGACTTCATACATTAAAAAGTAATGCATTCATTTAATTAAATCTATTAATAGAATTATGGGTAGACTAAACTGATTAAAAATATCCATCTATTAGTTAAAGCAGATATATAGCGTAAATTGATTAAAAGAACTTAAAAATATCTACATTTTTACCCTATAGAATGCGATTCAATTTTTTAAAATAGAAAATTGTTAAAAAGAAAATGAATTTTTAAAGAAAATGGTTAACTTTATTTCCTTCTTTAGTAATAAGGTAAAAAACATAAAAGTCTCATTTATTAAATCTCAACCATTATTAGACGGATGCATCATTATAAACCTGTGGGTATTTGATGGCGTTTCGATAGCGTTTAGGTTTCTAATCATTCTTTCCTTTTCATTGGAATAACTTCCACACATCATTCTCAGCTACCTACAGTAGCTGTATTGCGGCAGAGCGTTATCTAAATAGTCGAACTGAGTTACCTGTTCGCGAAAGAGAGAGAAACTATTTGACCAGAGAATGGATGAGGAATGCCGGGATAAGAACGTACGCCATTTTATACCACAGTTTCTTCACATGACTTTTATATAACTAAGGAAGGGCGATCTTAACAAATAACGAACTATAAGCTTATATAAAGCAAACAGGCAATATAGTGTCGTAATGAATTGTGAAAGAATAAAAGAACGAAGCTTTTCCCCTGTGCTGTATATCATTTCAGAATGATTTAGAAATGATTATAGGACAACTAATTGCCCGGTGGAGAATCCCAACGCTTCATTCTATATATGTATTTATTTCCTTTATCATACTCCTATATAGAGAAGTATTCGAAAACTTTAGAAATCGTGCTTTTAACAGAAAAGCACTTTTAACAACTCCTAGGGAATATTTTATGAACTTATTAACTTTGGTGGACGAATAAAAAAATAGTAACATGGTAATATATATATTGGGGTTATAATTCGTTCCTGTAGTTAATACATAAATTTCGTTTTGAAATATACAATGTTAAATACACACACACATACACACATAAATATATATATATATATATATATATATATATATATATATATATATATATATATATATATATATATATATAATAAAGATAAAAATAAATAAAAATAGTAAAACTAATACTAATATATATATATATATATGCAGAAAGATTGTACTGTTTATTAAAATTAGTTCTTAGTATCGTATGTTGTTGTTGAAACCCAGACCGTCCGACCTACCAGAAAGGTGTAAGGTAACTTAGTATCGTATGTGTCATGTTTCGTGTGAAATCTATAAAAAATTAAGGTTTCCTTTCATTCTTTCATATTTAATTTCAATCATTATCAAGTATATAAAAAAACTTCTAAGTCGACTTTTATAGAGCATTAGAAATTTTGCAGAATGGTGGTAGAAAATGTCGGACTTGCTACACTCAGCTTATTACCTTGCATCAGAGCTCACTATGTAAATCAGATCAAAACGTCTCATAAACTTGATAGTGCGCATCCCCTAAACACCCGTAATCAGTGTTTTATTAGACTTCGTTCCGACGTCTTTATCTCGCCCCCCTAGATCCTATAGTTCTGTGGATAAAGATCTCTTAAGTACAACATGGGTGGTAAAAGACTGCAAAGTTGTCTCATAGTTCCGACATTCCGATTCTGATGTCATTGACAGGACTGTCACGTAGATTTCTTTTTCCGGGTTGTTTCTAAATAAGATGGACAGCGTTTGTATTTTCACTGAAATTTATGGGTATTAAAGTAAGTGCTTTAATTTATTTTTTAGATCAGTAGTGACCAATTGTTTTATGGCATATGCTAAATTTAGTACTTTGTATCTTAGGTGTACCACTCTCTCAAGTCATTCTTTCTCCAAACTAATTAGAGTTATATCAGGTTTAAATAAAAACAGAATTTTTCACTTATAAGGTTTATTATCTTTACATCGTACTTAGAGTACATTACAATAAACAACACATGTTTATAACCTACACTGAAAATGTAAATTAGTGCAACATTTGAAATGAGCTGTTTACTTGTATATTTATTTTTTTCTTTTTCTTTTTATTTTATTTATTTATTTATTTATTTTGCAATTTCTTGTATGTTTGGGTTTACTATTGACCAAGCAAGCAAGAAATACTTATTCAGATGAACGTTAGTTAATTTTGAATAATATTTAGTTTTTTCAGTGCATTACTGAAAACGATTGTTCACAGACGTAGATTGAGCCAACTTATAACAGCAACATAGCCCGGCCGTACAAATAGTTACTCAAAACTATTAGGCGAGTCGTACGGTCTGGTGTTTTTAACAATAACTTAGTTATTAATTAAAGTATTCATAAGACTAAGAGACTATTCATTTAAAGTCGAAAAATCGAGAACAGGAATAAATTTCCCGAATTCAACATAATTTAAACTGGCAGAAATGGAAAAAATATCATCATATACGCATCGCAGTACAATATTATGCTGAAGTTCAATAATTTCTATCTGCATATATGGAGGATAGTGATTCATATTTCCATCCATCGAAAAGTTGTTTGTAAATGATCAATATTCTTCATACCTTTCATGAAGTCATAAAATATTGTTGCAGAGGAATCATGTAAAGCAGATAATTAAGTTTATGCATCTCTCATAATTTGGGACATTTTCAAATATTTTTGCTTGTTGTTCTTGCATTCGAGAAAATTGAGCTTATTTGTTTTGAGAAAAATCATTAGAAACAAAGCAAAAGTTTAGTCATAGAAGATGATATAAAAGAGACCAATGTTGGACAAAGACAGTCTAATCCTTGTAAATTTAAACTGCTTAGATACCCCATTATAACCGTAAAATATGCCAAATCCCACAGCCAGTCTTCATCCTTTAAAAGTGAGCTAGCTCTCACTTGGACACGCATTATTCTATTCTACGAGTACAAACACTATGTCGCAGGTTCCAAAATCTCTCCAGAACCTTTCCCTTTGAAACCCATTGCACATTGTAGTGAAAAAGCCATTTCTTCCATATCTGTTATGTTAGCTGCATAATACATTTGAAAAAAAATTGACTGTATTATTATCCTTTCAAAATATGAACTAATATGATGGCGGAATTTCTTATGTCACCACATAATAAATGTGCTTCTTAAAAAACATTAGGTTTCCAGAGAAGGTCTGTGCCAGAGAACACACCTATTTAGGCCACTATAAATGGTACTCCTGTTGCGGGTTGGCCACCGCTGTTTTAGATAACGTTATTAATAATGATGCCGTGTATGTTACAATACTTCTGTCGTAAATTTGCGCTGTAAATAAGAACCTGCATTTTAGAAAAGCTACAGTGTTAAAAATATACCCCAGCTATTATAATTATACCCCAGCGCAGGATGAAAAATCTCAGTTGCTGACCTGAAGGCCCAGACCACTCGACTGGCCCTAAGGCTTGCAGCAGTTTTTTGAGTGACCTGTAGGGGGAAGAAAATTTACTTGTCGAATAAAAAATTCAAAATAATAATGCCGAATAAAATGCAAATTATGAAAATTGCGGAATGTCTGGCAGAATGTATCGCAGGGTGACATAAGGAAACTTTATCACTCCTTACCTACTCCATACAAGCATGCATTGCCGACAAGAGGGGGGGGGGGGTTCAGCAATTACTGATTTGAAAATTCAATGTGCAATTGCTAACTATTGGTGGGTCCTATGGCCTTGATTTTGTAACCATTTCATTAACTGTGTGTGAACTGTACGTATATTTAATTTCAATAAAAACAGGAAAAATAAAAAAAAAGAATCAACCTTAAATGCATTTACAAATATAATTAAAATTTTGTCAGTCACCATATCATGCTCATACAGAGGGGATGAAATTATAGTTATATCCGTAAATGCATTTAAAAAATGAGTTTTATTTTTGGATTCCAGTTACTCCTTAGGGCTCAAGTAACCCCACCTTACGGTAATATTGTATTTTTCATTTTTAATCAAATTTATGACCGCATCTATAATGTATAGTTTTCAGTATACAATGGTTTTTTTTTTTTCATTTCCCAAGACCACCACGACAACTCCAGCTCCCCTGAATCCTCCTGTCGGAACTATCAAGACAGATAACACACCACGAGTAAGTACGAAAGACTTCATGTTAACTCAATAATAGTATTCAGTTATGTTTGTTATTAACGAAAAACACAATTCTAACTTTTAGGAATTCAGACAGAAATTTGAACACCCAAATCTTTCAAAATCACATGCTGTAATTGCAGTTAATGAGCGCATAATCAGCGCGAAACCAGTCCATGGATCTGCAATGAGAGACCCTCCCTTTCCAAACCTTTGTTATCAAATATTTGTACAAAATTTGAAGTTTTAATGGTGCACCAAAAGGCATATAAAAACACTAATTTGAATGATCTGCTAATTTTCCTCTGAAACTCAAATGCAACAGTTCAAATGCTGACACTGAAATGCAAATATTCGAAAACTATGTTATTCCTTAAGGGGACGGTGGACGTTGAAATGAGCAAAAATCGACAAAAAAAAGGTATTTTTTTAATATATAACATTATTTTACATATTTAACCTTTTGCTTACGGGTGGGACAGCGTCCATCCCAAACGAAGAACCTCCCAAAGAGACAGGTATTTGACATACCCTATCCCAAATGCCGCTGCACGCAGCAGGTGCAATGTTTCTGTCGCCAATGCCCATGGACGCCAATGCCTGCAAAGGGGGGTCGAACTGTTTGGGATAGGGTATGTCAAATACTTGTCTCTTTGTGAGGTTCTTCGTTTGGGATGGACGCTGTCCCACCCGTAAGCAAAAGGTTAAATGCATTTTTTTTAAACGGAATTTTCAAAGGTTTTACATTTTTTAAATGCTCCGTGCGTCTAAATTTCTATTTGAGATGCATGAAATTTGGCAAGAAGACACCTTTCATACTTTTTAATGAAACTGGATATGCATTTTATAATTGGACCTCATTAAGGTAAATAAAAGTGAATAAGAACCTAATTAAATGGTGAAAATTAAGTTTTAATGCAGAAAAATATTTTTAAAAAATTAACTTTCTAAGGGATTTAAAAATGAATATCCAAATTTGTGCATAATGTGATTTTGAGTGATCATAATGTAAAATGAATCAAAAATGTGAACAAATGGCACGCAAGGAGCATTTTCAAATATTCCTTAAAAAAATTAAATTAAAGGTAAAATACAAAATTATGACAAAATTGAAAAAGAAAATTAATGGTATTTTATATAGTAATGTTAAGAGGAATATTTATACTAATTTTTATGTTTCTAAGTCAATAAATAAATAATAAAAATTTCAACGCCCACTGTCCCTTTAATATTGATTCAAACTTGGATATAAAATTTGAAGTGTCTATGTCTGTTGCAAGTGGGTACATTTCCTGCATTCTATAACTTCAATGTTTTAGTTTGATACACCCTATTAAAAAAGATTAAGAAATTGAGATTTTACGTATTTATCTTTGTATAATAATCTACTCTTGTCACAATTATATGTATCTTCCTAGTCCAAAAATATGTTTCTAATTAATTTCAGAATTCAAACGCTGTATTCTGCAGTGCCTCCTTTAAATATATACATATAGAAACTTTTGGAGCTATTCGTCTGTTTAGCCAATTTTAACAGTCTATCTTGATTGGAAATAACAGCTTTCTGTACAACCAATAAATCGAATGTTTTCTTCCATGGAACTGCAAAAACAATAAAGATTTGAGATCAACTATACTTCCTCTTAGCAATAAATGTATCCTATACGATACATTTATTGCGAATTTTAAGCAACTATCTCATCAATAACGGTGTATTAAGTTTACGTTACAATTCAGTTTACAACATTCCTTAAAATATATAATGTTTATAGTGAATGAAAAGATGACAAGAAATGATAGTTTATAGTGAAACTTTTTCTTTACATGCTGCCAGATACGAAGAAAGGTGAGCCATTTAAAAATATTTTGTGCAATTTACAGCAGTAATGTACATTTTCTGCAGAAAACCTGTATATGACTACAGCATGAAGAAGTAAACTGTATGTAACCTATTTTACTTTACAGCTTCGCATGGCTGCACTGAACCAACCTTATGCTGGGGACATGCACGGAGTGAGAGGGGCCGATTACGAATGCTTCAGGCAGGCTTCGAGAGCCAACATCAGGGGAATCTTCAGGGCTTTCCTCGTGTCAAGAGTCCAGAATCTCGACAGCATTGTGAGGCCCAAGGACTCTGACCTTCCTATTGTTAACATAAAGGTAAATTTTTGGACAAATATTAAACTGCCTAGCAAACTGAGATTCGTTTTGCTGTTGAGTGTTTTTGGTTCAACCCAGTAGATGAAGTTCCACACAAACAGAACAATAATACTCCGGTAATAATATTATCGATTACGGTACTAATGCTATTGAAGTTGACCAATTATGTTAGCGATCTTATAATTGACTTTCATAAGAATTAAAGTAAGGGGGTAGCTATCTTTGTCCGTTATTGCTCTCAATAACAAACTGTCAACTTTCTTTCTTTCTAATCGGGATCATCCAACCTACCCGAAAGTGTACGGCATATAAAGAACCTTGCTTCCCCAACCTGGAATCAAACCCTGGATATACGAACTGGCCAGCCGACGCTCTACCGTTGAACTACTGGAACGAAATAGCTAGCTCTTATTGTCGAAGTGGACTCTGTAGTCTCCACTCTTTAATGTCACATTGGCGTGTAACTGATAATCTGACCGACCACCTCCTGCTATTTTTACCTCAGGTTATCCTCCTCATGCTAATTTTATCCTGCAGGTTATCTTCCTGCGTGGTTGTTATCCTCTCAATCTGAAATCGGCGCTCAATATCCTAGAGTCCTCCGAATCCGTGCTAGTCGTACTAGGGTCAGTTTCAGACATCCGACATTTTTACACTAACCTACAGGGTTGGTTTGCTCGGACGCCATTGTAAAGAACATTGCTACCTGATAGGGAATCGAATCTTGGATCTTTGAACAGGCAAGCCGACGCTCTACTGTTGAGCTACTGGGACCCAATTGCAAGATCTTATTGTCGAAGTGGGCTCTTCAGGTATTTGAAACTAATCTGTAACCACTCTGATGATTCGCAAAACTTTCAAAGCATTCATTAGTTTCCACTGGCGTTAGAGGTTGCTGTTGACCATTGAACTCCCATTAAATATTGACTATCTAGTATATCTTCTATTTTCCAACACGGACAAAAAATAAATGACTACTGGGTACGTCTATAGTACACTTACAGATCACAGATCTCATGTATATTCCAGGTATACAATCTAGAAGCTCAACTCTCATCTAGGCTTCGGAATTACAACAAATTATTGTGTTTGTAGGGGCTTTCGAATAAATGTGGCTTTGTTCATTCAGAAAAAATTAACTGTGTAGCGCAACTCGACTTTCTCATACCAGAATTCCTTTTTTCTTTTTTCAAATTTTACTCGAAAAAATAAAAAAATCGGTATTGTGGGTCTAAGTTATGACGACTTTACCCTTCATTTTAAAGGTCGTAAATGAATGTGTTATTCAAAGTAAATATCCAAATTGCAGCTTTGTAGGAAGGATGCTATCACAAATCAAATGTGAGAATACCGCTGTAGAATGGCGTGATTAGACTTCTGATGTGTTGGAGCAAATGATTCTACGATTCCTCTCCCATAATATATATTCTTTGGTAGTTTTAATAAGACAAAAATATGATTAACCTATTTTGCTAGATGGGGAGGGGGCATTTTTTCTACTTTTAATTTATATATTTGCCATATACTTTATCGATTACTTGAATTAACTAAAATTAATTTGTAAAATGACACAAATTGTATTCACATTGACAATTTTATTTAATTTATGTTTTTATTGGTGCATGTAAAGAATTAGAATGTCACACTATAAAAACTTCTTTACATTTACCAAAAAACAATTATCTTTAGACAAGTTTACGCTGGCTTCCTGGGAATCACAATTTTTTCAGACTTTGTATGACAGTTTAGTTTTTGAACAAGTTTTAATGAACACCAAAACAACATAAAAAGTAGTAAACCGCCAAATTTTTATATATATGTCAATTAGAATTGAGATAGATAACATGTGTATATTCCGTTTAAATGAATCTATGCAGCACACGTATGCATGTATGTAAGATGGACATGCATCACATGGGCACAAAATGTTATAACTTTCTCGTGCCTTTAAACTTTTGATGCCTTTAGCAAGCGATAACTAGATTGTCTTAGAACAAAACTATGCAAAAAAAATTATAAGAGCTTGTGTCGAACTATATCTGAAACATGTTTTGCTGTAAAAATACATTCATTTAAAACAATTATTTTTTTCTGTAAATAAATTTTTAATATTGCTTATAATATGAATATTTCTCAATGCAGGGTGAGGTACTTTTCAACTCTTGGAATGATCTGTTCGTCGGCACGGGTGCGCCCTTTTCTTATCCTCCTAGAATCTACTCCTTCGATGGAAGAAATGTCCTCACCGATAACACTTGGTAAGTGAATGAATGTGTAGTATATTCATTTTCCTGGAATTTTTTTTTATAAAAACCTGTAATAAATGAATACTTCATTCGTAAACAGCTTACAAGGTTGATTAAAAGTACCGACAAGTTTTGGTAACAAAGAAAAATGTCCTTCATTAGGATTAAAAGGCATAGCACTAGACTTTTCCCAATTTCTGTTTTAGTACTCGTTTTGCTTTGTGTAAATAAGAAAAAATGCCAGTAAAATTTATTAATTCTCATTTTTATTTCTGTTTTAGGCCTCATAAGCTGGTGTGGCACGGCTCAGATCGGCTCGGGGTCCGTGAAATGGAAGCTTATTGTGATGCTTGGCATTCAGAAAGCCCCAAAAAGGTGAAAAAACAGCACATTTACACCAATATATGTAACATTAATTTTATTAATGTAAATCAAGATACGGATAAACATTATTTTATACTGCACAGTTATGATCTGAAAGAATTTGGATATAAAATGAAGGGGAAATTCTTTGTTATTATCTGTATATTAAATGTTCGGATTTTCATCACTTGTCCAAAAATGGTGCTCCTTAAATATTTCAGGATGAGGATGAATTAAGATAGATTGATTGCGTCGATACAGAATTTAATGTTCTAAACACTATGAATTGGCATGCTTGGTGTAGGACAATTACTTTCAATCATCGCTTTTTTGACACAAAATAGGCGTACTCTGTTGTTGTTGATGATAATGCTGTTGTTGCTGCTAAACCTTTAGTCTAAAACGTCCTACACCAAGTACAAAATACCTTGTCGCTTGAGTACACGAGAAGATGTTTCCTCTTGATCGTCAGCAAGCACATCCAAAGACAAAAAAGCAATTGTACGGTTTAGAATGTGAAAAAGAGTCGCAGTTGCCGCAGAATAAGGCCAAGATTAAAAAAACTTGACTATGTTCTCAAATTACATACTTTGGTCCAAGGCGATAGAAAATAATTGCAGCTTCAATTAAATGTGCCATCCGAAACAGGCTGAAATCTGACTTGCCCTCTAGATGTGCCTGTTAGAATATGATGATTAAACAAAAATATTAGACTACAATTTTTAGTGATAATGCAAAAAATAAACCAGTCAGTGTCTTGGTTTGATCCCATGATCAAAGCATGGTTGGTAAGCATTACAGCGTTGAACTAAAGACGTTTCCAACTCACTACTGATGTGTGAGCTGCAGCACTCCCTTTCTCAGTATGTAAGCTCGTTCAAATGGAGTTCCTTTATAAAACTATCAAGGGACTATCTAAAAAACCTCTACCTTCAACTACCTTCTGCGCCATCTCATGTTAGGGAGGGCAGAAATTGCATTTTCTGAAATATATTATACCCTCATAAGTCTTTATGCATCTCTTATAACTTCGATTGAAGTGTTCTACAGCTTTAAAAGTAGAATCTATTAATAGAAACGCTACTATGCGCTCTAGATTAAGAAAATTTGCAGCGCCTCTAGTGACGAATTGAAAAAGTTTGAATTCTTATCTCAAAAACGAAGCAAGATAGGCGAAAGTTTTCACTATAAAGTTGTGTTCCGGTCTAAATTGGGTGGCACTTCCCGCCCGTCCAAATGGTTACCTTACACCTTTCTGGTAGGTCCGATGGTCTGGGTTTCAACAACAACAACAACATATAAAGTTGTAAAATTTTCGTTATTTAGTGTGGAAAAACGTGCGGTTTGCACATAAACATGTACACAGACGATTAAAAAATGAGGTCAAAGGCATGGAATATATATGCTGTACTGCATTATTTGTCTTCTATTTTTATATAGCTTTTTTTACTGCTAAAAAGATAATTCCAGATAAATTTAAAGTGGCTTATTACACGGATTATTATTTTACCATGCGTATTTTTTGTCATTTCTTTCATAAGTACTTTCATATAACGAGACATTTGTATAGTTATCGTTTTTCATTGACCTCTTTCTTAATCGTTCGTGTACGTGTTGTGTGCGAACCACACGTCTTTTCATACTAAATAGTGAACTCTCTACAACTTTGTAATTGAAAATGTTCGCCTATATTGCTTCGGTCTTGAGATAGGAATTTTAACTTTTTCAATTCGCCTCTACAGACGCTGCAAATTTTCTCAATTGATAGCGCATAATCGCTATCTATTAGTAAACCCTTCTTTTGCAGAACTAGAACACTTTAATGTGAAAGTCAAAGGGGTACGTCAGGACTTATGAGGGAAGTCTGTATAATTTTTAGAAAGCTGTATAATTAGAAATAAAGAACAAAGAATACTTCGCTCTCGTGCTCGTTCAAGGTCACCAATATAGTCTGAAACTGGGCATACGAATAGAAGTCGAATGCAATTATGAACTGACCACAATTTGCTTGCGAAAGAAAATTTCGTGAAAAGATACAATATCAACCATTTTGATGGCGAAAGCGTATTAAATGTAAATATACTGTAGCTTCGATTACATCTAAAATGCCAGGTGTATATTTTTAAAAATTTAGGAATAATGTATTTTTTTAACATTTAAGTACTAGTACATCCTTTTAACATATTTGAATATCTTTAAAAGTTTGTTATATATACCATATGACGCTATTATACCATATGACGCTATTATACATTTTGTAAATTATGAGAACTGCTATTGGATATGTAGTGATTTATTACAGTTTATATATAAAGCGCAGATCATCCACTCTAAAATCTGCTGATCCGCAAGTAGCAACTGAAATTCGAGAACCTCTCCGTAAACAAAATAAAAAACTTATATGCTCGAAAAATATCTATTAAAAAAATCGATTGAGACCATTTTAAAATTTTTTGTCTGATTGACGCTATGTAAAATTATTTTTCCTTATTTTTCCGTGCGTTATAACTCGCATATATATATATATATATATATATATATATATATTTTAAAACCTGCTTCTTAAAAGTATAGGTCCCCAAGCTGAGAAAATTCGATTTCATGAAATAATTGCAGAAAACTATTTTCAAAACAGTTTCCGGCCGATGAAGCTTGCTCGAATGTGACGTCACTAAGCAAATAGTTATGCGTAAAGTATACACTGAGTGACGCCAAAAATAGTCGCGGTGTGGATTGAAACATACAAATACTGAGGAGGGAAGCAGTGATAATACATTTCAAAATTTTGCATAATTTTGCGGGCAATACAGCCTTTAAATGTAATGGAATCAACATGCAGCTGATTAGTTCATAGTGTTCATGGCTGAAAACATTACAAGCAGTTGCGGAAAAGATGTTACAGAGTTAAAAAAGGACCACATTCTTCGTGTATGTCAAGGGCAAAGGATGTACAAGGAGATTGCTGAAATTACATGCACCGAATTACAAACTGTCCAACGTATTATTAAATATTGAAAAAATGGCGATAAACCATCAACTTCGCACAAAATTTGTGGTCAAAAAGCAATCCTGAATAATCGTGTGATCGAAAATAATTAAAGCCCTTAGTGACACCGAATCTAAAAAAATTGACCCCAACTCAGAACCATGTTCTATAGTGGAAGCAAGACCATGTCTGCTAGCATTCTGAGACCAGAACTCAAAGGACTGGGGTTAAAACTGCTGTGTTGTAAAAGGAAAGCAATGGTTGCCGAGATTAATCGGAAAAAGGACTCCAATTCGCCAAGGAAGGCAAAGATTGGACTGCTGAGCAATTGGGTAAAATCATGAGTCCAGATCATGAGTCCAGAATCTGATGAGTCCAGATTTACTCTCTTCAAACATGCTGGACTCATTAGGGTTAGAAGGGAACCGCATTAAGCATTGGAACCTTCCTGTACCCACTGAAAGAGGCCTCAGGGGATTGTGTTATGATCTGGGGTTACAAACTCGGTGAGAACGCGACAATTTCATTTACAAAGCTGTATCGAATCGAAAAAAGACGTCAATTACAAAGCTGTAAAATCGACATCAGGAACGCACAGAACGAGTAAATGGAAGGTATTAAATGCCCGTCATACTTCATCTGTTGCTAGATGATATAACACGATGATACCTATACGATGCTTCTCGATGATGGAAGGCAAGAAATGTCAACTATTATGAAGACAAGAAATGTCAATTGTTATGAAGGCACAAAATGTCAGTAAATATCAGTTACAAAGCTGTAAAAATCGACAACAGAAAGGCAGAAAACGAATAAATGGAAGAAAATAAATGTCAATTAATTACAAAGTTGTAAAAATCAACATCAAGAACGCACAAAACGTTTAAATGAAGCGCAATAAATGTCAATGATTATGAAGTCAATAAACGTCACTTAATTACAAAGCTGTAAAAATCGACATCAGGAACGCACAGAACGAGTAAATAGAAGGTATTAAATGCCCGTCATACTTCATCTGTTGCTAGATGATATAACACGGTGATACCTATACGATGCTTCTCGATGATGGAAGGCAATAAATGTCAATTATTATGAAGGCAAGAAATGTCAATTGTTATGAAGGCACGAAATGTCAGTAAATATCAGTTACAAAGCTGTAAAAATCGACAACAGAAAGGCAGAAAACGAATAAATGGAAGAAAATAAATGTCAATTAATTACAAAGTTGTAAAAATCAACATCAAGAACGCACAAAACGTTTAAATGAAACGCAATAAATGTCAATGATTATGAAGTCAATAAACGTCACTTAATTACAAAGCTGTAAAAATCGACATCAGGAACGCACAGAACGAGTAAATGGAAGGTATTAAATGCCCGTCATACTTCATCTGTTGCTAGATGATATAACACGGTGATACCTATACGATGCTTCTCGATGATGGAAGGCAATAAATGTCAATTATTATGAAGACAAGAAATGTCAATTGTTATGAAGGCACGAAATGTCAGTAAATATCAGTTACAAAGCTGTAAAAATCGACAACAGAAAGGCAGAAAACGAATAAATGGAAGAAAATAAATGTCAATTAATTACAAAGTTGTAAAAATCAACATCAAGAACGCACAAAACGTTTAAATGAAACGCAATAAATGTCAATGATTATGAAGTCAATAAACGTCACTTAATTACAAAGCTGTAAAAATCGACATCAGGAACGCACAGAACGAGTAAATGGAAGGTATTAAATGCCCGTCATACTTCATCTGTTACTAGATGATATAACACGGTGATACCTATACGATGCTTCTCGATGATGGAAGGCAATAAATGTCAATTATTATGAAGACAAGAAATGTCAATTGTTATGAAGGCACGAAATGTCAGTAAATATCAGTTACAAAGCTGTAAAAATCGACAACAGAAAGGCAGAAAACGAATAAATGGAAGAAAATAAATGTCAATTAATTACAAAGTTGTAAAAATCAACATCAAGAACGCACAAAACGTTTAAATGAAACGCAATAAATGTCAATGATTATGAAGTCAATAAACGTCACTTAATTACAAAGCTGTAAAAATCGACATCAGGAACGCACAGAACGAGTAAATGGAAGGTATTAAATGCCCGTCATACTTCATCTGTTGCTAGATGATATAACACGGTGATACCTATACGATGCTTCTCGATGATGGAAGGCAATAAATGTCAATTATTATGAAGACAAGAAATGTCAATTGTTATGAAGGCACGAAATGTCAGTAAATATCAGTTACAAAGCTGTAAAAATCGACAACAGAAAGGCAGAAAACGAATAAATGGAAGAAAATAAATGTCAATTAATTACAAAGTTGTAAAAATCAACATCAAGAACGCACAAAACGTTTAAATGAAACGCAATAAATGTCAATGATTATGAAGTCAATAAACGTCACTTAATTACAAAGCTGTAAAAATCGACATCAGGAACGCACAGAACGAGTAAATGGAAGGTATTAAATGCCCGTCATACTTCATCTGTTGCTAGATGATATAACACGGTGATACCTATACGATGCTTCTCGATGATGGAAGGCAATAAATGTCAATTATTATGAAGACAAGAAATGTCAATTGTTATGAAGGCACGAAATGTCAGTAAATATCAGTTACAAAGCTGTAAAAATCGACAACAGAAAGGCAGAAAACGAATAAATGGAAGAAAATAAATGTCAATTAATTACAAAGTTGTAAAAATCAACATCAAGAACGCACAAAACGTTTAAATGAAACGCAATAAATGTCAATGATTATGAAGTCAATAAACGTTACTTAATTACAAAGCTGTAAAAATCGACATCAGGAACGCACAGAACGAGTAAATGGAAGGTATTAAATGCCCGTCATACTTCATCTGTTGCTAGATGATATAACACGGTGATACCTATACGATGCTTCTCGATGATGGAAGGCAATAAATGTCAATTATTATGAAGACAAGAAATGTCAATTGTTATGAAGGCACGAAATGTCAGTAAATATCAGTTACAAAGCTGTAAAAATCGACAACAGAAAGGCAGAAAACGAATAAATGGAAGAAAATAAATGTCAATTAATTACAAAGTTGTAAAAATCAACATCAAGAACGCACAAAACGTTTAAATGAAACGCAATAAATGTCAATGATTATGAAGTCAATAAACGTCACTTAATTACAAAGCTGTAAAAATCGACATCAGGAACGCACAGAACGAGTAAATGGAAGGTATTAAATGCCCGTCATACTTCATCTGTTGCTAGATGATATAACACGGTGATACCTATACGATGCTTCTCGATGATGGAAGGCAATAAATGTCAATTATTATGAAGACAAGAAATGTCAATTGTTATGAAGGCACGAAATGTCAGTAAATATCAGTTACAAAGCTGTAAAAATCGACAACAGAAAGGCAGAAAACGAATAAATGGAAGAAAATAAATGTCAATTAATTACAAAGTTGTAAAAATCAACATCAAGAACGCACAAAACGTTTAAATGAAACGCAATAAATGTCAATGATTATGAAGTCAATAAACGTCACTTAATTACAAAGCTGTAAAAATCGACATCAGGAACGCACAGAACGAGTAAATGGAAGGTATTAAATGCCCGTCATACTTCATCTGTTGCTAGATGATATAACACGGTGATACCTATACGATGCTTCTCGATGATGGAAGGCAATAAATGTCAATTATTATGAAGACAAGAAATGTCAATTGTTATGAAGGCACGAAATGTCAGTAAATATCAGTTACAAAGCTGTAAAAATCGACAACAGAAAGGCAGAAAACGAATAAATGGAAGAAAATAAATGTCAATTAATTACAAAGTTGTAAAAATCAACATCAAGAACGCACAAAACGTTTAAATGAAACGCAATAAATGTCAATGATTATGAAGTCAATAAACGTCACTTAATTACAAAGCTGTAAAAATCGACATCAGGAACGCACAGAACGAGTAAATGGAAGGTATTAAATGCCCGTCATACTTCATCTGTTGCTAGATGATATAACACGGTGATACCTATACGATGCTTCTCGATGATGGAAGGCAATAAATGTCAATTATTATGAAGACAAGAAATGTCAATTGTTATGAAGGCACGAAATGTCAGTAAATATCAGTTACAAAGCTGTAAAAATCGACAACAGAAAGGCAGAAAACGAATAAATGGAAGAAAATAAATGTCAATTAATTACAAAGTTGTAAAAATCAACATCAAGAACGCACAAAACGTTTAAATGAAACGCAATAAATGTCAATGATTATGAAGTCAATAAACGTCACTTAATTACAAAGCTGTAAAAATCGACATCAGGAACGCACAGAACGAGTAAATGGAAGGTATTAAATGCCCGTCATACTTCATCTGTTGCTAGATGATATAACACGGTGATACCTATACGATGCTTCTCGATGATGGAAGGCAATAAATGTCAATTATTATGAAGACAAGAAATGTCAATTGTTATGAAGGCACGAAATGTCAGTAAATATCAGTTACAAAGCTGTAAAAATCGACAACAGAAAGGCAGAAAACGAATAAATGGAAGAAAATAAATGTCAATTAATTACAAAGTTGTAAAAATCAACATCAAGAACGCACAAAACGTTTAAATGAAACGCAATAAATGTCAATGATTATGAAGTCAATAAACGTCACTTAATTACAAAGCTGTAAAACTCGACATCAGGAATGCACAAAACGTGTAAATAGAAGGCAAAAAATGTCAATTATGATGAAGTCAATAAATGTCAATTAATTACAAAGCTATACAAATCGACATCAGGAATGCACAAAACGTGTAAATGGAAGGTAATAAATGTCATCTATTATGAAGTCAAATGTCAATTATTATGAAGTCAAATGTCAATTATTATGAAGTCAAATGTCAATTATGATGAAGTCAATAAATGTCAATTAATTACATAGCTGTGAAAATCGACATCAGGAACGCTTAAAACGTGTAAATGGAAAACAATAAATGTCCGTCATACTTCATCTGTTGCTAGATGATATAACACTCCTGCGATGCTTCTCAAAATACACCATAATATTCTTCCTGATATTCAAATGTGCACTGTAGTTGACGGAGGGCGATTTGAACAGGCTATAGATTAGATTCCTGTGCATGTAAGCCTAGTTTAAGATATTTCTAAATATAACAGCAAATCGCCAAAACCCTATTATGTTAAACAAATACCTTCTGTAACTGATTTAGTGTCAATTGCTACTCATTAGTCAATGCTTTGCATTTTTGTATTTAATAATTTTCGTTTATCTCGGCCTATTGCCGATTTCACATTTCTAACTTCTTCGATCTGCTGGGGGATCGACAGTCCCTTTTATTTGATCGGACACATTCATTATACTATAGATAGGTCAACCACGTACACTCGAGGGCGTATCACTCCAAAGTAATTTGGGTCCTCATGGACTTTCCTTCAGGAAGGGTTACTGCCAGGCATCACTGACTTCATTCCTTTTGTTCTGACGCTGGCATTTGATATCACGGAAATAGAAAACGCGCGCATTTTGTTCTCGGACTCTCTGAAGAGACCGAAAAGGAAGGTGTGCACAGCACAGTTAAAGCTCTCTGCCTAGGTTGTTTACGTCTGGATACTGTCACTTCAAAATTAACAAAAAAAATTTTAATTGTAATAATGGGAAAACTTCTGTTTTGACAACATGTCTCTTAGTCCGTGGCTTCACTAATGATGAAATATTACTCTAGTTGACATCAGGCTAACAAAATTTTGATTGGTTGCCGGGCTCATAGCACAGCCGTATATTAAAGAACCTTGCTTTCCTTGAAATGCATTAAAATCCCTTTAAATCCTCATACAGTAAAATCCATTTGAATCCCTATGCGGTAAAATCCCTTTAAACCTCTATGCAGTAAAATCCCTTTAAATCCCTATTCAGCAAAAGACTTTAGAAATTCAAACTCATCATAACACATGTCAATAAATTTAATTTTAGATATTTGTATATACAGAGGGTGTTCACACATTTTTGTAACGATTTTGACTTTCTCCGTGAATTAAATTTAAATAAAAAAAGAAACCTGACTGGCATCAAGTCGGAATAGGGTTTAATTATCGTCTGCATCATTAAAAATATTCTAAGATGTCGCTAGAAAATAAACAATGGATCGAAGGCCATATTTTTGCGCTTTCCGAAGAGAAATACTCTTATTAAATTATAATACTCTCATTCGATTATTAAAAAATGATGTGAAGAGCATGGTTTTAATATTTCTACACGTAAATTAAGTGACATAATTAATAAAAAAGGAAAGAAACGTTAAAATTTACATTTAATTGGGAAAAAGGTAAAAAATGCATACCCAACAAAGGTTGGTTCAGAGAAAACAAGGAAAGTTTTGCTAAAGGTTTTATGGTTATTGCTGGATTCTCTTATAACGGAAACCTTAAAATAAGGAAAGTAGAAAAAAATGTCAAAATTAACTCGGATTACTATCAGAAATATGTTTTAACACCTGTTTTTAAAAAAGGCATTTCATCACTTTACCCAAACAATCTTCACTGTGCTAAGTTCCATCAGGATAAGGTTACCAGCCATACCTCTAAATCTACTGCTATATTTTTTGAAAAAAATGATAAATGAAACCGGAATTGAGGTTATTCCATTTAAATGCATCCCATCCAAGTCCCCCGATCAGTCTCCTATGGATTACTGTGCATTTGGACTTTTGAAACAAGCTCTTTATAAGCGACATCCCAAAACATTGGATGGACTCTGGAAGATTGTGGTGGATCAGTGGAACAAAGTCAATCTTGATATTTTAAGAAAAGCTCCTTTATCTTGGATATCAAGATGTGATATGATAGTTCAGAAAAAGGGTTATCAGATTGAACATATTAGAAAATAATATTCTTATCTTTGTTTATATATATATATATATATATATATATATTTAAAATCGTTACAAAAATGTATGAACATCCTCTGTATAAAAGTAGTTATGTCATCTTAATGAGGAAAAGAGCAAACGATGGAGGTGGGTGGCGGGATTTTGTAATCTAGTGCAAATAGATTTAAGTAGTATTGAATATTACTGTATGGAAACTTCCAATAAATTTTTCCCGTCAGATATATTTGAAACTTCATTTTATATCTGTTTTAACTAATTACATCTACTTCAACAGGTTGGTGTGGCAAGTTCACTCCAGAGACATCGTCTTCTGGACCAGGAGAAACACCCCTGCGACAGAAGCTTCGTCGTCTTGTGCATCGAGGCGTCCAGTCAAGACGATTTCCGAAGGCGGAAACGCAGTGCGCTGTTTCACCGGTCACTATACATGGATGATTTTCGCAGTCCATTAGCATACGCGAAATTTCTTCAGAGAATTACGAAGTCGTGAAGAAACGTTCGCAAAAAACTTTCGAATCACAACTGGATAAGTCTTGGCCACGGGTGAAGTTCTAGTTTTTAAGTATACGTATAGGTGTTCAGAAGAAACAGTGACTCTCAGACTAGCGGCAAGTTTGAAGATACAGTTTGAAGTCTTTAATGACAGTTCGGCTCCCATAACTTGACTGGTAAATTAAAACCATACTGACCTGATAATTGGATGGACAACTTGAACTTTACAGTATTTAAGACGGGTGTCCACAGAAGTTGAGTTGCTTTGGATATATTTCTAGCTCACTGCCTTGCGTGTGAGTTTGGCGTCCATTGGAGCTGGGCTGGTTGTAGTTTTCTGCGAAGCTGTAGATTTCTGCGAAGCTATAGATTTCTGAATAGATTTCAGAAAGCTTCGGGCTCTAGTGGACGCTGAATGTACGTGCGGTGGAAGGCCGTAAGACTGAAATTCACCCAGCGCATCTCAGTGGATATCTAGCTTTATAGCTAATACTTAACATATCGACCGGTAATCAGTGTGTGTAGCAAAGAAACATGTGCCCCAATCAAAATCGGGTAAGTTAGTGTTAGTTTATAGATCAAAATGTGGGAACCAAACTGCATACAATCTGACATTTATATTTGTTTCGGTTCATACTTTTTTGTCATCATAGATTGAGTGAATGTATTGTTCTACAGAAAATGCATTCCAAGTAATAAGATTAATAATCATAAATGCAAATACAATTTTTTTTCAATAAATTAAAAAAAATCCCTATTTTATATGCTTTTTCAATTTTGTCTTTTAATATTTTATGTACTGTTCTTGGAAAAGACTCCGCTTTTTATAACTTAATATTTAGAATAGCGATACAAGAATAGGAACACTGAAAATGATTTTTAATTGTATTATGTGAATAAAAACTAAATAGGGACTATAATATATTCACTTTCTACATTACAAGCAATGTTTTGTACATCACGTTATTTGTGCATGGTTCTTTTGATTCATAAGAATATACCCAAGCAAGCTGTCAAAATGATATACATTTTCTAATTCTTATGTTGGATTATTTAAATATACCTTTCCATTTTACTAAACAAATGCCTAAACACAATTTATTTTCCATTAAACAATATTTAAGACACAGAAGAATTATTTCTATTAATACGGCAAAAAAACTGTAGTAAAGGACAAAAATATATTTTTAAACACTTTAATGATAGGTTTTAGTTTAATATTTAATATGTCAGCGAGAACTATAGACTTTTGAATGCAATCCAAAATTTAAAGCTGTACAGAAGTTAGAAGGTACTTGTGTTAAAAAAATGCAGACGTTTTACAGTGTTATTAAAATATTTTGACAGTTTTTAAACTCTGTCTTTGACGAGGCAGTAATTGGATTATGTGGATTTAGTGGGCCTAGACTTTTCCAGTCTGTGTAGCACGGAAACTTAAGTGTTCGAAATACGAACACAGAAATTAGGTTTCGTTCATAGTCGTTATTTGTCTTTAACTTTTTGCTTATGGGTGCGACAGCGTCATCCCAAACGAAACACCTCCCGAAAAGACAGGTATTTGACATACCTTATCCCAAACAGTTCGATCCCCCCGATCCGATGCTGCGTGCAGCAGGTGCAATGTTTCTGTCACCGATGCCCATGGACGCCAATGCCTTACAAAGGGGGGATCGAACTGTTTGGGATAAGGTATGTCAAATACCTGTCTTTTCGGGAGGTGTTTCGTTTGGGATGGACGCTATCCCACCCATAAGCAAAAGGTTAACATATCGAAAACAATAGTCAGCACTTTGGTGATGTTGTGATGTGAAGTCTTTGTTAGAGTAGTCAGATTTTTGTTGGAATGGAGAAAAAGATAATCAAATCTCATTGATCACCTACAAACAAATAGGGTGCATTAAAAGAAAATTTGTAATAAAAACTTTATAATATAAAACATCGTAAATACATTATAAACACAAATATATACTGGTCAACCGGTTTCAAAGGCAGAAAGCAGACTTCAAGACACACGAGAATCGCCTCTTGTTAAAGTAAGTTCGACAACA
Source organism: Amaurobius ferox (assembly GCA_951213105.1). NCBI lineage: Eukaryota > Metazoa > Arthropoda > Arachnida > Araneae > Amaurobiidae > Amaurobius > Amaurobius ferox. The sequence goes on from OX578148.1 coordinate 94,524,018, forward strand.
TTGAGTTGCCGAACTTACTGGAGTGTGAGGTTGCATAATCTTGTTTGTCCTGAAGAAGGCTGTTTCATGGCTTCTAATACGGTTGACCAGTATGTATTTCTCTTTATGATTACGAAGTTTCTATAATATTAAATAGGGTGTATGTTGTCGTTTCAACAGTACATAGTATATTATGAATTGTAGGAAAATTAACAATACTGGTGCCAGTCAGTAACACCGTAATCAAGGGGCTATCATTATAAAATTCTATTATATGGTATTGAGATTACGCTGTGCCGCTATTGTTATTAATACCATATTTTCTTTAAAAAATTGTTTTTGCTACCGATTAGTTTTGTACGCTTATTAATTATTGTGGTGTTAAGAATACAGAATACATAACATTATAGAACTGAAAATTTATTTTCATGCTTGGCCAAAAAGAAACTGTCAAAACATGAATTTAAAAATATCATTATTTATGATAGAACTATTTACGTGTAATATAAGCATTTAAAATTAAAAATTACAGAATTGTAAAACTGAACAGGTGTTTGTTAAAAATGAGTGTTTTCAAATTTGTGTTCATGTAGTTTGAATCCATCTGTTAATAGTATTCATTTAATATTAAATATATATATATATATATATATATATATATATATATATATATATATATATACCCTGGGAGATTCAACTTTTAAAATCTTCATTTTATCACTGATTGATTTTAGGTTATACCTAATAAAGCGTTAACCATTTCAAGTAGTGTACAAATTATACAATCTTTAAAATGCAAGATGTATTTTACATAGTACATAATTCTTTTTTGCAAAGCAAAATTTGAACTGCGCCTCTCATGCGAGTGTGAACTATTTGTATATTTATAGTATTTGTGTATTTATAATCTTTACATTGTTAGTTCATTTTAATCTAGTTTTTAAAACTTTTAAATAATTTAGTAATTTCTTTTCTAGATACATGTCATATTATTGTTTATTATCCTGCTATTCACATTATTGATTAAAGTTATATAAATGACATTTTTTATAAATATAGTTCTGATTTTAATCTTCATAAATAGGTCTGTAAACTCATTATCAGATGCATCTCATATGCGAGCTCATACTTTCATTGAATGTAATTAAGTGCAAAACTAATTTTTTCATACATTTTTGGAACCGTTTTACTTGTTGACTATGCAGTACGTCAATGAAAGTCATGGATCTGGCCAATTATTATAGAAGTATTAAGGTTATTGTTTATTTTTATGCAAGTGCATAGGAAACCCCAATTTCGTTGAGAAAACATTATAGATTCCTCCTGCAGAGGGTACGGGAAGCTATCTTGCTTCCTGTTTAAAATAGGAGAAGAAGTCAATTGCAAAGTTGCAGAACATTATAAAATGAGTAATAAGCATTTTTACGCCCCACCCCCACAAGAAAAGTAAGAAGAAACTCTGAAAACTTATGTGAACAATCTAACCCCCATTCTTTAAAATAAAATAAAAATAAATAAAATAAATAAATAAATATAAAAATAAAATTTAGACCATGCGACAGAATAAAATTCACTTTATTATACACAAAATATAAAATGTTCACCTTCAAGAGGAGGGAGGTGGGGGGGGGGGGGGTATGGAGGCTATCTCGTTATCTGTTCATGCATAAATACATGTTAACACACGTGTAATAAGGTATTATAAGATATTTCCGCATATTATAAGGCATGTATTATAAGACATCTCCTCTTATTACAAGATATTTCAACGTATTATAAGATATCTCCACGTATTATAAAATATCTCTACATTTACACTATTACATACAAATTAATAAAATTACCTCTTTTAAAATAGCTATTTAAAGATTTATTTTGAAGTTTTAGCGGTTTGAAAAAAATTCCTTAATACTGACTTCTGTACGCTCTAACTTTGTAATTGACTTTCCCCTATTTATAACATGAAACGAGATAGCCTCCATAATCCCCTGTAAGTGGGGATCAGCCCCACCCATAAAGTTATCTCATCGTGTATCGCCATAGGGGTTTCCTATATATCGGCATAAAGCATATACGAAAGCCCTAATACTTCTCTAGTTATTGACCTGGTTCATGACTTTTCTTGACTTCCTGCATATAATCGAACTTCTATGTACTTTGCTCATAAATGTGTAATATTTTGTATCTGCTAAATCACCTTTTGTATGATTGCAAGTACTTTTATTCCACATCATTTCAGCAGAACATACTAAAAATTCACTGTTAGTTCACCGTAAGACATTTAGTATGGTTCAATGAATATAAGTTAGAATGTAAATAGTTTTTCTTTAAATTTCTGATAATGCATTGTCAACTATTAAAACATCAATAGACACAGTGAAATCTGCCTAAGATTTGCAAAGGATCTAAAAATTATTTCATGTTGAACAGATTTTTTTGGCTCAAATTTTCTTTAATGCAGGCTGATTTTCGGGAACGGATCAATCTTTTCAGGTTGAATAAAATTCCATTTTACGCAGATTTCACTTTATGCATCATAGGCGTTACATTATATTGAGAATTTCAATGGAATTCCCACATTTATGTTTCGCGTATCTAACGTTTAGAAAATGGATACCGCATCTAACGTTTAGAAAATGCCGCATCTAACGTTTTAATGCTACATATAATTCGGTGGAATCCCGATGCAATTTCTTTTTCTGGATCTGCCCTTTAAAAACACCCTGTTCTAAAGTCTTAAATGCTGCGTTATACGGGGTTCCTAGAAAAGTCCTAGCACACAAATAACATTGTAAGTAAATTTCCATGAGTGTACACGTTAAGTCTATCTATAGTACAGTGATTAAATAAAAGTAATTGCAGCGCTTCTTAGAGGAGAATTTAAAAATCCGGAATAATCAACTCTGTAACAAAGCGAAATAGATTGAAAAATGCCAGATACAAAGTTGTAGAACATTATATAATGGGTAGGAAACGAAAACAGAATCCTTACAGACGGAATTTATGAGACATAATAAAGTTATTGGCGGATGGCTGGCCTATTCATGAATTTTATAATAAACGATTGCATGCATAAGAATCTAATGTACAGACTGCCATCCTTGAGCAACCATACACGTGAATTTGAAAAAGAATACGACCGCTTACTTTGACAAATATTGCAGGTGTCACCATGGCACAGTCCCTTCCGATAAGGCATTTTGATGAGTATTTATTACCTTCCACATAACGCGTTTCGTTCTTTTCTTGTACCTATTGCTACCCTCACTATCCTCTACAACTTCGTAATTGACATTTTACTTCTATCTTGCTTTATTGCCGACTTCGTGTTTCTAATTTATTTAATTCTCAGCTAGGGGGCAGTGCAATCTCTTTTATTCGATCGTGCATGGTCACTTTATTATAGACAAACCTAACGTGTACACTCGTGGACCTATCCTCACAAAGTTATTGTCGCGCTTAAGGACTTACGAACCTTGTATATAATGCAGTAGAATCTCTAACATTTTCCAAATCTAAAACTGCCTGCATCTAACATCTATAATGTTCTTTACATATAATGCAGTGGAATCTCTAAAACTTCCCATGCTATGCAAAGAAGTCGGCGTATTCCCTAACTGGTATTTTACGAAATTGACTTATATCAAAATGAGCAACTAACTTTATGAATATTACATAAATCAGGAACCCCTATACAGTGAAAACTTAATCTAACGTGTTTCTTTCATATAGTTACGTTTAAAAATCTACAATTTTCCCCCTATACCACAGCGTCCAAAACTGCCTCCTTTTTTCGACCCAGACCCGCCCAAAAATGTAATACATTATTTTTCAAACTTTTTGTTCACCGAACCTATTTTGAAATTAAATTTGATGGCGAAACTTCAAAATGAGGAAAAAGTTCTTTTGTGGTCTAAATTATACATTCAAAATTTTGCGCGTTTTTCTAATTTAAGGAAATGTACACGATATTATCATGCTGCGGAACCCCCGTGAATTCTGTTGCGGAACCACTGGGTTCCGCGAAACTTACGTTGAAAAACGCTGGTGTAAGGTATCTGTTTAGACGGCCGGAGCATAGCCAGCCACTTTAAACTGGAATCCAGTGGAAGTGAACATCCACAGGGACCGTAGCCTCTTTCCCTTGACACAAACCTCTCAGAAGGACGTTCGGACCCACAGATTTGACGTGCCCGTAATATGTAAACACGGAGACAGTTTGAGCAGCGCCGGGAATCAAACTTGGATACGGATGAGTGCAATCCACGTGATTTAATCACTCAGCTATTACCCCCCCCCCCCCCCAAAAAAAAAAAATCTAAGACAAAACTAAAGATTCTGGGGGACGCTTTTACATATTTTTCTTATGGAACAAAAATTCCTAGTGACGCCGCTGAAAAATTTAAGGACGAGAACTGTATACAAGTTCACTTAATAATTCAGAATTGTTTTGTTTGTTGGACTAAAATGTTTAGAAAATACTGCATAAAAAATAAAAAGAAAGATCAATTATGCATAAAGCGTGGATTATGAAACACTTTCCAACTGAAATGCAATTTTATTTAAACATCTATAAAATGCAATACATTCAGCGCTGATATATTTTAAATTACCACAGTGCTACAACAATTTATTATATTTAAAAACTTCAAATTTCATCAAAAAAATTAACTTTATTCAAATGACGTTATCGAAATATAAATCGTCTGGCTCTCTATGTAAAATCAATGAATATTTATATCATATTTATTCATTCATATCACTTTTATTCCAGACTCCAGAGCTAAATAATTCTGTGTGAAAGGCCCAGACCACACAGCCAACCCAGGGGTTTACGGCAGTTAAATGTGTGGCCGGAAATAATTCGGTGTGAAAAAACTTCAGCAATTCTTATACAACTCATCTTACAATCACTTGTTTACATTCAGCATCCAATAAAATTAGGCTTCGTTGTAGAAATAATCAAAGTGTGATGATCATTAAAACTCAAATAGTGTAATTGCGTTGGAGCAGAATATAGATACACAGAAAATATGCAAAAATAAAGCGATTTTAGGACGGATGCAACACTAAATATAAATTTAAAAGAACTTTAAAAATCACTATTTGTACACTCGGAAGAAAAGATGGATGCTATAATTTATTTTGACGTGGTTCACGTGATCTCTTCATATAATATGGGTGTAATTATTATTTTAAATTTTATTTAAAAGACTTGAGAACATATTTTGCTGATTTTTTTTTTATTTATTGGGATAATTTGAATATTTCCTAAAATTTTTCAAAACAATTTGTGAATTTTGATTTTGCTTAAAAATGTTTAAAAAATTAGGTCCCATAGGGTTCAATTTATTTCACTATTTCAACCCGGGTTCAATCCAAAACTAATTGAGCGGTATTATTCAATTATATTCCCATATGTCCCACAGACCGTTTCAACAACATACTAAAATTTCATTTTGATAAAGTCATTTTTACGGCAGTTATCGTGCGAAAGGACAGACAGACAGAATAAACAAAGAGATACACTTTTCAACTATGTTGATAAGTGTTAGAAATGAACGTAAATTTGTTTAAATGTCTAAATTAAAATGCTTCTAAATATATTTCATTCCAAACCTTAAATTCGAAAAAAAAAATAATAATAACTTTCAAAGTTCATTCTATTAACTACATCTAGCATTTTATACCGATGGCATATGTAATGCTTTCTGTAAGCATTTTCTAAACTCAAAAAGAAGCACACGCTAAATCAAATAGATGCTATTTCCCGGTTATATTATGCCTCAGTATCCTCAAAAATTCAGTTTTAAAGGGACTTTCAGAACAACATGGTGTAAAGTATTAAACACTTTTCAAGTGGTAACTTAACTTTCATTTGTGAGCTGTCACTTTCACCCTTTCACCCTATGTATCTGAGTTACAATTCAAATTATATATTTTTCAGATTTTTTCAATTTAAAATTTCAAGAAATTTTAGTAACGTAACTGATATATTTTTTTATTTGTGTTTTTAAAGCAACTGTTAACTATATTTATTGGAATGAAATTTGAAGAAAACTTGCTGTCGTGTGTTTTATATGTTTTATACTCTTTCCTATAGATCATATGCATTTTAGAGTTGGACATTTTTATATTCATAGGTGGTTATGGTTTCATGTCCCTTTAACATAAGCAATAAAGAGATTTTACTCAAAGAGGATTTGTATTCATTCCTACAATATGTTTCGAAATCTGACACCCGGATATAACACCGTACTATCCCTATAATGTATGTATAGGAAGCGGATTGTAAATGTATCGAAAACTGGAAATTCGTTTTCAGTAGATTTACACATTTTGCACTATAGGTGTAGCCAGAATCTCGAAAAGTGATGGTTTGTGGCTGAATGGGAGGGGTATACTGCTGGATTTTGTTTTACAATATGTACCTTAGGCGAAATAATGTAATTTTCTCACTACTAATAGTGGTTTTATAATCTCCTGCCTATGCTCGGAGCATCATAAAACCTCGATTACATTGAGAAGTTGAATCTCGATCGAATCAGATTAGCGGATGAATACACCGAAATGGACGGGATCGAGTTCAATTCTCTTCTGTAAAGTAGATCGAAAATTTCGATCCGGATTGAAACATCAACATCTCAATACTTTGTTTAAATGTTGATTTTTCAATCCGGATTCAAATTTTTCATCCCCTTTTTGTTAGGAGATTGAACTCTTTCTTGTTCCTTCCGATGTATCCATCCGCCTATCTTGTTCCTCTTGCTCAGTCGAGCTAAATTTCAAGTTCGAATAAGGTGCAGCGAACAAAACAACATTTTAAAGATTAAATCTCTGAGAGTGCAAAGTAAAGTTTCTACTATCTGTGCAATGTATGTTTCTACACTACACAGCCTTGTGATGGCAGAAGGAGTGCTACAGTAATAGCCTACTGCAGAACGTACTACTACAGGACGAAGTGAGTTTCTACCTCTATCTTTCTATCTGTGCAATGTATGCTTTCACACTACAGGTTTGGGAACAGATGTAGTATAATCCCTTTTTCATTCTTGGCGATTTTAGGTGAGATTCAGGCAATCCCTGCTATGATTTGGAGAACATTCCATCTGACAACTCGTTCCGCATTTTTTTTATCGCTCCTTATTTTCGCCCATTTGTCGCCAAGGTAAAAATCTCAGCATTCTATTCAGGCAACGTTTTCCGTGGGTTTTTGTTTGTTTTGTTTTTTGGCTATCTTTTGTCGCCCTTTTACCACCCTTTTGTCGCCAAAGTAAAAATCTCCCTTTTGTTTCCGTTTGTGCAACAGTTGATATGTTGCAATTCCAAAATGGACCTCCGCCCACTAAAAAAATTTCACAGAATCCGGCCTCGCTGGCTTTTGATGGTCGCACGTAGCAATAGCTGTTTGTGGGACAGATGTTCTGTGGCTCATAGAGCACAACATGAAAATCAGAAAAATTTCTGAAATTTATCTTGGCGAAAAAAGGCGACTTTTACGTGGCGATAAGACTACAAAAGGGTGACAGAAGACGACAAAAGGGCAACAAAAGACGCAGAAAACGTTGCCAGAATGGAAAGTTGTAATTTTTACCTTGGCGACAAAAGACACGGAAAGGGTTTCCAGACTGGAATGTTTTCCAAATCATAGCAGGGATTGCCAAAATCTCACCTAAAACCGCCAAAAATAGAAAGGGATTATACTGCATCTGTACCCAGGTTTGTGATGACGGAAGGACGTATATAGTACTATAGTAACAGGTAGTATACACTACACAGGTAGTACCATAACAGGATAAATTACAACCTTGTGATGGCTCAAGATACGTCGTTTTGCTTTTACAAGGCTGGCTGACTTTTTTTTAATGGTTAAATACTGTGGTATTTTTATTGAAGGTTTATTGCCGTAGAAACAAGATATATTTTATTGAAGGAGTATCTAAATAATTACGGCATATATGAAAATGCGAATAAAAATATCTTCATTAGTCCATTTAAAAAAATGTTGTACACATTTTATCCTAGAATGATATTTCTCACGATGCGTTGTTTTGTCATTAATAAAACTACTAGTTCAAAAGCTATTCGTCCGAATTTCAATTTTCTGATCAGGTAACTTATCAGCTGTTCTAGTGCTAATTATAAACTGATATTATTCGGGAAAATAAAAACGACCTGTAAAATTTGAGGAAGATATAATCGAAAACAAATAGGCTTGACTATATTACATAAATGACTGGTTTAATATGAAATTTTCTATAAGATACACCATTCGCAACAAATTCTCATTTTTAGAAATTTTGGCACCGTTGATGACGAAAACAAAAAAACACCACGATGCGCCACGGAAATAATTAAATTATACGAAAAGTAAATTACATGTCATTTCAAATATGTATTTATTTTGTGATTTTGTAGGGTAAAAGAACAAATCTCACTTCAATGAATATCAATGAAAAAAAGAAAGTAACATTTGAGTCTTAAAAAAAAAAAAAAAATCATGTTTTGCGTATTTCAGATGTAAAAAAATGTGATTGCAATTAGTATTTCTACTTCGACATCTCTACAGAAAGCTAAATATTTTGCTTGTCAGAAAGATTTTAAGGGGCAAATTACGTGGTGCATAGTCCTACTAAAAAGAGAATATGTAAAATGTCTAAAGCAAATGTGTTTAATCGTAAGAGCAACAAAAATGGTTAAACACGTTTTTGCATGATTATATTATATTATAATATAGTCTAATTATTAAGCCTGTCAAATGTGGCGGGGTGTATAAATTTATGCCTGTCCTCATTTCGATTTAGCTTTGGCTTTCGTCACAACAAGCCTAAATGAGGACGATTTAACCTTTTGCTTACGGGTGGAACAGCTTCCATCCCAAACGAAGAACCTTCGAAAAAGCCAGGTATTTGACATAACCTATCCCAAATAGTTAGATCCCCCTTTGCAGACATTGGGGCATTGGGGTCCATGGACGCCAGTGTCTGCAAAGGGGAGTCGAACTGTTTGGAATAGGGTATGTCAAATACCTGTCTTTTTAGGAAGTTCTTCGTTTGGGATGGACGTTAAAAAAATTCTTTAAAATTATTCTGGTTATTTTAAAAGTTTGTTTTTTAAACTCAATAACGACAATGAATTTGAATCATGGCATATCTGTGTTAATACAGTCGAGCCTGTCTTAAACGGAATTTCAGAGGACCGAGAGAGTTTTCCATCTTAAATAGGTTTCCGTTTCATACAGGTTTTGTCAGACAAATCTAAGGTTTAGTTGGAAATGCATATAGTCCATATATAATTGGTCACCTGTATAAGTTTAAAAATTCTGAAAATTTATTTAGATGCACGTATAATCCAACAAGGATTTTATTTACATGTCTTACTAATGATGGGACTTTATTCAAAAATCGTGCATTGATTGCATCGTGCATTGATGTTTCTAGCATTTCAGGATTTTCCTGATTAACTGAAAATTCTTGTAGTTCTGACACTGCTTTCAGAAAATTACCATCATTTAATAAAGTTCCTTTTTAGTAGTCCCGTTTCCACTTACAAGTGATACTTCGTTATTCTCTTGAAAATAAATGGATGGAACAGTTGAATGACTTTTCCATTCTTAGTTCGTTACAACAGGTGCTTTATTAACAAATTACTTTCAATTGGCCGCCCGATTCCGCGTTATGCAGGTTCAGTTTCACACAGAGGAAACAACGTGAATTTCCTATATTTTTGGACGGCGCTAAAAATATTTTCCGCTCATGAAAGCTTTCCGTTCCTTGCAGGTTCCGTTTCAAACAGGCTTGATTGTATACAGTAACAGTGTTCTTTCATAAGTACGGGGGTGCAACAGCCCAGTGGTTAGTACGTGGGAGATTGCACTCTGGCGACCCGAGTTCGATTCCCGCCTGTGCCAAACTTTCGGGTAGGTCGGACGGTCTGGGTCGAAAAAGGAGAAGTCTTTATGCGCCCTCTAGAGCTACAAAAGTAAGGTCTATTAATAGGAAAGAGACTATATGCTATCGATTGGGAGATTTTACAGCGCCTTTAGTGACAACTTGAAGAAGTTCGAATTCCTATCTTCAAACAAAGATGGGCGAAAATTTTCAGTTACAGAGTTATATAAAATGTTCTGTATTTAGTATGGAAAGACATCGGGTTTGCAAGCAACATAGATAAAAAAAACGGACGTCAACTAATGACGATAATTATTGTACTACATCATCGCTCTGCCATTTTTATATAATATATATTTTTTATCGCAAAAAAATAATTAGTTCATTACACGGAAATATATTTTTTTACGCTTGTTTTCGCCATTTTCTTAGGGACTTCATTCTTTCTAATAGACTCTGCTTTTACCGCTCAGAAACATTTTAATCGAAAGTATGAAGGATGCATAAGGGTTTATGAGGGACCCATACATATTATTTTAATACCTTTTATATTTGCATGCGTAGTATAAATCATACTATGGTTCTATCAATTGGACTATCACTTATCTCCATAGCTAAAGTTTTAGAAACTATTATGTTTCTTCATTGGAAATAATGCTATAAAAACTCTAAATTTAGAATAATTCAAAATCTAATTATGCGATTAATAAAAATTTTCATCGATTTTAGTATTTGCATAAAATATGTATCTAAACATGAAATTTCTTAACTGCATATGTTCTTCAGTCATATAAATACCCCATAAATCTGCACACAAATACGCACACAGATTCGAATACATTTGTTTATAATGCCTAAAATGTTCAAACTACCAAGCGGCTCAAAACTACCCTTTTACTCAAAATAATGCATTTCCTTAAGAACATTTTCGCTCTGGATCTTCACTTCAGGCCATTCAATTTGTATTTAATTGCCACACATTTGCGCTATAGGGAATATTACCTTACAGTTTTTTACACATCTTGTCGAATCCACTTCCAAGAATTTCATCCCTCGTCATGGGGCCAGTACGAAACAAAACGCTATCATTTCCCGACACAGAAAATGCACCACCATGAAAGAGCGAATAGAGTGAGATGAAAAAGGACGCACAGACATAGATGGCGTATATAAATAACAGATGTTAGTTCCAGAAAGATAATGCAATACTGTAATGGCAGAGACAGAGTAATCAGTAGGCAGTGGGACCACCTCTTGCGGCGATACAAGCAGCAACCCTTAGAGGAACAGGTGCAATGAGCTTGCGGATAGTTTTTTGAGGGATGGATGATTATATGCCTTCAATCATCTTCCACAGCTAGTCCTTTGAGGTGGGGCAGGGCAGTCAAACGACGGCCGAGTGGCCAATCACGTTCAGTACATGCTCGGTGTGTGAGAGATCTGGAAACCGCTTAGGCTAAGGAAGCACCTGGATACCGTGCAAGACTTGTCTGCTAATGGTTGCCGTGTGTAGTCGCGCGTTATCTTGCTGGAAGACAGCAGTTTGCAACCGCTGAAGGTAGGGCAGTGCAACTGGCGACGATTCATATGCGCTTTTTCAATCTATCTTCTCCAAATCCTTTGCACAGTGGACGCATCTACGCATGTTTCAGGAGCGATACGCCGGTACGACCACCCAGCTGTACGTAAGCCTAAAATGAATCCCCTCACACGATCGTCCAAATGCTGAAACGGACTTCGGCGTCGTCTGCCAGGCATCTCTTCAATAACACGTGTCTTCTGAAACGAAAAACAGATCGGGAAACGGGTTTCCGTAGACGACAGATAGTAACAACCGTTGAATCAGCTGCCTTTTCCATTCCTTTTATCCCGCGCCCTAATCACGTGACCTACTTGCATTTCAGATCATTTGCATACATCGGTCAGCTGCGGTTGTCTGGAAATTTTCATAATTGTACGGCCAAAGCTTCATATTCTATGTGTAGTGTATTGCCTAATTGCTCTTAGAAAAGTTCGAAAGCCCGTGTATCAAATCCCATTTGGGACTTGAGTTCTTTATCGTGAAGACCTAAACAGCTTACATCCAGTAGATCAGATCCAAGAGTCTTTGAGGTCCGAAAAAGACCATTTTTGGCAGCGATTTTCAATTTGAGTATTTCTACACGCAGAATGAATAAAAAATGTTAACAAGAAAGTAGTTCAGAACGAAAAATTCACACGGTCGATTTAGACGCCATAACCATACTTTTTCATTGATGGAAGAAGTATGTAAACATACAAATTTGACAATGTTGCAAATACAAATTTATAATAAACTGGAAAATATTCCCAGTGCTGCCAGAGATTAAAAACAAGGGTTCAATAAATTCATTCATTAAATTTTTCAGAAGACGATACGGATGATATCGGATAAATGAACCTTTCTCACCATCGCTGCCCATAATTTATAGCAAAATAAATTTTAAATAAACAGACTTTTACGAGATTCTGTAAAAATCGGCCTGTGGGTCTCTTCTTGGTTTCTCAGTTTGACATTTTTTTTATTCAACTGCCAACCCTCTTCCTTAAAACTCCCAACGTGATATGAACAAAACTTAACAATGAACAAAATACACTAGTTCCCGTTTGCAGCAAGGAATTTAGTTCTAAAGATGACGCAATAGACATTTCTTTTTAAGGGAGTAAAAAAAAAACTTTAGAAAAAAAAAAATCATTAGAAAAACACGTGTGCGCTTTCTGATGACATACAGATTTGATGAAATATGCAAAATAAACTAATTAAAAATTGGTCTGAAAGAACGCTCAAAATATAAAAAAAAAATTTCGAACCAACATTTTCATCTTCAAATAATACGCCTTCATCGAAACGTTACCGTCAACGAAAATTAAAACAATCGAAACTTTTGCAGAGTTTCGCGTCTGAGAGTTTGCCCTAATATGTCCAACGGAATCGCTTTAAATTTCACGGTGTGCCGTTCCCATTGGATTTGATTTTTGTGCTTATCGATATTATCTTGTGTATTATCTTGTGTATTAATGTGCTTATCGATATCGGTTAGTCGTGATCCTTTTGAACTGTACGTAAAGTACAAAAATAGTTTTTTATTGTTTGATTTTTACAGCGTGCAATAGAAGACGCTCCTATTGAAAATTGGCAGTGCACTGGAATAGAATAGAACGTATTTAAATTCTCTTTTAAACTAATTCGAATTTTTAAAAAATCTCGACTAGGCGTTTTCTTTCAGGAATCGCAGCTCTTGTGTACCAAATTTCATGGCTGTGAGTCGCCTCGATTTTTCGCTACTGCCGACACATAGTATTTCATTATTATAAACTAGCTGAACCCATTACGTAAAGGGGATTGCCACTCCCGTGAGTAATTATTCATTCATCAATCACCTTTATTTATGCACAACCATTCAATGCTCTTTTTCTTGTTCCCTTAAAAGTATTTTTCATTCTCTTAATTTTTCAATTTTCAAACAATCGAGTCTGTGTCATAGCATTATAAACGTTGGTTGTAGTGAATATAGAGCTACTTTATGAAAAAATTCCTTCATTTTAAAATCATGGAAACCGGTCGCGTAGATTCTGATAACAGGTTAGAGACACGTGGATTCAATAAATTGCGTCAAGTTAAATATATAGATATAATTACTCTAATTATATCTATATACAGGGTCTTTCAAAAGTCCGTATAAATTTTAAAAATTCGTTAAAAATCGAAAAATCATCGCGTTGAGGTACGGTTTGTACCATAAGTATTGCCAGGACGGGTTTTTTTTTTTTTTTGACGTGAAAAAATTTTGTAGTTTAAGAAATCACCTATAGGTGGCGCTTACCCGAATACATCTTCCAGAAGTATGCAAATGAGGTTGTTATAAAAGAGCTGTAGTGCTCTAGATCCTTCATTTGATTCATTAGTAAACTGTGCAAGGAAGAAGTTTTTGCGAGAATGTTAACTATGACCGAGAAAGCCTTGCTAGTGAAGCTGTATTACATGAGCGGAGAATCAGCATCAGATGCTTTGCGAAAATTTCGATTTAGGAAAAATCTAAAGAAAGGAAAAGGTCCTATCAGCTGTTCAGTGTTGCTTAGGCTTGTCACACGATTTGACACGTACAGTAAGTTATTTTCTTTGTCTTTCTAATGCGTTCAGCGCCATCTATAGGTAATTTTTTTAAACTACAAAATTTTTTCACGTAAAAAAAAAAAAAAAAAAAAAACCGTCCTAGCAATACTTATGGTATAAACCGTACCTCAATGTGATGATTTTTCGATTTTTAATGAATTTTTAAAATTTATACGGACTTTTGAAAGACCCTGTATTTAGATTCTGGCAGAACCTCGGAATTTAATAAACACTTTGCCATATGACCACAAGTTACGTAAGGGTTTAATTGATCATTTTACAATCAAAAACTCATTCATATGTCTGCAATCCATATTTCTGCATTCCCCAATTGCTTGGGCAGTTCGATTCACCGGGCTCCTGGAAATATTTATCGCCAGTCTTTCACTTTTGCCATTTTTATCCGACCCCACATGTCTCATCCTTTTCCTTTCGAAGGCAGTGGTAATTACAGAGCAGTGTCGAATTCTATTGTGGCCCCTTTACCGATTACTTAATCAAAAGGGGCCTTCGAATTGAGATGGTGTTAGCGAGGACGTGCTCACGAAGTCTGCTGCTCGACCCCCAAATTCGAGGGGCGGGCGGGACACCATTTTGCTGCTGTTTTGTTCTTACTTGATTGGTTTCCTTCACCTTCGAACAGGAAAAAGATCTTGGGGTTTTGTTCTTTGTTACTGTTTTGCGGTTATCTCTAAGATAGTTTTGTTCTTATTTGAATGAAAGGGGGATTAATTGCGAGCAGGCGTACTTTAATGAGTCTATTTTGGTCTAACTATCCTGCAATGTCTCGTTAAACATATATTAATCCGACGGATTTATTACTCGAGATCATGAGATTGATAATGAGATGTATTTGCATTTTTGTTTAACAAATAATTAATCAGTAAGTATGAATATAGGATGTACAGATGTGTACGCCATTCAAAATTACTTGAAATAGTGCCGTCCAAGTCTGAAAGCTAGATTGCCCTTAATTGTATTATTCGCTATCACTGACTACAAAACACTGTTTTTAAAACTATGGGTTATTAAAAAATATTCCTTAAAATGTGTTCTTGCTACAAAAATCACACTATTTTAAAACTGATCTGTTAAATATTCTAATAGAATTAAAAATAATGAGCAGCAATTTGAGCTGCAGCTCAAATTGCTGCTCATGCCTTAGAGTGAATGGGGTGATCTGGGCTTTCAAAACAATATGTCCACGTAAAAATAACTTAAGTAAAATGGCCGTGGTTCATTATTTTTAAATCTATTAGAATATTTAACAGATCAGTTTTAAAATAGTGTGAATATTTAAATATAAAAGATGATAGTGATTAATAAAGAAAATTGAGAGTGATTTTTTAAATATACAGAGCATTGGATATTTGAGATATTTTAGTATAATACTTTGCATATTGGCATCCTGCAAGAGAGCTCAACATATTGCAATTCACAATCATAAATGAAATTCACTACTTCAAATGTTATTCTAGCTAACTAGCAAAACTCCCTTGAAGAAAACGGGCATATGTTAGTTAGATGATACTTGTTTCGAGGGCGTTATAAGTTCCCTTCTTCAAGTCAATTGAACAGTATGTGCCCTTAACAACCGTTAAGAACGAACTGCGAAAAGGCAAGCGAATAGCAATTCAAACAGATATAGCTCTGTATGAATTGCATTTCTCGCTAAGAAAAAACTGTGGCAATGCTGGCGAAAAGCTGCCTCTGTTTCAATTACTTTTCGCCTACCTTGTCACAGTTCGTTCTTAGCTGCTGTTAAGGGTGCATCTTGTTCACTTGACCTGAAGAAAAATGCTTATAACGCCCTCTAAACAATTGGCATCACCTAACCGATACATGTATGCTTCCTTCAAGGAAGTTTTACAGGTTGTTTTTAGAAGCAGCAGTTTTATTTATAGTGATTTTATTTTATGCTTGAAAACAATTTTTTATACTTTAATAGGTTGGATTAATCTACGAGTATTTTTAAAAAAAATCCGACTGAACTAGAAATGTTAATCCTTACCACGATACATGAAATCTAATATTGTAATGCTAAATAGCTTACAATAAACAGAGATGGGACCAAAGTATTCTGTTGCACATCGTCTTCAACTTCTTACTTTTCCTACGATACACGGTAATGTAGAAGGAAAGTATTGGAATCATGTCGAAAACCGCAACTCGAGTTTTCGATTGATCTACACGTTTCGATCACTCTAGAACCTGAAAGGGCGCAGTGGTTAGCGCGCTGGAATTGCACTCGGTAGGCCTGGGTTCGATTCCAGCCACTGCCAAAACTGCCGCCGTATTCACGCGGAGTACGATCACGTTAAACATGTGGGTCCGTAAGTCCTTCCGAGAGGTTGGTGGTAGGGGAAGGAGGGTACGGTCCCTGTGGATGCCCTCCGCCACTGGGTTCCAGTCTAAATTGGGTGGCACTTCCCGGCCGTCCAAACAATTACCTTACACCTTTCTGGTCGGACGGTCTGGGTCTCAACAACAACTCTAGAACCTGAAAAAACTATTTTTAGCGCACGTTTGTCGGTGTATGTGCAATATATGTGTCCACTCTAGATGAAAAATTTGACCAAATGTCATAAGTCACTTTTGTGTAACCCTGGCGGTGCTTAGATTCTGGTACGATTGGAAAAAAAAAATAAAACACCTGATTTTTTTTTTACAAAAGTGGAAACATACTCTTGAGCTTGCCCAAGAGTATGTATCCACTTTAGTTGAAATACTAAATGTACAAAATTTGGCAGTTAAGTCATCTGTGGGATACTCTGGTGCTAATTAGATTTTGGTACTATTCAGAAAGAAAGCGCCTACCCTTTTCTGAGAAATGTCCCCCAAATCTTGACAAAATCTCAAGACTACGAATGCTCAAAAGTATCGGTTAAATGCTTGTTTTGTGCATAATTTTTAACGACGAAAATGATAAGATCCTCTCACAACTCCGGGACTAACCGTTCTCGAGATATTTTGTTTTTACATATTTTTACCATATCGCCTTTGAAAATACGTCCAGTCGCCAAATGAAAACAAAAATTGAAATTAAACTGCAAATTCAGTATATTTCCATATAATTATCCGTGTTACTTCATGCAATTAAACTCAATTTAAGGAATTATAAAAGAGAGAAATACTGAACTTGAGTCAGTAGGTAAAGTCATGTGCTGTTTACATCATAGTGAACTCGAGTCAGTAGGTAAAGTCATGTGCTGTTTACATCATATATTTTCGATTTTGTTACTCGGATTGTACAATTTCGCACTCTGGATACCGAAAATCACACGATTATTCACAATTTTTAACACTTTCCAACATAGTCGTAAAGTGTTCATGACTTTGCTAATTCTGTCTGTCCGTCCGTCCGCACGATAACTGCCGTCAAAATGAAATTTTAGTATGTTGTTCAGACGGTCTGTGGGACATACGGGAATGAAAATCAATATCACCTGTCGAATAATATTAATAGTATTTGGTCGAAACAGCATGACTTATTCATGTTCAGGTACAAAATCATCAAAATACAATTGATATTTAATTAATATTCCGCGAAGTTAGTGGCTATTAGCAAATTCTTGGGCGTCCAAATGCAAAACTATTGCAAAACGTATTTTCTCTCTTGATTGGTACGAACTAGATTTGTTGCATAATATTGCATATGGAAAGTGAATATATCAGATGATACTTTCTACTTTGTTATGTAATTTTTTGATAAATTTATTTGAAAAACGTGCACTAACTCGAGAACGATTTATGCCAGTTTTAATTATTGTGTCGTTTGTTTTCTAATAAAAAATTAATGTATGAATTGATTATTTATTTAACAGTATTAAAAATCCTATTTTTTTTTTCTGAAAAAAAAAAAGATTTTTCAAAAATAACATCGAAATTTTTCGAACTTTGCGTTTAAAATTCAATGAAGTTTCAGTATTCACTGATTATGAGATTCGTATTTTTGTTTGTGAGATCTCGTCCACGCACTACGCGTCTATACACCCCTTATAACCGTTCAGGGACTCTTAGAAAGTGATCTTTCTTCGAAAACTTGAATTAGAATTTTCCCAATATGGTATTCTACATATGTAGAGAAAGTAAAATTATACTTTTTTTATATAAGGTGTCAATTTGGGAGCCAATTTTAAACAATTTGTTTTAAATTTGACACTATTTTTCAAAACCGTGTCAAGCAATTACTTACGTAGCTGATTTGCGATTGAGACATTCATTGCAATTTTATAGCAAAAAATCTGATGTGGGCAGCACATGACTTTCCTTATATAATGCAATGAATTTTACTTTTACAATAAAAAAATAGATTATTTTTATAGTAGTTATTTATATTCTTTCCAAGATATTGAATTTTCGTCAATGAGTCATCATTTTTCATGTCGTCATCATCAATGAGTCGTCATTGATTTAGCGTTATTTTTATCCATTTGGCGAATTTTTCGTTAATTTAGCAATATTTAAAAAAAGTCGCCAAGTTGGCGGCATTCCGCCAAATTCGTCTCCGAAATCTCGCCAAGCGTTATGGATGAAGAAATAAGTTATTCTTACAGCAGATAAATGACTATTGGCGTTTAAATACAAAAGTATTACTCAAAGTATCTTTTCTCATGAATGGAACAAGCTATACGAGAATGATGTCACAATATCAAATTACGAGAATGATGTCACCAAATTTATCGCATGATATTTTATATGAAAAGTGAACATGTTTCTCAATAGGAAATATTTTTTTTTTATTTTATGACTTTTTGGTAATTTTTTTGAAAAATGTGTAATATCTCGAGAACGGTTCATGTTAGCGTTCTAAAATTTATGTCAATCGTTTTCTAATGAAAAATTACATAAGAAATGCCTATTTACGTAACTTTATTAGAGGTTTTGATTTTTCGACGATTTTTTCAAAATTTCACTCGAAAATTTAGGGGGGTTCTGAACATTCGATTGCGTATAAAAACAATAGTCTTCCAGTGTTTATGGATTGTGATTTTTGTACAAAATTTCGTTTGAATCGGTCCATTCGTTCGTCAGTTATCGTCTCTACAGACTCACTGACACACACACATACACACACACACACACACACATACACACACACACACATACACACACACACACATACACACACACACACACACACACACATACACACACACATACACACACACACACACACACACACACACACACACACACACACACACACACACACACACACAGACATCACTTCAAAAATGTTTGATTCGTGATCAGGGATGCTTGAAACGTGCTCTCCCGTCGAAAACTCGAATTCGAATGTTCGACCCCGTCACAATACTTTCCTTATACATAATTTTATATAAAGAAAGTAAAAATGAATGGTTTTTGGTTGTTGATTATCGTTTATATAGTCTACTTTTTCTTACGTAGAATATTAAAAAAAATCCTACCAAGCTAACTGTGTGTTGTCCTAAACTTTAAGATTTACTTTGAGTTTTTTTTTTCAGTTAAAAAATCCTACCAACGGGGATATAACAACACATCTGACAAAATGTTAAAAATCACTGCCCTTTGCAGAAAATTCGTATTGGTTTTTATTTTCTTTACAACAGAAATTTCATAATTTGAATTTCGTCAATCTTTTTAATTAAAGAAAATAAATAATTAATTAAATTTTATCAAGTCTCCGAAATCTGAGCTCGAAAAAACTTTTATTTTCAAGCATCTCAGGTCTGTGTCGCGAGTCAACATTACATGCTTGGAGACTAGAACTTTAAGCACATGCTAAGGATATTAGCAAAGCTGAGACACCAAAATGTTTAGCAAAATTAAATGTATCGGGGCAGTGGCGAGCGAATATACTAAAATGCTCAGTGCTTAGAGATTCTATGGGGTCTAAAATCAAAAACACCCCAATAAGTGGTTAAAAAGTCATTTATTAAATTGTGGCGAATTATCATCTCCATCAGTGGCGAACTCTTCGCCACTGATGAAAGGCATGATAATGTCCAAAAACGCTTTGGCTATGTGATTGTATACATCATAATAAAGCGATTTTAATAAATTACTTTATAACCACTTATTTGGTTGTCTTAGATTTTAGAGTTTATTGGTTGACGTGTTTACCATGCTGTTTATATTTTACGGGGTCTTTATTCTTCCCTGCATAAGTGGACCTGAACAATGAAGAATAGAACGTATAAGGAAGCCCTATGGAGCTTTCACTAGAAATAAATTTAGAAAAATATTGAAGCATTCTATTGATAAAGTCTAAGAACGTATATGTACTAAGCTACTCAAAACTCTCAGCAGATCAGACCTGCAAATAAGCATTTTTCTTTTGTGGCCGCTGCTTGGGTGGCAGACGTTCGCGGCAAGACTGCTCCAGGGGCTTTAAGCCTCGACGCGAGAAAATTACAGGTTGCGCCAAACGGTTCGTCTGTCGGTCCCGTACCCAGGGCTTTTGCTTCTCTTTTCATTACAGAAATCGGTAGAAACGGTAGGGCGGGCACTCTCCAGAAAGGAAACAACGCATTGTTTGGAATTCCGGAGTAAATAATAATGTTTTGGAAGTGGAAAACATTCGAATTCGATATCAAGGGCCTCGCTTTCTTTTTCTCTCTTTTCTATGCTGTAATATATTTATTTAAAATAATTAGGATATCGCGCTCGCCAGAGGAAATGTGCTGTGCATATATGAATAAAAGGGTGGTTTAAATTCATGGGCAAATGCGGTTGCTTATTGGACAGTCGGCCTTGAACTTCTTGAGAATTTGTTCGAAAAGATAGAATCAATTTTAGTTAAGGGATCGGGCAACATAAAATATGGGAAAGGGTTAAGAGAAAAAAAAGGAATATTTTCCATAATCGTAGCTTAAGCCATGCAATCCAGGTTTTTGAATATGATTTTGAAAGCCTGTTTTTTTAGATCGTCCTCAAACGAGTTAAGGTCATGAGAGGTTCATCGATTTTGATATCTTTTATAATGACTCAGATTGACTCTAAACGAATTGAGTGTAACAGGAGTTCATGATATTACGAACATCAGCATTTTGGGTTTTCAATTTTGCAGATTGCATCCAAGCCAGTTGACTTAAAAATGGACTTCACGATTTTAAGAACTCAAAATTTTGGTTTCTAAATTCTTCGGATTAACTCTGAACGAATAAAATTTAATGCATCTTTACAATTTAATATCCTTCAATCTTTAGATTCATTATAAATGAATGAAAATCGGTAGGACTAGAACTTCATGCTTTTGAGAGCCCCAAGAAAATTGTTAACTCAGTAGTCGACACTTCACTCTAAACTGGTTGAATCCGCTGAGTTTTTGCTATATACAGCGTTCATAAGAAATTTCTCAATAGGAAGCACCTCAATAACTTTGAAAGGAAAGGTCTTTGAGTGTGCACGCTAGGTCTATTCACAGTAAAGTGATCATTCCCGATCGAATAAAAGGGATTGCAGCGCCCCTAGTGGAGAATTTAAAAAGTTTGAATGATAAATGTAGCAACAAAGCGAGATAGACTGAAAAACCAAATTATAAAGTTGTGGAGCATTGCATAATGAGTAGGGATCGATACCAGGAACGAACGAAATGTGTGTACGGAAGGATAAGCAGAGGGGCGGGTGGCAGAGCCGTGAATCCCCGATGGTGGGAGATAGGTTCGAACTCTGAACATTTAGATTGCTGATCTGTCGGCGTGGTGGCCGAACGGTCAAGGCGAGCGTTTCCAGCGATTGATCGGCCGCCGCGTTGTGGGTTCGAGTCTCACGTAAAACATGGATGTTGTGTGATGTGGGCGCAGTGTGTTCCGCCCCCCTTTGGTGCGCCTGGGGCAACGTCCTAGGACGGCGAAATGATTCACGATTACGGCCGAATATAGGGCGAATGACGTAGAGTCTAGTGCCTGGCCACTGGAAAAAAAAAGATTGCTGATCTCTTACTGTGCCGTTAGGCTCAAAAGAATTCTTCGGGCCCGAAGGTTTAATCGTGGATGTCTTTCATAGAAGTGAGTGACGCAATGCAGTCCCGCCACAGATATAAATACTTGTCAAAAAGTTTTATGATCAGGTCCTCTAACAGTCTGACCCTTACAACTTGTCAAAATAAGCGGAAATATTCTTTCTTGAATTTAAATATACATGGTCTCTGACGAATTAAATTTTAAACAGGCTTTACACTAGATTTCTGTTCATATAAGTGTTGTTTATTGTATTATTTCTGAATAAGACTGCAATTTACCTATAACTACTGCATTCAATTCACCTATAACTACTGCATTCAATTCACCTATAACTACTGCATTCAATTCACCTATAACTACTGCATTCAATTCACCTATAACTACTGCATTCAATTCACCTATATTACTTTTCACCTATAACTACTGTATTCAATTCACCTATAACTACTGTATTCAATTCACCTATAACTACTGCATTCAATTCACCTATAACTACTGCATTCAATTCACCTATAACTACTGTATTCAATTCACCTATAACTACTGTATTCAATTCACCTATAACTACTGTATTCAATTCACCTATAACTACTGTATTCAATTCACCTATAACTACTGCATTCAGTTCACCTATATTACTTTTCACCTATAACTACTGCATTCAAATCACCTATATTACTTTTCACCTATAACTACTGCATTCAATTCACCTATAACTACTGCATTCAGTTCACCTATATTACTTTTCACCTATAACTACTGCATTCAAATCACCTATATTACTTTTCACCTATAACTACTGCATTCAATTCACCTATAACTACTGCATTCAATTCACCTATATTACTTTTCACCTATAACTACTGCATTCAATTCACCTATAACTACTGCATTCAATTCACCTATATTACTTTTCACCTATAACTACTGTATTCAATTCACCTATATTTCAGTTCAAATAAGTGTTGTTCACTGTATCATTCCTGTATAGGACAGCAATTCACCTATAACCATATTGTGTGAAATAAATGTCTTGTGTAACAGTTTATATCGATTCCTACTCATAAGATAATGCTCTACAACTAATTCTCTACAAATTTGTAATTAGCATTTTCATCTATCGCGTTTTATTCAGAGTTCTTATCTTAACTTTTTTAATTATTCACTAGGGTCGCTGCTATCACTTATATTCGATATATCATGGTCGCTTTGCTGTAACTAAACCTAATGCGCATACTCAGATCTTTTCTTACAAAATTGTGTTTTAAGAATTTTCATAGGAACCCTGATGAATAAATGAGACATTGCTAAGCACTTACGGCTACTGCCACTGGTGTAAGAGAAATTTATGATAGTCCTATGTGACTGGTAGTGCCCATGTGACTGATGGTTCCATGTCACTTCATCTGCAACTCCTACGGGTTAAACATTACGGTACTATATCAGATCAACATAGGCCCCATTTTGTCTAGAACCTTTTCAACAAATCAATAAGTAAAAACACAAAGGATAAGGACATTTCCATGTTAAGAAATATAGATGAAAGGCCTTTTATATTAAAAATTCTATCAATTTTATGTCTTGTCCAATTTTTACCCACGAGATTTTCATTTGTATCCTTTACCTTTATGTTTGTTTCATCTGTACCTATTTCTTAGGGCTCAGTAACTCAGAGACATTGACTTATTTTCGATTTGTTGGAAGTCATTTAATATTGTTCAGATTTGTGCCATCTTGTTGGAAGTCGTTTAATATTGTTGAGATTTGTGCCATCTTGTTAGAAGTCGTTTAATATTGTTGAGACTTGTGCCATCTTGTTGGAAGTGGTTGAAGTCGTTATCAAATTCGCTGGCTATATTTCATTTGCTCTATTCGCAAGCTATATTTTATTCCATAACCATTATTGGGACAAAAATATGGCAATATCTACTTAAACATGATGTTTTTGTGCATAAATCGAGTAGTTTCACACAAAAAAATATACCCCCCAAAAGTTGTGTTTTTTCGAAAAATGCTTTAACATTTACAAAAAGCCTCTGGATCATTTAATGTTAGTTTTTCTCAAGTTGTTGTTCTCAACTGAATCTCAATAAAAAATTTACACACTGAAATCATCTTTGCTGTAAAATATGTGGTTTGATGACCCAAATAAAATATTGTACAGAAAAGTTTGCTAGCTCACCTTTTAAATTTACAATACATTTTGAAGTGTAAGCAGCTATTAAAAAGTAAAATTTAGCATACCGTTTTTTTACAGAATAAATAATCTATACGGTATTTTAAAGCCAATATATGAAAGATATCTTATTTTCTGGATGGAAAAGTAAATTTTATAATCATCTTGGTACATAATTCCTAAACAAGGATATCGATTTATTTCTGGTTGAAAGTATTTACTTAATAGTCTTTAATTTTTTAAGGCTTATTTAATTTTTACAATGTTTTTCTTTTTAAATGTAAAAAGAAAAGTCTTATGTGAGCAGCATACGCCTTTCCCTACACATTGTAAGTACTTTATTTCTTTAAATGCGAAATCAAGCGCCTGGCCCATAGCAAAATAAAATAAATAAACCCACTGCGAAATAATGATGAACAAATTTTTAATGTTGAAAAGTATACTGGCATTGTGAGCTTTTCTGAATTACAACCTAGAAAATTAGTTTGAAGTACCAAATTAACTTATATTTCACGCAAAGCTAACTTGACAATTGGGAATATTGCAACATCTGCTAAGCAATCTACCTTACCAGTATACATACCAGTATATATTAAGCGCTATGCATACCATTATATTGTAACATGTTAATTGTAATTTCATCAATTTGGCGCTATTTTCTTAACTTTAACGTCAATTTGGTGACATTTTCGTCAATTTGCCCCCACATTAGAAATATTTTGAATTGGAGATATTTCGCCAAATGAGGCACCTATGTCGCCAAGGCCAAAATTATCGCCAAGTGTTGCATATTTGATACTTACTATTGTTCATTCTTTCGTGTTCTTCTAGATATATTTATTTGAAAAGCGTGCAATACCTCGAGAACGGTTCAAGCTAGCGTTCTACAGTTTGCGCCATTCGTTTTAGGATAAAAGAAAAATACATACAAAATGATTATCTCTTTAACAATATTGAATGTCCTGATTTTTTTATGATTTTGTTTTAAATTCATTCGAAAATTCGGTGATCTTCTGAACATTCGATCGTGTTTAAAATCATTTGGTTCCCAGTATTCACGAATCGTAAAAATCGTAACGAATTACGTTTGAAACGCTCCATTCATTTGTGAGATATCGCATCCACAGACAGACTCACACATATATCACCTTAAAAACCTTTGATTCGAATCCAGGGATGCTTGAAGCGTACTCTTCCGTGGAAAACTCGAATTCGAATTTTTGATCACAATACTTTGTCTATACATTATACTATGTATATAGGGAAAGTCACAATCCGTAATATCTCTAGAACAGGGTACATTATTGTCTTAACTGTAAGCGTTATTTGCTTTTAAAGAAATTTTCCTGTAAAAATTGGCTCTTAACAATGGCTGATTTTAAGAATGTTATTTGATATGGGTTTTTTTTTATTCCAGAAGTTAAATTTAGGGCTATAGATGGAACCTTTACCGTTTACCTATCAGAATTCGTAGAATTTTATTTGAGTAACTCAATTTGTTCGAAAAATATCGTACTTAAACATTCAAAAGTATCATTTCGAAAATGGTGGATTCCTATTCAATGTTTTTCAAAACTTGTATAATGTAAATATGAATCCCGTACCGAACTCATATAATTGTTTAGCTAATTGTAGATTGTGATGACAGTAAAAGGAACATAGAGAAAAAATACGACTGCATAAAATCCTCTGAAATTGTTTTATAGCTAATTTGTGTTATTTTTTGTCTTTATTGCAATTTTACTTTCCCTATTATATATAGTATATGCGAAAGAGAAGTAGTATGAAGGAGCCAAATATTCTTGGACACGAATCAACACTTTTAAATGCCTGTGGATCTATAGACACGATATCTCTGGAACAAATTAAGCAAATAAAGTAAAATTTGGTACAGTTATTTATATCGGTTGTTAGAGATGTGTTGAGTTTCAGAATGAACAATCCAGATTAAAGTATTACTCGCTTTCTGAAAAAAAAATTCGATAATAATAAAAAAAGTTGAGATAAATGTATTCAGAAATACTACGAAAATTACTATTTTGTATGGGATATTTTTTATTAAAAATAGAATGTCATGATTTATAGAACGCTAACGTACGCCATTCTCGAGATATTACACTTTTCTGATTTTTGATTAAAATAAATAATAGAAAATTAAATATACTTACTATTAGAAAATGCGAGGATACGCTGTAAATACTTTGAATTGAAAGTATTTTTTAAATTTATCACAAGAGCCTGATATCACTCAAAATACTCGAGTGATTTCCTTGAAATTTGGCATTGCTGTTTGCATTGCCAACAACAATCCTTTTGCTTTAATCTATGTCTATTATAAAACCTATTTTTTTTCCTTTTATTATTATATTATTTTATTATTATATTAATCTACAATTATAATGGTGTCCAAAATTACCTTTACATACAAGAAGCGCAGGTGCTGTAAACAATGCATTTTTTCCTGCGAAATTCTGATATTCAAGATTCGATTTCGATGTTTATCGACTCAGAACAGTTTTCTATGGCTCCAAAGTATCATTTGAATAAAATCTTTGAGGTAGCGAACTGTCGGCCGCCACTGTAGATGGGCAAGATCTGATGGAAGTGGAAAATTGTCGCATGATTAATTTTTTATCATATATGCACTCATATTCGAATTTTCAGTTCGCATTTGTATGTTGAGATTTTAAGTATCACCCCCCCCCCCTCTCCACCACCACCACACAAATAAAAATCTATTCAATTGTATTGAATAGTTATTCAGAAATCTGTGTTTTTTTGCATGTAAAGGTAATTTTGGACACCATTGTATTTTGTACGAGAATAGCGAAATTTGTTTTAGCTTTCAATGAAGATCGTGTAATGCACTCATCAGATTTCTTATAATATTGATTTTGCATGGAAGGTCAATATTGAATTCACGTGAGGTCTGGGACGGGTTTCCAACTTTTAGCCCTAAACAGTAAAAGTAAAATTCCACATGAACTCTTCATGCGAGGCTCATAAGGGAAGCCCATGGATGCCGTGTGGATTTTACGGAAAGAAGTTTATAAATTGCCACACATGGACGCTTCTTAGCAACCCTTAACCATTTAACGCTGTTAGTTGGCCACTGAATCTTGATTTTCGAACTGGAACTCTAGGTAAAGGTGTTCGTAGTTAAAAAGGTATCAAAATCTTAAGGCGCAAGTAGTTGAGGCCGCAAGTAGTTAAAGCCGCAAGAAGTTAAGTAGTTAAAGCCGCAAGTAGATAAGTAGTTAAAGCCGCAAGTAGTTAAGTAGTTAAAGCCGCAAGTAGTTAAGTAGTTAAAGCCGCAAGTAGTTAAGTAGTTAAAGCCGCAAGTAGTTAAGTAGTTAAAGCCGCAAGTAGTTAAGTAGTTAAAGCCGCAAGTAGTTAAAGCCGCAAGTAGTTAAGTAGTTAAAGCCGCAAGTAGTTAAAGCCGCAAGTAGTTAAGGCCGCAAGTAGTTAAGACCACATTGTGCAACTTCCCATGTGCTTTCTGACGTGAGCGTTCTTATGGGGGACGCAGTGCCTGTAAAAGCTGCATTACATTCAAAAACTTCCCTCTGTGGTTTTCCCTTCGTGTATTTCCCGCATTATACGGGTTGCTTCCCTATGAGAAAAGCCCCCGTCAGAAAGCCCACGGGGAAGTTGTTACGTGTGATGCGCCCTTAAAATTGTCAATTGACCGTTAAAACAAAGTATGAATACAGTCAATAAAACTTTCGTCAAATCATGCGGACGGAGACTTTATACAATAAAATGTTTTAAAAATCATCACCAGGGAATATTTGGCACTGAAGGGAGTAAAAAAACACACCAAAAAATGTGGTCTAGAAACACGGAATTTTGAGTTAAATAAAACAAGCTTTTTTAAAACCCTGGTTTTGGATCGAAAAATTTTAATATATTTTTCTAAGCACAGCAGCATTGCCATTCTCTTTATTAAACAGCTTCTTAAAGATAAACCCTTTCAGCGTGTTCATAAGCACTATAACAACAAACTTCCATTGTGTGTCTATACATTAATGAATGGGTCATTGGAAGTTGTGTCGTAGTGAAATTATAATCATTTTCGCCACCCACAGTGCTAAATGATTTCCTATTTTAAGGTAGGAAATTGTTCCTACTAAATTTGCGAGTGGTGTATGGACTTAATAACATCACTGTTATTAGGTTAGACTAAACCGTTCCTAATATTTTTCATATTTTTTTTAACTTTAACGAATTGGCACTAAAGTTCCGAAAGAACAGAGATATGTCTCTTGAGGAGTTTACATTTACTTCTCGATGGACGGCATTTGTTAATTTTAAAAAAGTGAAATTGAAAAGAAAATTAACTTTAAATTTCAAATTCTCTGTAATTTAAAATAAATGGGAATTTTATGTTGTTTGGTCAAATAGATATATATAAAGAAAAAATAATTTATTTCTGTAAGGAAAGTCATGTACTACTTACCTAAGAAATTTTATTTGATAAGATTAATCCTATCTCATCATACAATTTACTAAAACTACAAAAATGATAGTCTCTTTGGAACAGGTCGGTGAAGCGAAGATACTTTCTACATTGAGGTCCGCGTATGTATTGTGAAGATATAAAAAAAAGATGCGCTATAACCAATATTCCTAAAACAGGTAAAAATTTTTAAGTGTGAAACAAACAGAATGACTATCTAACTGCATATTGGGAAATAAAAACCATTTTATTTCCTGATTGAAATGTATTGCTCTTTTATTAACGTTGAAAGAGAAAGCTAACTTTCTTTTGAACATTTTAAAACATTTGCATAGCACTCTTGTTATTTCCTCCAAATTCTCACCATAGTTAACATTAGAGGGCTTTGGAACCGTAACGCAAATTTTGTAGGTTTCCCACAGAAAACTTTGATATCTTCCTCTTTTTAAATCAATTTTGGCTTGTCGGGTTTCATCAGACGTATTATCAGCAACTGTAGCAATAATGACATTATCGGCCTTTCGTACTTCTCTTTCAAAACAATCATTAATCATATAATCATTAATCATATAAACACCTTGATTTATCTGTATCTATCTCTGGGTAACTCTGCTACCAAATGTTGCCAAACGTGTTACTATCACGGATAAATCTTTCAATTTAGATACTAACCCAGACCATCAGCATTTTCATAACCCTCCACGTGAACACTCAATTTTTCCAATTACCCATTGACTTCCACCTTCATGACTGCTTGAATTCAGTGTTAATATTACTCGCAGAAACCGGAGCGTTCAAAATGTTTGCTTGAACGCATTTAGTTTTTCTCTTTTTTTCTTCAAAGAAATATTTCAAATATAAATTATTGTTCTGTTAAACCTTTTCACATCAGAGCGATCGCATTGTCGAAAGCAATAAATATAAATATTTTCTCCTTTCAAATTATTTTCAATTTTTCTTCCTTAGTAATCTTAAATTCACAGTTATTTTTTCTTCTAAAGGCTTGGATATAATTAAAAATAACTTATTTCTTTTAAAACTGACGCCACGGGCGTCAGGGTTATATTCTAGTTAAAAATAACATTTAGTGAAATTCATTTTTCTCGTAATCTATTCTTCATATAAAGGATTATAGGATTTTTCCTGAAACCCCAGCATGTTTCCGGCTCTGATTGCCGATGAACATCACGCCAGACATCCTTTAAAAATTCGCATTCAATCTTCATGTGTTTAGGCGATCTTAACGTATCTGGGGATGTGTTTAGGAAAGTGTTTAGGCTCAACGTATCTGGAGGTAAATCTTTGTTGCCAAACTAATTGCTGCATTTGGGATTTTGCATTTACTCTTTAAGAAATTCCATGAAAATAATTTCCCCCCTTAATTCTCCCACAGTAAAATCTTTGCAATATCCGATGCACAGGTATCTATCTAATGGTTCGCTACTACGTTCGATA
Organism: Amaurobius ferox; assembly: GCA_951213105.1. Taxonomy (NCBI): domain Eukaryota; kingdom Metazoa; phylum Arthropoda; class Arachnida; order Araneae; family Amaurobiidae; genus Amaurobius; species Amaurobius ferox. The sequence continues at coordinate 94,554,058 of OX578148.1, forward strand.
TACGTTTAACATTATGAAAGTTTTGCAAATCAAAGTGGCAGAAAAGGATTCGTAATGCCGCCCAGGCGGTGAAGTGGATAGCGTCTTCGGCTGCTGTCTGATGGACTTTGGTTCGAATCCCGATGTTTATTGAGGCAAGTCAGTCTTCCGCCTTCTGGGTCCTCGCCTAAATGTGAAGCTGCACCCCCTCCGACCTTCGTCAGTGATGCTTGTTTGTAATAAACTTTGTTCTACGTCTCGTGTGTCTTTCTTCGTTCTTTTCTGCGTCACTGGTCCTATATCCGCTGTACCGAAACAGGAGGTCATTAGAAACAACAACAAGGATTCGTAATAAATGATATTTCGTTGCATCTTGGCTCTTTATAAATGGGCTCCACTGCATTTCTAGATTGAACGTATTGGCGATAAAGATTATATAGGATTTGATAAGAATGTTAAAATTAGTGATATTCATCGCTTTTACAACCAGTGGACTTGTAAGTTAATTCTTAGTTAGATGGATCTGTAATGTTACGAATGTGTCTTATTGGATTCACTTTTGAAAATCAGACTGAGAAAACACCCGTACAGGCAACCTTTTCTATGACGTGAATCTAGGGTTGCCATATGCTAAAGTTCGGAAGAGGGTTGCCAATTTCGGCGATTTATCGCCAATTTGCCAAATTTTTGAAGGTTCGAGAAACACCGCGAAATAACCACTACTCTACGACATATGAGATATTTCCAGAAGTTTCTATAGTGTCTATAAAAGGAATCATCACTCAGTTGGAGAGCAGTTGACGAATTACTGTCTTGTGAAATGACTTTCGTCAACGTTTTGATAATAGTATCTGTTAATGGAGCATTTAAGTGTTATTTGACTGTATATTGTTCCTGTTTACGCTATGCTTGTGAATAAACGTGTTAGTTATCCAGACATTTGGACTCATTCTTGTATCCTGAGCGCGATATGTTGTAACAAATAAGAACTGGTTTTCAAGGGTGAGAGCATTTTACACGTTCGTAACGGTACAGTGAAACCATACTGTGTAAAAAGTACTGCATAATAAAAGTTTATCCTATGAATCAAAGTAATTGTTTTCTATAGTGAGTGGATAAAACACGAAAGAAGTTTCGATAAATAACAAACACTCATTTTATTCAACGAAAACTTTAATAAACAAAATTATTTACAAAACAACTGAGCAAAGTCTGACAAGCACTCGAGTAGTAAGGTATGCGTACATAGGAAAAGCTCAAATTTCAATCAGCTGCATGAACAACAAATATGTGTGCATCAATCGCGTCTCTCATATAGGAAACCAAAATGAAATTATACCCTGTTTATAATGCACTAATTAGGACCAGAAAATCTGCACTTTAAACCAAAATAGGAATTAAGCCTAGACGATTTCTTAATGTTTTCTTAACATGTACTTTATGAGAAAAATTGGTACAATGTACGTTATAGTAAAAATTCGTACAATGTACGTTATAGTAAAAATTGATACACAGTACGGTATGGTAAAAATTGGATTAAGATCAGGAGAGGATTTACATGATATGAGGCCTAAGCGGTATTATATTTGGTTGGGACAGATAATATTCTGTGACCCCAAAATGTATGTTTATTTTGTGTAAAGTGACGTCATATAATTTTATGAGTTTTAGCATTTATGCTGAACTTCATTAATTATTTTAAGTAAAACCAAATTAGTTTAATTTGCGTAAAACCAGTAAAAAAACATTGAATCATAAAAATCAAGCCTTGGATCCAAGGTGGAAAAAACATCGGATTGAGGACATGTGGGGCCCCAATTCTTCTATAGCCCTGGATCCCAATTATATATTGGGCATAACTCGTACTAGATAATCATCAATGTTTGGCTTCAAAATATAGAGGCCGCAAACAATTTAATCCGGTACAGCTATTGACAGTAGCATTTTGGCACAGATAAAGACGGTTAGTCATAGATTTTTTCAAATTCAACTTCTATTTTTCTCATAATAATTTCTAATTTGTCTCATAAGTAGAAGTCAATTTTGAACAGCTTCAATATTTTTTTTATTATTTCTTTAGATATAAAAAACGATATTTTGCATAATTAAGAAACATTTTACGGTAATTTCAAAAGGAGTAAAATATTAAAATTCGGGGGGAACCTTTACGTGCCGCTTAGCCCATTAATCGCTAAATATGCCCCTGGGTAAGATGTACGTAAACTAATGCTGCATTGTTTATCGAAAAGTAAGGGAAGAAACTCCGCAATCTGGGGGCATTCTTCTGAATATGTTTACAGAGTTGCATAATTTCTTTTCTTACAATTGCAACGGAGATTATAAAACATTTGATCTCAAGTTATGTTAATAATTTTAAAAATGTTTATTTCATAAAACATTTATATTTACATAATTTACAAAGAGAGGTTAAAAGTCCTCCTACAATATTATTCATCCAATTAATAAAAAGCTAAAATATTTTATATTTATAATTGTTTATAAAAATATGCATTGGAGAATCATTCAAAATAAGATCAATTGTAAGAAAAATAAGATATTTTTTAGATTTCTTCTTTTTTCTTCAGAATTTCAGTAATAAGTTTGTAATGACACACCTTATTTTTATTAAATGCAAGTTCTAAGCAAAACCAAAAGCACTCTTAACTCAAGTTTTTAACAGCACATCACACATTTTTACACTGGTTGCAAAACACATAATAGACAAATTGCATCAAGAAGTTTTAAATGGCAAACATTGGCTAACTAACCACTTGAAGATACGATATGTTTAAATTTCTGCTGAAGCATGGGCTTTGACAGATGAAAAATCTTCTCCTGGAAGTTAAACTTTTAAAGCTTTTGCAGAATCACTTTTATCTTTTGTCAACATGGCACAAGCAATGTAGTTGTGTTGTTGGCACTGCAACTATATTCACACACACACACATAAAAAAAAAGATCACAGGCACTGTCACAAGCACCGACTATAAGTATGTCTTCTGTCGCATGTATCACACTGTACTTCACAACAATACTGAAATCTACAGTTACAGTTTACTCTATGTGTCCTTCTCACAGCCTCAAAGCCTCGACCACAGCACAATAGTTCACAACCATCAACACCTATCGATGTGTAATTGCAGTGCCTGCCTTGAGTTCCCAGAGAGCCGATTTTCTTGTCTGGTTCGCAAAAAGTTGGCGATTCTTCTGTGTATACAATGTCCTCTTTCTCTGGTGGCTTGATGGTGGCGCCTTCTGGGACGAACCCTTGACCATCATTTCCTGCCATGACTTTGGCAGCACCGTCAAATTTTTCTTTTAAGTGGTTGCCAACTTCTCGGAAAAGTGGGAGTTTCCTCCAGGTTGATTTGACAGCACACGACCCAGACATGCCGTGGCATTTATAGACGAGTTTCATGTATCTTTTCACGGCCTGCAACAAAGAAACATGGATGCAATTGTGAAGAACTATACGAATTTATGAGACAGGTGAAAAACAGTATTTACGAAGTACTTTTAAAAGATGTTTAAAGAAGTTTTTTTTTACAGTCACAAAATCCAATTATAGAGAGAGCTTTGTTTAGTTCTAAAACTCATAGAATAACCATTCGCTCTGGTTAGCAGGATGCATTTTTATTTGCTGTAATTTTGCGAGTTTCCGGAATGACTGAGAAATGCTATCATACCTTAAAGTTGGCATCAAATTACGCCACTTACATATATCATTAAAAAAAGTTAACTATTTGATTTAAACTTAAATTCAGAAATGGTGGCAAAATTAAATACGCGTTAAGCAAGCACTTCTGAAAAAGCGTATAATAATTGGAAGATAAGCACGACATACGTGTTGCTTGTCAAATTCAGCCAAAGCACTGGTCTTTGGCGATCAAAATTCTATTTATTATTTATTTCCGGATTATCTACTGGGATTTAGCTTCTGAAATTGACTGAATTTATTCTTTATACGTATGCAAAATAATCTGTATTTTTTTCAAACAGATTTATTTAACAGTGGGATTTAAAAACAAGGGAATGCTTTAAACAAAACTTTATCTAATTTATCGATCTTATCTAATTTTAATAAAATTCGAGGTACATGTTTAAATACTGAAGCAACATTTTTTTTTTCATTTTCTTATAATACTGTATAGAAAAAAAATATTAATATGCCGAAAAATTTCAAATTCGAGATTTTGACTAAAAAGCACATTGAACACCTCCCAACATAATACATTAGAAATGTCTGGAATCAATTTTTTTCTGTTTACCTTATAGCTAATGTATTTTTTCATCATTATTTTGATGCGGATCATCTGCTTTTATGAAATTGCAAAGACGTTATTTTTATTAAACTGGGGCATAGAAAATTTTCAAGTGGTCCGTTTATTTTAGACCACACTGTATGTTTCTTGCAGCTATCTATCTCCCGATCCAACGTCGATGCTACATGCCTATAGGATAAAAACTCAATAGCTGGCCAGTAAAATACGTATAAATCGTGTCCACCAGCAAGCACACTGTCAGGGCCGTAGCCAGGCAGGGAGCAGAGGGGCTAAGTCCCCCCCACAGGTATACTCAGCCTCTCTGATAAACATTAAATTTTTAGTAGTGATACGAAATTTTATATAAAATGTCATTCAAATTTTGCATAAAAATTTCCTTGAGATTTACTTACACATTACTTCGTTTAAAAGATTTTTTAATTTAACTGAATTTGCAATTATACTAATGATCAATTTATTTACATATATAATTTAAAAATATTTTAAAAATATGACAATGGTATTTAGGATACTTTTGTATTACTCTAGTTTTCACTATTATACATTATAGAGTCAAAATCAACTGTTAAGTAGGTAAGAGTTAATATTAAGCGTTAACTTGTATTAACATACAGAATGTTTCTACATATTATTAACAGCTTTATTACTAGTTAATGCGGACATTAAAATCAATTGTAATTATTATATGTATTAATATTCCTATCCGGTGGTCGAGTCTGATAGCTGGATTGCCGGGTTGTGGGTTCGAATCCCGCCAGCGGGCATGGATGTTATGTAGTCAAGGCAAAGTCAGACTTCTGCCCTTTAGGAGCCTCAATAAAAAGTGAAGCTGCATATTCTCCCCTTCGCCATGGAACCAGGGGTCTAGTGGACGTGGTGATAGGCGCTCCTCACCACGGGGGATAATTCAACAACATATATTAATATTGATGTATAGTAGCCATATGGATATTAATAATCAGCTCTTGGCTTGCAAATATAAATATGCAATTATTTGTTAATAATTTATATGAATTGAAATATATAATAGTAACTATTATGGTTTATAAATGCTAATGATTGTGTTTTTGGTGAGCCCCTTCTTTAAGACTGTTGAGCCCTGCTTGAATTTCTATCCAGACCTTCTTCAATTTCGCTGCGACCGGTGCTGAAGCCAATGATAAAACCGTCCACGGGTGGGCACATGGTCCCTGTGGTAAGAGGCCAAGTGACCTTGGTTTTGCATTTGGTCGGCACTCGACATGTTAAGAACTGAAAATATTTTGAAAACGTTTGCAAATATGACATTCTGTTCATGCATCTCCGTGATAGGTAAACACTAGGCTCAAAAGCGTCCATTGCGAAAAAGTTTCATTGTTGAAATAGGCTTACCAGTCTTCCCGATTCGTAGTTATGTGTCAACAGCAAGGTTTTTAAGTCGCTTCGCCTTCTGAATCTATCGTCCATAAATTCTTTTGACTTCCTGTAGCCGAAGTTGATGTTGTCGCTGCAGCCGCCCCATTCCCAGCGCCCCTCCGCCGTTTCCTGGGGCGGCGGTGGCTCGGGGGTGGAGGGTCCTGTCGTCCGTTCGCAGGTGCAGTCCAGCAGCTGCCCATAGCTGCAAGCCTGGGTGATGGAGTAGATTATGCCAGCTGCCGTGATGGCGTTGACGAAACCTGTTTCACGAGTGTCTGGAAATAAATGAAGGAATGACAAATGTATTTTTTATAAAATCACAAAATTATACGCAAGATTCATAGTCCGATTCATTCCGGTTCAGAAACCAATTTCGATGAATCGGTTTTGCTCTTGGAGATAGACTACGTAGACCAAACTAGAGTTTTCTTTAAAAATAAAGACAACAAAAAAAATTGGTCGTAATTAAATGTATTTTGTTAAAATCTCCTTTCTACGTACTAAAATTACAAGGTCCTGGTGCTTCATCAGTGGTGAAGTGAAAATAAGTGGCGAACATGTGCTTAAATACAGGCCATAACCGTCAGACAAAATTTACATATTAATCATTTTACATTTTTACGAGACATTTAAAATATATAAATAGAATGGATACACGTCAATTTTAATAAACTTTTAAATTAAAGACAACTAAAATAGGTTTTAAAAGTCATTTAATAAAACTTCCTCGAAGTACATAAATTTACAAAGCCAAAGCGCTTTCGGGCATCACCATGCTCGTCATCAATCAGTGGCGAACGCCACTGATGACGAGCATGGTGATGCCCGAAAGCGCTTTGGCTTTGTAAATTTATGTACTTCGAGGAAGGAGTTTTATTAAATGACTTTTAAAACCTATTTTGGTTGTCTTTAATTTAAAAATTTTAAATATAATTTAATTATAAAATACAATAAAAGCGAAAGGTTCATAAATTAAATGATAGGCAATAGGAATGTAGTCAAAAAGCGAAATAAAGCATCTACTAAATATTCAGAAAATGGCTGTGTCATTTTAGTACGTCGTAAAAGGAGATTTTAATTAAAAAAAAAACTTTTAATTATAGCCGATTTTTTGGTTGTCTTTATTTTTAAAATATTAATTATTTTGACGTGTTTCTATACCATTTTCTTACAAACTAGAGTGTTCGGACAGAGACTTAGAATATAATTCCAGATTGTAAAATATCTTTGAAATCGCGCAAAGATCGAACTCAGTCAGGCCCCGGTCGGGATTGGTAAAGTCTGAAATTCAGAGCCACGCAGTTCTCAATCACGGACAGCCAACTTTTTATTAGGAATTATCATTTTTATTTTCTCGCACGTTGTATAGAGAAAGTACTGTTTTTCAGAAAATTTCCGATTTCGAGATTTTGATGTCAATATATGTTTTAAGACCTAAGCACGTTTCGGCTATTTTTGGAGTGATGTTAGTTTGTCTGTCTGATGTCTGTGGTCGATTTCTTATGTAAACAATAGCAGCCACAAATATTAATAGATTTTCACAAAACACTATATCCGACTTCGTTGTAAAGAAATCTAGAACTAGATAGAATTCTTTTAAATTCGAGCAAAAATTTTGATTTTTATTTGAAATTTTATATTTTTTTAGCATGGCAGCATAAGACAAAATTTGACATAATCATGCATAAAAGGGTTTATTTATGAATCAATGATCACGTGACTTAATATTTTCAATCATTGTTGTGAAAAATAGCCAGGATACAAATATTTTGTTCGTGACGTCATGCCCCCCTCTCCCAAGAGGGGATAAAGTTATCCCCGGGGTACATTGTCAAGTATGGTATCAGTCGAGATATTTTTTCAAGCCCTTTAAAGTGAAAGGTAACACGCTATAATTTTAATCATTTGGACCCATGATGCCGATTTTTTAATTTTTTCTTGTAAAATTTGAAAGAAATTAATTCCTGTATGAGAAAATAGAGTTAAGCCACATCCCAATTAATTTCTGTGTGTACGTATGTGTAGAGAGAGAAAGAGTAAAATTAACATCTTAAAATTCGAATATCTGGTGTTCTTCAAGAGTCGAAATTTCAACAATTCTAACCAATTCAAGTGCTTCAAATTATCTTTCGAAATGTTAAATTTTTATTACATCTTTGAATTTAATTTTCAGTTATCGTGTCCGCATACGCATTGATATTGATACCCTTCCAAAATTGCTTGAAACGTGTTCAGGAGACTTTAAAGCGTGTATTTTAGTCCAAACGATATATGAGATACATTATGTATAATTCTTGTATAATAGTATTAGAAAGCGAAATATTTCTTAAATATTCTCTTATACAGTATTTAAAAAATATTTTTCTTGCACAATAGTAAAAAAAGCGAAATATTTCTTAAATAGTTTCTTATACAGTAGAAATATTTTCTTGTACAATAACATAATGTGAATTATTTCTTGCATATTCGGCTATATAATGTAAAAATAATATATTTTTTTTTTTGTACGATAGTGTAGGAAAATAAATTATTTCTTAAATGTCCAGATAAAACTGGTCATTCTAATCTCACACGAAAAGTTAAATGTGCTCAGATACATTAATATTTGGTAAAAGCTTATAAATAATCCTTTTGAGGAAACCAACGTAATTCACATCATTTAATTCTTTCTCACGATTATCTCTCTATCAAAATTCAGCGGTTTCTGTGTTTCGGCTACTCTAGTCAAAGACCATACAAACATACCCAGAGAACAATATGCCAGGAAAAATCTTCAAAATGGCGCTAATATTCAGAAAATATGCGGTGGAGGATATAGCAATTATGCATAATGGGCTCTCACTGAATAAACAATGAAGTTCTCTTGGGAAGACAGATTGAACTCATCCATATAAAAATTAGGCTCATCTTCCATATTTCAATTGTTTGGCATCTTTTTTTCCTTTTTAGCGTTTTGAATCTTTCCTTTCCTTTTAGTTTTTAGCATCTTTCTTTCTTTTCAGCTTTTTGAATCTTTTCTTTCCTTTTAGTTTTTACCATCTTTCTTTCTTTTTAACTTTTTGAATCTTTCATTTCCTTTTAGTTTTTAGCATCTTTCTTTTTTTTAGCTTCTTAAATCTTTGCTTTCCTTTTAGTTTTTAGCATCTTTCTTTCTTTTCAGCTTTTTGAATCTTTTCTTTCCTTTTAGTTTTTAGCATCTTTCTTTCTTTTCAGCTTTTTCAATCTTTTCTTTCCTTTTAGTTTTTAGCATCTTTCTTTCTTTTCAGCTTTTTCAATCTTTTCTTTCCTTTTAGTTTTTAGCATCTTTCTTTCTTTTCAGCTTTTTGAATCTTTTCTTTCCTTTTAGTTTTTACCATCTTTCTTTCTTTTTAACTTTTTGAATCTTTCATTTCCTTTTAGTTTTTTTAGCATCTTTCCTTTTTTTAGCTTCTTGAATCTTTTCTTTCCTTTTAGTTTTTAGCATCTTTCTTTCTTTTCAGCTTTTTCAATTTTTTCTTTCCTTTTAGTTTTTAGCATCTTTCTTTCTTTTTAGTTTTTAACTCTAAATATGAGTCAAAATGATCCACGGGACGATGCTTTATATGCATGTTAGATATCATTGAAAAAAAAATATGATGTAGCCAGCACATGACTTTACCTACAGACTCAATATTATTTTCTCTTTCTTAACCCATTAAATTGAGTTTTAATTGCAGAAAATAACATATAGATTATTATTTGAAATAAAACTTCGAATTCAGAGTAATTTCAAATAATTTTCCATGTTACACTGTAAAACATTCTGCAACCTTTGTTCATTTTTCTCAGGAACTTGATAATTTCACAAACTATAAGAAAAGCCTCAATTACATGCGTTAATGAAAATCCCAACTTCATTTATGAAGTATTCAGCTAATGGTAATCTGCCGAAGAGTTATTTTGTATTTTTACATATATATATATATATATATATATATATTACCATAACTATCAGGAACCTTACTCCTCATTACGAACAGCTGACTCCCCCGAAACTTTTTGTAATATGCTTGCAAATGTTTTACAGCGTATTTTGTGCAATTAAAACTAATTGGGGAAGAGAAAATAAATTTGAATTTGTAGGTAAAGTCATATGCTGGCCACATCAGATTTTTTTTAATGATGTTGAACATAATTAAAATGGATACACGTCAATTCCAACAAACTATTAAGACAACCAACCAATCATAAATTTAAAGTCATTTAATAAAACCCCCTTTCTTGACGTACATAAGATTACAAAGCCAAAGCGTTTTCGGGCATCACCATGCCCTTCATCAGTGGCGAAATGAAAATTACAGTGCCAACATTTGTTGGCACTGTAATTTTTATTTACATGACTTTATAAACTTAAGATTGGTTGGTCTTTAATTTCATAGATGTTTAGCGTGTATATGGAGTATCGTCCGGAAGATTATTTTGATTCATCATAGAGCAGCATGTTTCTTTTTTTAAGGTCAAAAGCTAAAAAGCCAAACGGCTGAAATACGGAAAATGGGCCAAAAATTATACCGTTACTGATCAAAACTTTTCTATTGGAAATGAAGAAGACTCAATGTTTGAGTCACAGAGATGGTATTTTTCAGCTGCCAGCAGTGATACAGTAAAAATAATCTTACTAATTTCCCAAACCTTATCAAAATTTCCTCGCCAATTGATATGACAAAAATGCAAAATACGGGCAGTATGTTTTATTAAATTTTCAGATGTAATTTTTAAACTCAGGAATGAAACAAAATATTTAATTTTTATTTGTTTTACATTATCTGTATATAGGGTTCTTTATAAAAAGCCATTAATCATCCTAGTAACTTTGTAAGGAAAGATCTATGACTGTATAAGCTATATCTATCTATAGTAAAGTGAATATGAACAATTGAATAAAAGAGATTGCAGCACCCTTAGCGGAAAATTGAAGTATAAGGAGCAAAAAAAAATAGACGAAAAATGTCAATTATAAAATTGAGGAACATTGTCTGTGTAAGGTTGACAATAAAACTGTTAGAGAAGACATTTGTTTTGAACATTAGGGTTAATGGCGAAGGGCTGTTCTATTCGGGAATGCTAAAAGAAACAACGCACTTACATGCACAGGAGGTTAATGCTCTGTGCATTAAAATTCCAGTTCTAAATGCCCTCCACTAGCAAAAATGCACTGGATAGAACAGCCCAGTGGTTAGCGCGAGGGAATTGCACTCGGACGACCCGGGTTTAGTTCCCGGCTCTGCCCAAGCTGTCCCCGTATTCACGCGGAGTACGGGCACTTTAAATATGTAGGTCCGTAAGTTCTTACGAGAGGTTGATGGTAGGGTTACGGTCTAAATTGGGTGGCACTTTTTGGCTGTCCAAACAGATACCTTACACCTTTGGGTAGTTCGGACGGTCTGGGCGAAGATCAACAATGCGCATTTAAATTCGAGAAAGAATATGACAGCATACTGGCGGTATGGCAGCATTGCAGGTGTCACCGTATTACAGCATCTAGCAACCGATAAAATATAGCGGGTATTTATGGCTTTCATGTACGCTTTTTGTGCGTTCCTGATGCAGATTCCTACTTGGACAGTGTTATATGTTGGCGCGTTCTTGTTCCTAAATTCTCCAATTATCCGTTGAGGGCGCTGCAATCACTTTTAGTCGGTGGGACCCAATCATTTTACTAATATCCCTAGACTTAACTTGCGCACATAAAGACCTTTCATTCCAAAGTTATTCGGGTTCATAAGGACTTTACTAGTAGCCCTTTATATAAAAGGCACAGTCCTCACTGATTCAATTGAATGACTCTTCATCGTAGTTCCTCCGTGAAGGATTCATCAAAGTAGCTCCTAGTAAGTTCGTCGTGGATCTCCACGCTAAGAAAATATATTTCTGTAAGGATGATATTTCTATAAGAGGGCGAGAAGTAACTGAGATGAACCAAATCCATGATCATCGTATCTCCACAACTTCCAGGGCTAAAAATTTTGGAATTTTACAAGTATGTCCCTGGAGCCAACGGCCGTACCGTGCTAAAAACATCGTTTCTCGTTAGATCACCGAAGTCAGGCAGCATCGGGCGCGGTTAGTACTTGTGTGGGTGACCACCTGGGAACACCGCGTGCTGTTGGCACATTTCGGGCGCAGTAGCTCGGTGGTTTGCGTGCTGGATTTGCACGCTGCCACAACTGCCGCCGTGTTCATGCGGAGTGCGATCACGTTAAACATGTGGGTCCGTAAGTCCTTCCGAGAGGTTGGTGGTAGGGGAAGGAGGGTACGGTCCTTGTGGATGCCTCCCCCACTGGGTTCCGATCTAAATTGGGTGGCACTTCCCGGCCATCCAAACAGTTACCTTACACCTTTCTGGTAGGTCGGACGGTCTGGGTCTCAACAACAAGTATGTCCCTGATGGGTGAAGAAATAAGAATAGGAAGGACATTTCTGTAACTCTTAGAGCTGAAAAGACGTGCTAAAACAGGTAGGGACCTATTATTGCGAAAACTCCTTTGAGATAGGAACGTAAAATAATTTTTTCAGGGGGGGGGGGATGACCATCGTGTGTCATGGGTGAATTGTAACAGTAAACCTAAGGGTATGTGAAGAGACATGACCGAACGGTTTTTTTGGTGATTTTTGCTCTCCGTCACCCTCCATTCTGCGAATTAAAACTTTTCTGGTATGTTTCATGAGAGTCATAGATGGGGCTGTCATTTTATCGCGGTGGTAAAACGAGGCAAAATTCGAGGAAAGACCGCGGGGTAAATTTTACCTCCGAGGATTTAACACTGACATTTCTAAAAGAAAAAGTCTACTAGTTACGAAGTAGTAATATAAGTAACTACTACGTGAATCAATATTGCATTATTTTAATCATCTAAGGAGCTCCGTCCCATGTTCGCTATCTCCACCAACCCCCGTAACTTGCTGGCGGTCGTAGAGCTTGATTCGCGAGCTATTTCAAACCAAGCTAAAGTTAAATCGAAAATCAGTTTATTTCATCTTGCTTCTCTATTATTTTTCTACACATGTACCAAATTTCATGTTTCTGTATGTAGTTTTTACAGTACGAGAACCGAGAAATTCGAGTAACGCAGCGATCTTCGCCTCTTACTTACTGGCGCTTGCTGAGTTCGCTTTGCGAGCTGTTTCAAGCAAAACTGAAGTTTAATTCGAGAAACGGTTTTCTTTTCAACATGTTATCTTATCCTTTCTCTGTAAATATATCAAATTTCATATTTCTGTATGCTATAGTTTTTGCAGTACGAGAGCGAGAAACTCTATAGACGCGCAGATACGGAAGACCATTTTTCACTCCAGAAGTACATCAAAATTTTAAAAAAAGGCCCAGTCCTACAAACATGCAACTATGTGGATATATGCTTGTAAAAATTCATGGTCTTTCTATTAGTCTGCCCAGAACGCAAATTCGCAGCTCGAACTTTTATTTGACAGCCGACGTGGTTGTCGAGTGGTTAAAGGCAAGCGTTTCCGTAGCAATCGCTCGACCGCCACGTTGTGGGTTCGAGCCCCACGTAAGGCATGGATGTTTGTGTTGTGGGCGCAATGTGATCCGCCCCCTCTGGTGCGCCTGGGGCAACGTCAATGGACGGCTAAATAGTTCACATTCTGGCCGCTGTAATAAAGGCGAATGACGAAGGTCAAAAGTGTCTGGCCATTTGAAAAAAAAAACTTGACATTAAATATTCCTTAAGCTAAAGTTTAAATTGAAAAACTGTTTATTGCAGCGTATTTCCCTACAAGTGTACCAAATTTTATATTTTTGTATGCTATAGTTTTTGCAGTACGAAGCAAAGAATCTCGAGAAACGAGAAATTTGTCAAAAAGCGGCGGCGTCAAGTTTCTAATTTAGTTTTTTCCCCATATCTCTCATAGTTTCCAAAATAGGGGCGATTCCAAAGTTTGCCACTAAGGGGCGCTGTGGTTACTCTCATCTGATAGTGCATGGTTATTTTACTATACCAATATCCAACTCCCATACGTGTAGCTGTGTTTGTTCCGAAGTTATTTAGCTGGGGGCCTTGAACCACCTGTATACGGTTAAGGTGGATTTATGTCACGAGCTACGAAAACTCATCAATCGTTCTACAGTCTACTGTGAGCTTTGGTCTTCCTCAGAAGTTTCATCCAATTAGTCCCCCTTAGAGAAATGTTTCTTCAATTTTTTATATTTAACGCCTCAAAGTCCTTTTCCACCCAATCGCTCCATTTCAACTTCAGTTTTCATCTAGGTCTCTTCTGTGTGTACATAAAAATTTTCTTTGATTCTGCTGTTAATTTTTAACAAATGCCCTGCCCATTTTATTCTGTTAATTTTTAATGTATTTCATTATATCAAAATCTTTATATAATCCGTATAATTGAAAATTGTATCTCCTCCAAATATTATTTTCATGAATTCTACCAAAAATGCTTTACAATATTTTTCTCTCAAAGATGCAAAAAGCTTTTTCATCATGTCCTGTAAGAATCCAGGTTTCTGAAGCATAAATTTAGGTAAGTCTTATTATAAGTACTTTAGGTAATTGTAATTTAGTTCTTCTCCAAATCAGGTGATCTGAAAAAAAATTTTAATCCATGAAAAGATCGATTTGCAGTTATAATTCGAACTTTGATTTCTAAACTAATATTTTCTCAGTTTGATAACCCATGCAGTTAAAATGCTGCACAGATTCAAATTAGTGCAAACCAGCCTCAAATACGAAAAAACTGGTAAAAGCCGTGTATATTGTTTTGTCTTGCTTAATTTACAGATGCATTTTATCAGCAGCGCTTTCCAAAACAAAAAGGACATCTCTAGTGGTTCCAGCTATAACACCGATGTCATCAGCATATGCAAGAATTTGAGCAGATTCGTGGTAAATAGTTTCTTTACTGTTGATATTAGAATCTCGAATTACTTTCTCCAGGGCTGAATTGAAAAGTAGGCAGACATAGCGGTAAGAACTGTCGAATAAATCTTAGTAGCAGAGTACTAAGTGTAAACTTCATCTGTTCTGTAGATCAAAAGAGCATAATCGTAAGAGATAATTTAACTAAGTTTTAATCGCGAGAAAGTTAAAAGCATGGACTCCCATACACTGTAAAACATTTACAAGCATGTTACTGAAAGATTCAAGGGAATCATCTGCCGTAATGGAGAGTAAGGTTCCTGATAGTTATGATTATATATATATATATATATATATATATATATATATATAATGCTTCAGACGATAATTAGTTGAATATTTCAGAAATGAAACTGGGATTTTCATGAACGCCTGTAATTGCGGCTTTTTTGATAGTTTGCCGACATTATCAATAAAGTGGCTGAAAGAAAATGAGCAAAGGTTGCAGAAAGTTTTAATCATATAGGTGGTAAAGGAGGGCACTTGCCCTCTCCTGAATGTTCAAGGTCACAAAGGCAGGCATCAAGCTAATTTATATTATACGTCTTATCCTTGAGTTTTCGCTCTCACCCTTAAAAAAATGTTCTATGGGCGCCCATGGTTAAAAATGTATGCGCAAAACCAGAAAGTTAATATAAAGTGATTTAGATTGTCGAAAAATCAAAAAGGCTTAAAAGTTTTTGTTACATGCATGAAATGCTGAAAAGATCCTGATGTTGCGATTGGAGAGTAAAAAATGTTACTTACTTACCTCTCTGTAAAACTTTCTTCAGAGATCGTTTCGCTGTGGTGCAGTTCCATCTCCTGAACCGGAACTGGTGCTGGCACTCGTGTATCCCGAGCTTGGACCCTTCCCCGATGGCCGTAACAACTTCCGGTTCTTTGCGGCAGATCTGCGCCTGCTTCCCCCGAAGTCGACGAGTCTTTCGACAAATGCGACCAGGATCGAGCACAAGATGTCGACCCATAGCCCTAAGAGTAAAATAAAAATTGGAATTATGTCATAAAATTCAATTTTTTCTGTAGTATGCAATAAAAGTGCTTTATGATTAACCCCTTAAGTTCCACCGACGTAAAACTACGTCTCGTGCAAGCTAATAAATGCTACTACTATGACGTTTTCCTTAGTTATCTTTTACTTTGGAGCATAAATAATCGTACAGCTTTGCTTTGAGTAAGAGTTAAAGTTACTAAAGATGATACCTTTATGAACACCGATACCTTCTCTGAATTTTACAAGCACTTGAAGGTTTAAAATTAAAGATGCATTGTATTCACAATACCGATTTTCAACTAGTATATGTGAAGAATTGTAATTGCGAATACAACATAACTATACAGTTACAATATCACACTGCTATATAGAAGGTGTTCACACATTTTTGTAACGATTTTGAAAATATATATATATATAAAGAAATATAAGAATTTTATTTTCTAATATGTTCAGTCTGATTGGCCTTTTGTTGAACTATCATATTGTATCTTCATTTCCAAGATAAGAGCTTTTCTTAAAATATCAAGGCTGATTTTGTTCCACTGATCCACCACAATCTTCCAAAGTCCATCCAATGTTTTGGGATGCCGCTTATAAAGAGCTTGTTTTAAAAGTCTAAATACACAGTAATCCATAGGAGACAGATCGGGAACTTGGGAGGGATGCATTTAAATGGAATAGCCTCAATTCCGGTTTAATTTCTCATTTTTTCAGAAAATATAGCAGTAGATGTAGAGGTATGGCTGGTAGCCTTATCCTGATGGAACTTAACACAGCGAAGATTGTTTGGGTAAAGTGATGGAATGTCTTTTTTGAAAACAGGTGTTAAAACATATTTCTGATAGTAATCCGAGTTAATTTTGACATTTTTTCTACTTTTGTTATTTTAAGTTTTCCGTTATAAGAGAATCCAGCAACAACCATAAAACCTTTACCAAAACTTCTCTTGTTTCCTCTGAACCAACTTTTGTTGGATATGCATTTTTTACCTTTTCCCCAGTTAAATGTAAACTTTGACTTTTATTTCCTTTTTTATTAATTGTGCCACTTAATTTACGTGTAGAAATATTAAAACCATGCTTTTCACATCTTTTTTTAATAACCGAATTTATATTGAACCGAAACCGTATTTATAATTCAGTAAGAGTATTTCTCTTCGTAATGCGCAAGAATATAGCCTTTGATCCATTGTTTATTTTCTAGCGACATTTTAAAGCAAAGAATATTTTTAATGATGCAGACGATAATTAAACCCTATTCCGACTTGATGCCAGTCAGGGTTTTTTTAATTTAAATTTAATTCATGGAGAAAGTCAAAATCGTTACAAAAATGTGTGAACACCCTCTGTAGCTACACTTTAAACAATTCTATGATATCTTTATTGAAAAAGAAAGATGTACATTCTGTGAAGAAACTAATATTTTCTAACGAAAAAAATTTCTTTGTGTCATAAGCGCAGACATTCTACGTATAGAAGACTTTCTGCGAGCTGTAAGTTCCATGTTTAACGAATGGTTCATGCTTTAGCCTTCAAATCGTGTCGAATGCATCAAGCATACACACACTCGTTGTGGTTCATAATCCACTTTTAAATGTAGGTAATTGAAGATTGTTCTTATTTAAACGATACTGAAGGTGGTAAGCAAACTTCGATTTCATCTTCACACTGTAAAACATTTGCAAGCATGTTACTGAAAGTTTCAGGGGAATCAACTGTCCGTAATAGGGAGTAAGGTTCCTGATAGTTATGATAATATATATGTAAAAATACAAAAATAACGCTTCCGTAGACGATAATTAGCTGAATATTTCAGAAACGAAGCAGGAATTTTCATGAACGCCTAGTAACTGGGGCTTTTCTGTTAGTTTACTCATTTTTTAGCTACTTTGTTGATAATTTCGGCAAAGATTGCAGAAAGTTTTACAGTGCAGCAATACTTTTTCTGACAACTTTATGGCGATACTTTATGTTAAAACATTTCACTCTGGTAAGAAGGCTATATAACATCTCTGTATTACGCTCTGGTACAAAGGCTGCAATTCTGATAGTGTGGATTCAACTTTAACTGACGTCAATTTTAGCATGCAACAGGCAGTGCAATTGTGTTTGAAAAGGTTAACCATTCCACCCCAAACTTCTTGCGTTCTAAATGGCTAGTGGTCACTTAATGTGACACCTATATACACTTAAAGTTCTGAATATCAAAAACTGTTACAAATTTGAAGCATACATACGGAATGGCGCTCATTTTTGAGAGGCAAGGTGGTGCAAGATTTTTGAAAAAATATCGGTGTAGTCACCCCTAATTCGAATTTTCTAATTTTTTTTCATTGATCTAAAATCTGAGACTGATCAAATAACACAAAATCGAGATTCTGGTTCGAGGGAAAGGGATCGTTCATTTTGAAAAGTGATTTTGAATATTTTGATATGCATTGTCACCCCTTAATTCGAATTTTCGAAATATTATGTTTTTCGTTGACCTGGAAGCTAATGAGAGCTAATCGAATGAGACCAAAACAAAGATTGTAGTTGGCGTGGAAGTGCTCGTTAATTTGGCAAAGGGATTCTGATTGTTTCAATTGTTCCTTCGAACGGTCACCACAATTCGAATATTCAAAATTTTAGATTTAATCTCGTAGTCTCGAAGCTGAGACGGATCGAACAGCACCCAAACCAAGATTCTAGCTATAGTGAAAGTACTGGATAATTTTGATACATCACTCACTAACACAGTTGCTTATCAAGTGCATTCATTATCAAGTGCTCGCCAAGTGGTAAAAAAATGTGGAATCTCTGCTCTAAAGCAATATATTTTCTTTTTTACTGTTTTGACAAATTTTAAAATGACAAGAACACTGCTGTGCTAATTTCATTAAAATATTCTATATTATTCTTTTTCCAATTTACCTTTTCATTATTGGTACCCCCCCAAAAGGCTAAGATAAATGTCATGATTTCTTATTATGCACTTTATATATACCTTAATTAGCAAAAGGAGAAAAAAAATTTGGTATTCATTTTAAAATAATAAATTCTGATTATCATGGATATTTTATTTTAAAAATATAAAAATCTATTTAAAGTTTTATGAATTAGTATTTTTGATTATAAAATAAAATATGAATAACATATGCTTTAAAATGGATGTTACCAATAACACTGTTTTTTTTTTTAATTTATTTTTGGGATTCTAAATAGTTTTGGTTTCAAAAGTTTTGGATTTTATTTGAGAAAAGTAGGATTGTTTTTGGGGGATGTAGGATTTATTTAGGAAAAGTAGTATTTGTATTTGGGAAATGTTTGGAGAATTATTCAATTTACTATTGAATGACGCTGTTGACGAGTCATTCGATGGCGGATTGAGTGACCCTATTGACGAGTCATTCAATGGTGGATTGAATGACTCTGTTGACGAGTCATTCAATGGCACATTCAATGACTCTGTTGACGAGTCATTTAATGGCGGATTGAATAACTGTTGACGAGTCATTCAATGGCAAATTGAATGACTCTGTTGACGAGTTATTCAATGGTAGATTTAATGATTCTTTGTTGACGTATTATTTCATTGAAACATTTAAAATATACAGCCAGACGTCGATAATGGATCTAGATATAAATGCAAATTTGCAATGAGTATTTAAACATTTTTCTAAAGTTACGAACACTAACAGCGAAATAATTACAGATTTTACAAGCGCAAAACATAAAATGATTTGGAAATATATTACCACGCCTATAGATCACAACTAAAATGCTGCACAAATAATGTGTCGTAAGCATACCTCATTTGTGCAGCATTTTACGTTGTTATCAAAATTTGTTTGTAACTTTATTGTAACATATACCTGATACGCTTTTTTCTGTGTTAAATATATCCGTGCTGGGAAAACAATTTTAACAGTTTCTGATTGTTAGTAATTGATAGTCCGGGTCACACTTCACCTTGGCAACATATTTGTCGACTTTGATAACAAATCTGGCGAAATTTCGCCAACTTGCCGATTTTTTCGAAAGTCTGAGAAACAAAGTGATTGGACTTGAATTTTCCGAGTTATGTAGATTTCTGGGAACCAACCCTCCGTAGAAAGTATATAAAATGACTCATTGTTCATAAAGTGAAGTTACGTGATGAAAGTGAATTGTAAATATTTCATATTTTTAAGAACAAGATCTTCGTAATCAAGAATTATTTGAGCATTTATTTTCTGTTTTATTGTATACCACAATTGTTTTGAAACTTTAATAAATATGAAATAGAATATTACGAACTGTATTTTGTTCCTGTTTACGCATGCTGCTACTTTGGAATAAAGCGTGTGTTATTTAGATATTTAAACTCATTCTCATATCTTGAGAAACACACCTATTGTAAGGTATAAGTTATATCAGTATTTATAGTTTGACGACATTTCTGTTTCAAGCGGAATTTACTCGGACTATACATTAAGGATTTTCGTTTGACAACATTTCCTGACCTTCAGGTTTGATCTAAATTGTTGTCCAAATCATGAACACATTCAAATTATCATTACGAGCAGTTTAATGAAATGTAAGTGATTAACGTTTTCCACAATTTTTGATTTTTTCGCCAATGTAATTTATTCGCGCGCTAATAGTTATGTCTTTTTAATCACAATTGTATTGTTCTTGAGTTATCTTTGGTGTGAAAATACTACGTTTTGTTTATTAGCAACAATTTTTATTGTTTTACCTATTACAACGTATTTTTCTAGTTTTATTAAATGCTGCATTTACGCGTGATTAAAAACAGTCATAAAATTTTAAAAAAAATGTATAAATACATTTTTAATCGAAGAAATTGTTTTATCGTCTGCATAGTTCTGTTTAATTATTCCATGTGAACCTTGACGTACTTTCAGCAAATGAAACAGGAAGAACCGGAAGGACAAAATATCTCTGGGTCAGTAATGGAACTTCCTGATCTGACGTCACTTCCTGCGTCTAGAACTATCGAAAGCAATTGACGCTTGGCCGTAATAATCGCTTCTCCTTGTCCTCCCACCTACGCGAAGACTCTCGATTCCTATTGTTTTCCACCAACTAAGTGAAAACATGAAAACTTCCTTTCAGAAAATGTGATTGATTTTTGTTAAAGACTTTAAACTAAATTTTCTAGTAAGAAAAAAGTAACTGTTGTGAATGGAATGTTTTTTATGTATTTTGATGGAGTAAGCGCTAAATCACTTATTCTTCATTTTCGTTATATGCTACATAATATCATCATAATATCATAGTTCACAAGTATTTTATAATCATTTTCGCACATGTGTTTTGAAGTGAGGTGATAATGTTGTTCATGTGGCAAGCAGAAACGTTCATTTTCCAATTTCATCATGGAACACTAAAAATTCATAATTTTATTCAGCGAATGTTTACAATTCTTCTGTGTTTTTTTCTTTCCACGTATCTTTTTTTTCTATATTTCGTTGGCAATAAATTTTTCCCTGCGTCACATGATGAAACGATTTATTGACAGACTCATTCATGTCTTTGCTGGTGTAGTTGCTCTGCCTTTCTATCCTGATGGAGAAGGCTCCATTTTGCCTTCAAGACCAGGCTTTTAATCAACGGTTCATGCTTCCTTTCTACCCAAACCATTCGACTTATTTATTGCTCCTTAAAGTGCAATGTCCTTGGTGAAACATTGGTGCACTGATACGAGATATTTTGTTTTGCTTACAAAAAAAGAGGAAGTTAAATAAACTTGAGGATTCTAAACATGTTTAATAACTAATGAGATTTGAACAGAATAGATGGAAATATACATATGCATTTATGTCCCAGCAGGAAAGTTTATAGATTAACTTTAATTTAAAATCTTATCAGATATATTATATAACTTTAATTTATATACCGCCAAACAAGTTAGTAAGATAGTTTGTTAATTTGGCGCGAAATCTATAGTCGAAGTATCCATATCCAGATGAAATCAGGGCGAAAACTAAAAGTGCTAGATATAAGCAGCCATTTGTCACCTTTTGAAAGCATGTAAATGAAACAAATGAATCTGAAAAAATCAAATAAGCTTACTGAAATTTACTGCCGTTGTATTTTGCAAAATGTTATTCCCCCAAAGCCATTTCGGTTCTATCGGACTAGAGCTACAACCTATTTTTTTTTATTGCCTACTATTTAGACATTGATGTTCGTGCTCTTATCACGGAAATTAAAAAATATTTTGCCTATCTTTACTGTTTTACATAATGTGTCAAGATATAAAGATTATGGCGTTACGTGTATTCTTTCTTGAGTTATCGATAGGGCCGCCTTAACTCTTGCCGGTGTTCTTAGGTAAACTTTAGGACTGGCCTATGAAAAGTAGTATATATTTTTACCTTAAGCACAGGATGTGAGCCCCACAGCTTCGTGCGCCTTTCCAGCATTTGCCTACATTGACTTTTTGGTATTCTGCCTTAGTTACTGAGTCCATAGCTCACACACATAAACAGACCTAACATAAAAACACATAACATAAACAGATTTGATTCCTACAAGACAACTGGCTTTCTGATTCCTACAGGACAACTGGCTTTCTGATTCCTACAGGACAACTGGCTTTCTGATTCCTACAGGACAACTGGCTTTCTGATTCCTACAGGACAACTGGCTTTCTGATTCCTACAGGACAACTGGCTTTCTGATTCCTACAGGATAACTGGCTTTTAGATTCCTACAAGACAACTGGCTGCTTTACAAAACAACTGGCTTCTAGATTCCTACAGGACAACTGGCTTTTAGATTCCTACAAGTCACCTGGCGGTCAGATTTCTACATGACAGCTAGATTTCAGATTTCTACAGGACAGCTGGCTTTCAGATTTCTACAGAACAGCTGGCTTTCTGATTCCTACAGGACAGTTAACGTTATTTTTTCTGCAGTCAGTATATATTTTTACAATGCACATCTCGCAGGAATTTTTCTTATAAGGTCTAGTTATGTATAAAAGTCGAAACGTGATGTGTACAAAAACTCTGAACGAAGAAAATTGAAAAACGATCCGATAATAATTACAAAGCCTTGCAAACATCGTTTCAGACAAATTACCATAATTACTACAAACATATTTCAGATATAATAAGCAGAGTAACACCAATGCTTCTATTAAAAATAACTCGCTAATGTTCTTGACGTCCTCAATGCTTAATTACCGAGGACGAAACTCTGAGCCTCGAGTAAAAGAAGCTATTGCGAGAGAAGGAATTTCAAGTGTGTGGCATTATTTCTATTATTGAGGATGATAGATTGCATTCCATAAATACCCTCACACCTATTAGAAGAGTTACATAAGTCGCGTAAATGAACCAGTGACATATTTTCTGGAACATGTTTTTGGGTTCATCAACGTGCTTTTTCCTTGCTGAAATAATAAGATGAAATGTTATAGGAACTATAGCTTCCATAATTTCCGTGCGCATTAAAACAAATTTAAGATGACTGTCATGTTTCAATAGGAAATCGAACCACCAGTTTTCGAAAAGAGACGATGTTCGTTGAATTACAAGAAATTAAAGTAACCTACTCAAAATCGTATTAAGCCCCTCTCCCATTTTTCTTCATTGCTGTTCCTTGATACAATGTCATAAAATGTAATGTATAATTGCTGTAAACGTCGTTATGTAATATAATCACAAGAGGTTATTTTAATAAAATTCGCCCTTCTATCACTTATAGCAAATTCCTATGATATTATTGAACTCGGTGTACCTGAAAACGTATAAAATTATATACAATCACCTTATATTAAACTTCATTAAGTTATCAATCAAAAATCTTGATATAGTGAATCGTGAAATAATTATAACATGCGTGACCAGAACTTTTTTAAACACTATACCTAGTACAACTACCTAAAACTTAAAACAAACATTTCTGGCTCTGGGACTTCCAACAGAACTTTCCTAGCTAATTCACTAATTAGGAAATCAGAAATGAAGAGGTAGAAAAGCGTGAAATATTTCTGTGCATCAACATTTGTGACATATAAAGTCAGTATTCTCCTATCACTTGCTCCGATTGCACGTTTGCCTGGTAGTGTGACTGTAACCGTTACATGTCAACCGTTTCATCATCGATAACTAAGTTTGTAGTCCGATTGGGGCAAAATAAACTGCTTTCTATGAATCTGTCAAAGCTGTATCATTAAAAGGGAAAAAAAATAATAATTCAAGAAAATATCGAAACTTTTCCTTGGGTACCTTGAATCATCATCCCACACAAGAAACCTTTTCCCATAAGAAATATGGGAAAGAAATAATTTCACATTAATCTATAACGAGTAATAGACTTAACCACTAGTTTTTTTTTCTGTATCTCTGCATTATCAGGTGTTAGCCTTGCACGAGTTAAAGTGCAAGGTTATAGAAAGGAACATGGCGTTTCTAAATATCGTTAATCTAAGTTTATGGATTTCACGTACGACAGAAATAGCGGTAGGAGGTCAAGTAATTATCGGCGTAAATTTAATGGAGCATAAAATAGGATAACCGCCTGATGAGGAACATAAAAATTGTTCTAAAGTAAGTTTTGGAAAACGCAGGTGCTGCGTTTTAAAAGATAGTCAATCGTAGGTTTCTGCCATGAAGTTGTTCTTTGAGTAATGTACTAAGATATGCAAATAAAATTGAAGCAGAACTCCGGAAATTTAACGAAATAATATAAATGCAATGTGATGCGTTGCATTCTGTTTATTCTAAGTTATGTTTAAATTAGTATTGCTACTACGTATCCTCTGGAATAGTGGGTGTGCGCCCAGGATACAAAAATGAGCCCAAATTTTTGGATAACTAACACGTTTATTCATAAGTACAGGGTAATAAGAACAATATACGGTAAAACAGCACTGAAATGATCTACTAATTTCACATTCTCGAACATTGACGTATATCATTTCACAAAATAACAGCTATTATTCTCAAAACATTCACGAATATCGCAGTTCAATGTAGCTCGTATCACGTCAACTGCTTGCTCTCCAACTGAGGGATAACACCTTTCATAGACTCTCAATAGAAACTTCTAGAAATCTCTTGTATCTCGTAGAATATACGTTATTTCGAGGTGTTTCTCTACCCTTTGTAAAGTCGCCAAATTGGCGATAAATCGCCAAATGTGACAATCCCCTTCGGACATCAGCATATGGAAATCCTATATTCTCGTCATGGGAAAGGTTGCCTGTAGGGGTGTTAAAGAGACTCCAGTAACCGAATTTTACACTTTCGTAACAGTATTTAGGCCTGTCAAAAACAGAGAAATTAACTCTCTAAAAAAAGTTGTATCATATGTCTTAATTGATAATATGCATACTTTGGGTTCGAGGCTACACAATTACGAAGTTCAATTTTATCTATATAGATAGAGTTCGTTAAATGTGACTGACACCTGCACGTTTAATAAAAGTTTGAATATCAAAACATTTTCATATTTAAACACAAAAATGGCGCACAATTTATAGTTCTATTAACACTTAAATTGCGGTATGTAAAACAATGTTTCTTTTCCGATCACTGGATGTTGCTTTTTATCGTAACCTTTTCAGACATCTAATAATCAATTAATTATAACATTATTTTTTAATTGCTTGATTAAAATAATAATCAGCAGACGATTTCGGTATTTAACTCAGTTACCATGGTTATCACAATGGAATCTTTAAATCAATGGATTTATTTATAGTTAAAAAAAAATGCTGCTGTAACACTTACAAATGGAATTAAAAGCAGTCAATCACCGTAAGCAAGAAGTCGACCATTGAAGGACATGTAGACAGAAGGTCATCTAAATTTTAAGTGAGATCCTACCAAAATTCCGTGAAATTCTGTGCAGCCGTTATTATTCATTGATGATGAAACAGATAAAACGATTTTTGCTTTTATTTATGTAGCCGAGCAGCATACCCGTTCTTCGTACGGAGTATGTCATATAAAGAAACTTATAATTCGCAATCATGTGCAAATTCTGTTAAAATATTAAATTTATTGCTCCTAAAGAGAAGTTTAAGAATATCTGTTCTCACTATGCAAAATTATCTTCACGGGCAGATCTGAAGAATAAAACATCCTGGCCCCTTTTGTAAGCAAATTTACAAAAAAAAAAGGAATTGAATCAATATATGAAACCCCGTACTACTTATATTGTTGCAGATTAGAAAATATGCCAGTGTGTTAGTAGAAGATTACCCGTATTACAATATGGGTCTCAAAAATATTTTTCAAAATAAGAGATGACGTAATAAATTGAAAATATCAATAATCTCTGTACTCTTTATACCAGAAGGTCGTAATTGATTCCAATATATGCCAATATATATCAAAACATATGCCAATATACCTGTACTACTTATATTCTCGTAGATTAGAAGATATACCCGTGTATTTGTAGAAGATTACTCGTACAACGTACAATATATGAGTTTAAACAATTTTTATCGTAATAAAACAATTGCATAATAACTTGAAAAATATCCATAATCCCTGAATCAATAATCCCCGAAAATATCAATAATAATAACGTTTAAACCTGAAGACCGTAATTGATATTATCCAGCCAAAAATGCTATAAGAAAAATCAAATTGTTTTTTTCTAAAATAGATTTTTATATCCATTTATTTATTATTCAACTCGAAAAAATAATAATTAAAATTAACAGACAGATTTCATTTAATTGCGCTTCTGAGCAACGTGATATGAGATAGAACCTTCCTCATAAACTGCGAAATTAAATAACCATTTTGATTTCTATATACTTTTCATTGTTCAGTAAAAGCTTGTGAAATATAAACCATGGAGATAGATTTCCCATTTAAATCATGTTTCAAACAATTTATATTTTCAGAAAGTGACTAATTGGCGAAAAAAATCTCTCATCAAACTCGGAGATAAAGTTTTAATTCGCTTTCAAACGATTTTCAAGCTATTTGTTTGGATAAACCACGGTGTTAAGAGCAGAACTCCTAGGAAAAAGTTTCTTTTTTCATTAATATCTCGGCAGCCCCTGGTCTTAGATACTTGAAACTTGGGCTAAATTTATGGGGAGCTATTTCAAGGCTATCCACAAAATTTCATCAAATTCGGTTCAGCAGTTCTTCCGTGATGATGAAACAAACGAAAATTTTGTTTTTTAATAATATCTCGAGAACCACTATTCGTAGAAACTCCAAACATGGACAAAATTTTAAGTGGGACTATTTCCAGGCTACTCACAAAATTTTATCAAATTCGGTTCAGCCGTTCTCCCGTGATGACGGGACAGACAGACAGATTTTCAATTTTATTTATATAGACTAGCAGCATACCCGTTCTTCGTACGGAGTATATAATATAAAAAAAACGTATAATTCGCAATCATGTGCAAATTCTGTTGAAATATTAAATTAATTGCTCATAAGATAAGTTTAAGAATATCTGTTCTCACTATGCGAAATTATATTCACGGGCAGACCTGAAGAATAAAACATCCTGGCCCCTTTTGTAAGTAAATTTACAAAAAAAAAGGAATTGAATCAATATATGCAACCCCGTACTAATTATATTTTCGCAGATTAGAAAATATGCCAGTGTGTTAGTAGAAGCTTACCCGTATTGCAATATGAGTCTCAAAAATATTTGCCAAAATAAAAAAGATGGCGTAATAAATTGAAAGTATCAAAAATCCCCGTAATCTTAATACCAGAAGGTCGTAATTGATTCCAATATATGCAAATATATATCAAAATATATGCCAATATACCTGTACTACTTATATTCTCGTAGATTAGAAGATATACCCATGCATTTGTAGAAGATTACTCGTACAACGTACTATATATGAGTTTCAACAATTTTCGGCTTAATAAAACAATGGCATAATAACTTGAAAATATCAATAATCCCTGAATCAACAGTCCCCGAAAATATCAATAATAATAATGTTTAAACCTGGGGACCGTAATTGATATTATCCAGTCAAAAATGCAATGCCAATGAAATTTATTTTATATACATATCTTTATTATTAAAATCGGAAAAGATTTAATATAAAATCGTATGCGGCATAACACATTGGATCCCTTGCTAAGCGACATGATATCATTTGCTTCAAATAAATTGATGGAAATCATATCGTCTGAATAATGCGATCTCCATGAAAGGTTTGGTGACATTTTAGTCAATTTAGCGATAACTTTAAAAATCGCCAAATTTATCGCCAAGTGGGACTGTAGAACAGATAGACCCATTTTGCGACAAATTGACGAAACATCATCACAATAATATTCCCTAACAAAATACAATTATTTTCATTTATTAAGCGCGATTTTATCAATTCCAGGATATTTTTATAGACTCACAAATACTTTTATCAATTTCGTGATATTAAAAAAATTCGTTAAATGTGTTACTAAGTAGGATGGATGGATTGATCGACAAATGCTACCGAAACATCATTTCAGTACTCTATTCTAAAAAGCAAATCATTGATTTGCGCCAATTTTATAAATTTGGAAACATTTCCGCTAATTTGGTAAAGTTTAAGAGAAGTTACCAAGTTATTTAGAGATATTCCGCTAAATTCGTAGCTCTGAATTTGCAGATCTGAAGAATAAAATATCCTGATCCCGTTTGTATATACTAAATGAAAACACTAAAATTGTATTATAAGATACACCCGTTCTAATCTTTTTCTGCTTCAACAATCGGCTAAATGAATTTATTGGGTAAACACACAATATATGAGTTTATTAGCTAAACACAATATATGAGCTGGAAACCACTTTGCTAACATAAATGAAAGTCATGTACGCGGTCGGCAATTTATATAATTAAAAGAACAATCAAACCGTTCATTTAAAAATATATTTTTACATCCATTTATTTATTATTCAAATAGAAAAAATAATAATAAATATTAACAACACATTTAATTTCATTCCGTTGCCGAGCAACATGATATAAGATAGAATCTTCCTCATAAAATGCAAAATTTAATAGCCATTTTTATTTCTTTATACTTTTCATTTTTCAGTAAAAGCTTGTATAATATAAACCAAGGAGATAGATTTCCCATTTAAATCATGTTTCAAACAATTGATGTTTTCAGAAAGTGACTATTTAGTGCAAAAAATCTCCCCCCAAACTCTGAGATACAGTTTTAATTCACTTTCAAACGATTTTCAAGCTTTTCGTTTGGATAAACCACGGAGTTAGAGAGGAGAACTCCTAAGAAAAAGTTTCGTTTTTCATTAATATCTCGACAACCCCTGGTCTTAGATACTCGAAACTTGGGCTAAATTTATGGGGGGCTATGTAAAGGCTATCCACAAAATTTCATCAAATTCGATTCAGCCGTTCTCCCGTGATGATGAGACAAACGAAAATATCGTTTTTTACTAATATCTCGAGAACCACTGATTGTAGAAACTCCATATATGGACTAAATTTTAAGTGGGACTATTTCCAGGCTACCCACAAAATTTCATCAAATTTGGTTCAGCCGTTCTCCCGTGATGATGAGACAGACAGACAGACAGATTTTCATTTTTATTTATATAGATTATATAGATTTACAAATGCATTTCTATTTTCAAAATTGAGCATATTTCTGCAGTTTACTTCATGATATGAAATTTATTATGTTCAGTCAAATCCTGTTTGATTAAAATAATAGTCTGCAGACGATTTCGGTATTTAAAACCAAACCAAATCCAAAGTTTTGGAATTTAGGTTATCCATAAAATTGTTATAGACCAGTCCAGGTGTCTTTTATACGTACTTACACAGAAACTTAATGTTGAAACTGTTACATGCCAAAGTTGTCTAGAACCTTATTATGACTTGCCCTAGGTATACACAGGTGCATGACCTACATCTTCCACTTTTGTGGACCCAGTTGCATAAATTGGTAACTGATGTCTGGTATAAAATTCATTCATAAAATTAATATTGATTATTGACAGAGTGATTCTTACTGTGTAAATACAATTTAAAAGAAAAGAGTTTTGGGCGGTGATTACTTAAAACTTTGTAACACAAAATATTTTCTTTTCTGAATAATGATATACATCAACAGAAAAAAGAACAAATATTGTCTTCACATGCTTAAATTTCAGAATCATTTTTACTTTCTCATACTATTGAATAAAGTACAGAGAAAGTGTTGTTTCCATGAAAATTTTCGATTTCGAAATTTTGATGCCAATATATGTTTTAAGACATTCCTGAACAGGTTCTGACTATATTTAGTGATGTTTGTCTGTCGTCGATCTCTTGGGTACAAATATTAATGGATTTTCAAGTAATTTTATATCTTGCAGTGAAAAATAGCCGCGGTATAATTTTTGCTTTCGTATCATCATTAGCACCCCTTCGGGGGAGGAGGGGGCAAGTGACCCACCCTGAGGGGGTACCTTGTCAAACTAAATATCAACCAAACAATTTCTTCACGCTCTTTACAACATAATATAATTGTAATCATTTGGACCAACAATACAGATTTTTCAATTTTTTTCTTGCAAAATTTGTCGAAAAGAAAACAAAAATCACAAGCTGCTTTAGAATGGATTCCGATATGAAAAAGTCAAATTGAAATCACTAATTTGTTGCATGCATGTGTGCGCAAGAGAAGTGGTTAGAAACTTTTTTCCCTCATACGTATGAGAAAACTTCAAATCAATATAACAACGGTGCTAAAATTAATATTACGTAAAATAGATAAAAGTTGTCTAATTAGTTAGCGTTGAATAATTAAACTGCTGTCTTTTCTCGTGGATGGAACAGGTTAAATCCTGTCACCTAATATTGCATACGGAAACCCAACCTTTTAACGATACTTAATAATTCTTTAAATTTGTGTAACTTTTATGATAAATCTATACGGAAATACGTCAAACATCCAGACCACTCGACTGACCCTAGGGTTTACAGCCGCTATTTGAGTGGCCAGTTAAGGAAATATGTGTAATATTTCTAGAACTGATTCATACCAACATTCTAAAATACGAGACATTGGTTTTCTTATAAAATGAATTACGTATAAAATGATTTTTTTTTTAACATGCTTGACTGTCCTGAATTTTTTTTACGATGTTTCCATAAAAATCGTTTTGATATTTGGCAGTTTCGGAATCTTGAACCGCGTTCATAATCAGTACGGTTCCTGTGTACACTGAGTACGACAATAGCGCCAAATATTATTCTAAAACGATCCATTCTTTCGTGAGGTATTGCGTCCATAAGCTTATGGACGCATACACATGCAGACACAGAGACACCTCTAAACCGTTTAGTTCGAGTTATGTATGCACACATTGCTGTTGTTGAGACCCAGACCGTCCGACCTACCGGAAAGGTGTAAGGTAACTGTTTGGACGGCCGGGAAGTGCCACCCAATTTAGACCGGAACCCAGTGGGGGGAGGCATTCACAGGGACCGTACCCTCCTTCCCCTACCACCAACCTCTCGGAAGGACTTACGGACCCACATGTTTAACGTGATCGTACTCCGCGTGAACACGGCGGTAGTTTTGGCAGTGGCTGGAATCGAACCGGGCCTACCGAGTGCAACTCCAGCGCGCTAACCAATGGGCTACCGCGCCCGTCGAAAACTCAAGTTCCAATTTTTTACCCCGTTACAATACTTTTCCTGTATATTATTAAAGGGTGTTTCAAAAAGATTGCACAACTAAATGTATTTTGAGTGGTTGGTCGTAGTCTTATGGTTCCAATTTAAGAAATGATTTAATTAAGAAAGTCATATTATGATCATGTGACACCGTTTTGTAGAAAAGTACAAAAAGTAACTAGGTAGTTTTTAATCCCACGAAACACTCCTTCATGTATAAAGAAAAGTACAAAAGAGGTACAGAAGACGAAAACGTACCAAGACAGACAAAGTACAGAAGACGAAAACGTCTTCCCAAAAATTTTTTGAAATGTCAAAATGGTTTGCTCCAAGTTCCCGTAGAGCCGGAACTATTCTTTCAGGTCTAAAGTATCCTGCTGAAGGATACTAACCCTCCCTCATGTCATACGTAGCCCTTTTTATCCGTAGTCCATTACTTGTCTTGCGGGAACTGAGCTGAAACCATTTGAGATTAAATCTAGATTACTATTTTCTGTACTGATGGATTTTTTTTTTACCAAGAAAAGTAAATATGCTATGTAAATATATTTTGTTAATATGTTGTAAATATGATTGTTAGTTAATGTGGAAAATGTTTTATTGAGTCTAATTATGATTTTGTCAAGCCAAGGCAGGTCCGTTTTGTTGTATTAATTTTCAGACCAAAGGTTGGTATTGCTTA
Organism: Amaurobius ferox; assembly: GCA_951213105.1. Taxonomy (NCBI): domain Eukaryota; kingdom Metazoa; phylum Arthropoda; class Arachnida; order Araneae; family Amaurobiidae; genus Amaurobius; species Amaurobius ferox. Next base: position 94,585,920 of record OX578148.1, read on the forward strand.
TTTAATAGAGGTCGGTTGATCACTGTAGGGATCAATCAGAGGATGAATTTCTTTTTACATTAAATCTAAATTGTTGGTGTTCTATTTTGGCTGGTTTTTAGGCTCGTCTGTTGCTTTATTTTGACGATGCCTTGATAATGTCGAGTTTTATAGTGATTTAGATTGGCGCGAACGGTGTCGGGCGCATTAGCATTGTTGTCGGGATGTCGGGTCGTTAGTTGGTCCTAGTATATCCGAATAATACGGGTCGTTAGTCGGGCTTCGTATATACGAATAATACGGGTCGTTAGTCGGGCTTCGTATATACGAATAAGACGGGTCGTTAGTTGGGCCTCGTATATCCAAATAAGACAGGTCGTTAGTTGGACCTCGTATACTGAATCGGACTTGTCGTTAGTTGAGCATCATATATCCGAATAGGACGGGTCGAGGGACGAAAAATTACCTTGAAATGATATTTTTGTGAGATTTCGATCATTTTTGCTGAAATATTTATCAACATGATTACGCAACAATGATATAGCAGACATTGCACATTTTACCTCACCGCCGAAAGTTATTTATTCATGTTCCTTTTTAATTTTTCAAATTTTAAATAAAATTTATCTTTCAATTTTAAACGAAAGGTATATGTACCTTCCACCAGAACACACGATAGGAGCCACCATTCACATATTAACATCGGTTCAGTAGTTAAGGCTGTAGACCCGCCAAGATTGGCGAAAAAAAAGGTCGTGTAGAAAATCTTAAAAACGACATTTTTGAGTTCTTTTTCCTCGGGTGCTACCTCACCAATTGTAATTTTTTTATTCAGCTTCGTGGTCATATTACAAAAAAAAAATAAAAAATAATAAAGTTCAAGTCTTTAGCTATCTTTGGGCTGAGCTACAGACCACTGGAAAAACTGGATTTATCATGTTACGTATAACATACACTTGCCCGCTACGGATTTTGGTAGGATGACTTGGCGAAACGAAACGCTGTCATATTTCTAAAATACGGCATCCTTAGAAACAAAAATTTCAATAACAAAAAAAAAATTGTCCATAACTTAATTAGCCACACAAAAGAAAATCCATTGTAATAGGATTAAAGATACTCAAAATATCATTTATTAAAGTTTTTGACGTGTATGTGGGGAACTGTATAAAAGTTTTGCTACAAATAGGTAAGCGTATTCGATAGTAAATTTTATCTTATGAAATTTAACCTCTATACGACCCTTAAAATTCTATGTCGTTGACGTTTCTTTTAAGGGTTAAAGTCCTATAACTTTAACAACATTTTTCATAGCCAATTTTACCTAAAGAGCCAAATATTCTTTTCAAAAATCTTTAAATGAATAAACAAGAAAGATCAATCATACTTAAAGCATTGATTAAGAAACACTTTCCAACTTCAATGCAATTTTATTTAAACATGTCTAAAATGCAATACATTCCTTGGTAATATTTTAAAACTTCTCACAATACTACATTGATTTATTATATTTGAAAACTGAAACCTTCATCGAAAAAAATGAACTTCATTCAAATGACGGAATTGAAATATAAATTGCCTGGTTTAAACATCTCTAAAATGTGATATATTACTCGGTAATAATTTCAGAATTATCAAAATACAACGATAATATATTATATTTAAAAACTTCATCGAAAACAACTGAAATTCATTCAAATGACGTCATAGAAAAAATAACACGCCTGGCTCTCTCTAAAAAAGCAGCATTTCATGCATAAATAATTTCCCATTCATGTCATTCATCACAATACTATAATAATTTATTTTATTTAAAAATTAAGACCATGGAGCTACAAGTAATTTAAATCTATGCTTAAAACTTCATCGCAAAAAATCGTCCTTCTCTCGGTAAAGTCAATGTATATTTCTTTCATATCAGCTATGCAGACTCCATGAGCTAAATTCTTTTGCGTTAAAAAAATACAGCAATTCCTATACAACTCATCCTACATATTTTGCTGTTTACATTTTACGTAAGTGAAAAATAGGCTTCGTTGTAGAAATAATCAAATTTGGATGAGCATTTAAACTCATATATATTGTAATTGCGTTGGTTTAGTATGTAGGTGCACAGAATTTAAACCAAAATAAAGTGGTTTTAGGACGGATACAACACTCAATATGAAATAAAAAGAACTTTAAAAATCACGATTTTGAGACAAGATGGATGCCATATATCATTTTGAAGTGGATCACGTGATACTTTCATATCATGGTCACGTGATCGTTTCATATAAGAGGTGTTATTATTATTTTAATTTTAATTTAAAAAACTACTGAATATATTTCGCTGAATTTTTTTTTATATATTTTATGGAGCAATTTGAATATTACCTAAAAATTTTGAAGCAATTTGTGAATTTTAAATCCGCTTAAAAAATGTTTGAAAAATTAGGTCCCATAGAGCTCAATGTATTTCATTTTTTCGACCCGGGTTCAATCCAAAACTAATTGGGTGATATTATTCATTTATATTCCCATAGGTCCTACAGACCGTCTGAACAACATACTAAAATTTCATTTTGATTAAGTCATTTTTACGGCAGTTATCGTGCTAACGGACAGACAGACAGAATGAACAAAATCATAAACACTTTTCAACTTTGTTGTAAAGTGTTAAAAAAAATAGTGATTCATTGGAACTGCCATTGTAGAGGACCCGTATAAAATAACTGATGTGTGCAACACGTGATTTTCTGTGCAGACTCAAATTCATTTTTCCTTTTTCTTTTATAACTTATTAAATTAAGTTTCATTGTACAAAATAACACGAATAATTATTTGAAATTATACTGAATTTGTGGTATTTCCGTTTGCATTTGACGACTGGGCATACTGAAAATGTTTCAAAGGCGACGTTGCAAAAAATGTAATATATATATATATATATTTGTTCTAGAGGAAATGGGTTGGGTATTGTTCTTTCGTCGTCAAAAATTACTTATAATACAAGAATTTAATTGATACATTTGAGCAGTCTTTTACTTTAGATTTTCTACTTTTATGATCCCTGATCTCTTTCGCAAAAAAAAAGAAAAAAAGAAAAAAAAGAAACGGGTTCATTTTATCCGAATCGTATCAACATCTAATCACTACCAGTGTGACCCACAAGAGACTCCTTCCAAATTTTGTGAAATTCCGTTGAATAGTTTTTGAATGGCTTCATATATAGCCATTCAAAACACACACACACACACACACGTATAGCACACACACACACGTCACGTTAAAAGTAGGTTTTTTCGTGTTCAGCAGTGCCTGAAACGTGTAGATTCGTCGAAACTTTTTCGATTTTCAACACGATCCCAATACTTGCCCTATACGTTATCAAGTATTGTAGGGAAAGTAAATATTAAATTTGCACTTTTATTAAAATGTGCCACGCGACCAAAACTGGCGTAGTGCATTTCTTTAACTGCGACAATATTTTGTCGTGCAATCTTTTTAAAACACAATGGTGTAGTAGCAGTATACTTTTAAATCCGTGCATGATATTTAACGAGCAATTATTTTATCCAGTGACTTCAAACTGGAGGAGATAGTTTGAAGAATTGCTGAGGGAATGACTCTAACCCCATCCCTTTCCCGCCGAATTCTGAATATTTGTGTTCTACCAACTAATCTTCCCGGGATCTACGCATGCTATTCTAATGAAAATAATTTGGCAGGGTTTTGATAAGTTGAGTGAAAAACTGGGGCGAAAAAAAGTCATTTATTTTTATTAAATAAATTGTTAAACCTCAACTTTTAACAGCCCAGATATTTGCGCTATTTCTGACTTTTCCAAGACAGAAAAAAAAACGCACTTGAAAACATATAATATCAGAACTAACAAATGAAATTCAGTAAAAACACGTGCCATTCTTACTCAGAACTTCCAAAACGATTAGGAGCTTTTTCTTTTAAAACCAGTTATTGCCAATATTTTTACAACCATCTAAAATTTTTAAACCTGAACTTCCTGGCTGGTGGCAACACCTAATGCTCCAGCTACAAAGATCTCCTTTGTGATCTTCTCTTTTAGCGAGACATAAAATGTCTAAGAGGGATGTAAAAAGCGCCCCTCCTTCGCTCCAACCAGGGATGTATTTGCGGATCCAAACAGGTGCTTTTTATGACAGTTCTAGAAAGAACCATCTGGAGCAAAGGATTATTTGTTCTAACAACGGAAGTTAGTTTGTATCTCTTCTGTTTGTTAATAGTTCTGGATACTAATGAAAGATTAACAAGAAGGTTGATGGTTATGAGTTTCTCTTCTGTTAATAGTTCTAGATACTAATAAAAGGTTAATAAGAAGGTCGATGGTTATGAGTTTCTCTGCAAGTTTAACAAGATGGTTATGAGTTTTCTTCCGTGAATAGTTCTAGATACTAATGAAAAGGTCAATAAGAAGGTTGATGGTTATCAGTTTCTCATCTGTTTAATAGTTCTAGATACTAATGAAAGGTTAACAAAAAGGTTGATGGCTATGAGTTTCTCTTCTGTTTGTTACTGGTTCCAGATACTAATAAAAAGTTAATACGATGGTTATGAGTTTATCTTCCTAACAAACTTAAAATTTGATAGCGTTGCTCGGATTAAAAGCTAATATTCCAAATTATATATGAAACTGGTTCTCTCAAAGCTTGGAAAGGACATACAGGGTTCCTAGAAAAGTCCTCAACTGGCTCAATAACTTTAACACTAGAACGACGGAAGCGGTCATTTTGATCGCATAACTACTTAGAGAAACAATCACTCCAAAACGGCTAATCCCAGCCCATTGAAATTTTATGACTTTTATTATTTTTTTAAAGTTATTGAAAACACAGAAGAAAATTATTCTAGGTTTTATAATAAGAGAACAAATAAATCAACGATCTTCCTAGAACGACGACAGCGGTCAAAGTATAGTTATGCGGTCAAAATGACCGCTTCCGTCGTTCTAGTGTTAATGAAATGTCTATGAATATATATATACACGGTAGGCCTATTAATGATGAAATGACCATGTCCGATTGAATAAAAGTACTTGCAGTGCCCCCTAGTGGGGAATTAAAAAGTTAGGATAATGAATTCGTCAACGAAACTAGATAAACTAAATTAGCCCATTACAAAGTTGTAGATAATTGTCTGATGGGGGGAACGAATAAAGCGTGATATGGAAGTCAATAAATATGTCAAATTTGTATTTTCCGGGCTTGTAACACGGTGATATCTGCAATACTTCTCAAATTACGCGGTCGTATTCTTTTTCGAATTTAAATACGTATTGTTGCTGATGGAGGTTGTTTTGAACAGACTATACATGAAATTACTGTACACATAAGTATTGTTTATTGTATAATTTCTGAATAAGAGTCGATTTTGACTTTCAATTTTGTAATTGGTGTTTTACTCATATCTCGCTTTATTGACCACTTCGTTGTTCTAACTTTCTGAATTATCCGCTAGGACACGCTGCAATCATTTTTATTCGATGGCCACTTTACTCTAGATACCTCTAACATGTGCACTCATGCACCTTTCTTTGCAAATTTATTGGGGCGCTTAACCTTTTGCTTACGGGTGGGACAGCGTCCATCCCAAATGAAGAACCTCTCAAAAAGACAGGTATTTGATATACCCTATCCCAAACAGTTCTATCCCCCTTTGCAGGCATTGGCGTCCTTGGACGCCAATGACTGGCTTTCCCACTGATCTGAGATACAAAGGTTGAGGATTCGAGTTATTTCTCTAGGAATCTTCTTTATCAAATACTTCATTCCTTCTTCCTATCTGTTTCTGATCCTGGTATAATTATAAAAGATGAAATGGTGCCATATCAACATTTAAGTTTATGCACGAAAGAGATGTTAACTCGCTGCAGCTAGGTGTCTTCGATACCAAAATTGGGAGAATAGCAACGTGAGTTAACTCAACTGGTACGGAGCGATTTCTCGAGAGGGATCCTTGGTTTTCAGTCTTTTTCTGGGCATAATTTCAAAATTTTTTCGGTGCATAGAGTTCAAATGGCTAACTAGCAAGCAAAATTTGAAATATATGCTTCAGAAGATCAGGTATAATTTCTCACTATCTTTATAAATGCGTCTATTATTGGTTGCGACTTTTAACTGCTGTAGATTTAAAATCTGTACTATCTAGATTTGAAAAAAAAAAAAAAAAAAAAAAATTTCGTAGAAAAATATGTTACAATATAAGAAAAATTCTATATGTATTTTCGTTTTGCAAAACACAATATTTATTTTATTCTCCATTGAACATATAAACAGATAGTAAATATAATGTGTAGTTATATAATGTGTAGTTATATTACCATATTATCGTCAATTCGTTTTAGAAAATTCTTATGATAGTAGATACTTGAGCTAATTACTCTATACGGGGAATTTTCCATCCCAATCTGCACATTATGCTTAAATTTAGGACATCTGAAAGGGTAGTTAATAGTTTACTATATGACTTTTCTATTCAGCCTAATGCAACTCTTTCATTTAGCGAAAAGCAGACTTAAATTTTCTACAGAAGGAAGTAGAAGATTGTGTAAAATATGTTTATGCATAACATGCTTTCTTATTACGCTTTCTTACTACTTTCTTGCACTTCTTAGTACATACATTCATGTACTAAGAAGATTGTAATTCCATATATTCCATTTAATTATGTAAGCAAGGATCAGACATGACCACGTTTTTAATTCTACACATTGATTATGTAAGCTATGTTGCAAAGGCCAGATATATCCATGTATGTACCAAAGTTCTAATTTCGCATATTGCAACACTGATTATGTAGGCAAGGGTCAGATATGTTTATGCATATATCAAGGTTTCAATTCTATACACATTGCAACATTGATTATATAAGCTAAGACCAGATATATCCATGCATGTACCAAAGTTCTAATTTCGCATATTGCAACACTGATTATGTAGGCAGGGGTCAGATATGTTTATGCATGTACCAAGCTTTCAATTCCACACATTACAACATTGTGTAAACGAAGGTCAGATCCATGCATGTACCAAACTTGCAACTCTGCATTTGCACCATAGTATATCTGTGATGGTTGTAAAGACGCAAATACGACTGCATTGCTGCAGGCTTTTTCTAACATCTAAGCGTCTTATTTTCAATATATATTCAACGCTGAACCAACGTTCCCGATGGCTTCGTACAATTGCTGCTTGGGGGTAGTAGACAAAAATTTTCGGCACGCCAAAAATGTGTCAGGTGTTTTCGGTTTACAAATATTCTATTGTTGGAAAAATAGATTTTTTCTACTTTATTTTGTTTCTCTATTCATTCATGAAACAATAACCTCGTCTTTCGCTTTTCCGTATTTTATGGTTGTCCCACCCCTTTTGCTTTTCTGGATGTGTGTATGCCTATGACTGAACAAGTGTTCGACTTCGTTGTGGAACACAATTTTTAAGAGTAGATAATATAAAAATGTCACTTTACAAAGGGAGATAGATCTATTCTTAAAATCTGTCTCTTTCATCATGCTTACAGATAGTTTTGTTTTTATAAATTACTTATAATGTATAGAGATAATGGTAAAGCAAAGCTCTGTGGTAAAGCAAAATGTTTTCGAGAACGATTCATGATAAATGCTGAACAATAGTGTTTATTTGCGTTTGGTTAAAAATACTTACAAAGCATTTGGTCGCTTGGTAATAATAAACATTTTTAGTTTTAAGATTTATCCATGTTTGATCAAAAGTACGTAATATCTCAACGGCCCGTATTATTGTCATGTGAATTATGCCGTTCACTTCTACATAAAAATTGCTCTTAAAATGGCTATTAAAATTGTGCTTAAAATGACTATTTTTGTAACAAATAAAATAATTATATTTTATCATTTTTTTTTTCAATTTTTGAATAAAAATATTTGAAGAATTGAAAATATTTTTTTGGTATGTGCTTCTCAAAAATAGACAGATATATGATATTTATGGGAAAAATCTTACTAAATATTATTTAATTTGATTAATTTTCTCCGGAGATATAGCGTTCCATGTGGGAAAAGTAAAATTTCTTGTATCTTGAAAACGGATCATGATAATTTTATATAATGTTCATTCATTTCGATTAAAAGTATTTGCAAGGCATTTATTAGTGATTTATGTAATTGGTAAAAGATATATTGATAATAGTGAGTATATGTTATTTTTTTATCCATTTTACTTTCCCTGCAATACATGGTAATGTATAGGGAAAGTATTGGAATCATGCCGAAAATCGCAACTCGAGTTTTCGACGGATCTACACGTTTTGAGACCTCTAGAATACGAAAAAACTATTTTTAGCGTGACGTCTGTGTGTGTGTCTGTCTGTGCAGATTTTGTATCCACTCTAACTCAAAAAGTAATTGACCAAATTTCATAAAATTTGGTAGGTAAGTCACTTGTGGGAGAATCTGGTGCTGATTAGTTTTGGGTACGATTCGGGATAAAAGAACCCGCCTTTTTTTACAAAATGGCCCGCAAAAGCTTGTATCCACTCTAGCTGAAAAACTAATAGACCGAATTTCACAAAATTTGGTAGGTAAGTCACTTGTGGGACACATTGGTACTGATTAGATTTTGGTATGATTCGGAAAAAAATAACCTGCCTTTTTTTGCAAAATGACCCGCAAAAATTGTCAATCTAAAATAAAAAACTACGTATGCTCAAATATATCCATTAAATGCTTGTTTTATACGTAATTTTTAACAAAGAAAATAATAAGACCAACCTCATTACACTAGGACTTATCGTTCTTGATATATTTTAGTTTTTTCGTATTTTCTCTACGCCACCTTTGAAAATAAGTCCAGTTACCAAATGAGAACGAAATTTGAATTAAAAGTGAATAGAAGGTAATTAAAATAAAGAGAACGTGGATACAAAGTCTGCAGGGAAAGTCATGTGCTGCCCACATCAGATTTTTACTTTCCCTTCAATACATGATAATTTATAGGTAAAGTATTGGAATCGTGTCGAAAATCGCAACTCGGGTTTTTGTCAGAGCTACACCTTTGTGATCTCTAGAACACGAAGAAACTATTTTTTAGCTTGACGTCTGTGTGTGTGTGTGTGTGTGTGTGTGTGTGTGTGTGTGTGTGTGTGTGTGTGTGTGTGTGTCTGCAATGTATGTATCCACTCTAAAGCAAAAACTAATGGACCAAATTCGATAAAATTGTTTAGGTATGTCACTTGTGGATTACAATAGCGCTGATTAGTTTTTGGTACGGTTCAGAATAAAAGAACCTGGCTTTTTTTGCGAAATGGCCATCAAATATTGCCTCTTTCTACTCTGACCAAATTTCACAAAATTTGGTAGATAAGTTGTCTGTGGGTTACCCTGATGTGCTGATTAGATTTTGTTACGATTTAGAAAACAACAACCTGCCTTTTCTACGAAGTGGTCCACAAGAATAGCTAAAATCTAAAATGAAAGACTGTATGCTCAAATGTATGAATTAAATGCTTTTTCTTATATTTAATTTTTGATGATGAAAGGAATAAGACCAACCCCCATTGCTCTAAGAGTAGCCGTTCTCGAAATATTTGTTTTTTCGTATTTTTGCTACGCCCAGTTACCAAATGGAAACGAAATCTGATATAAAAGTCCACATTCAGTGTCATTTCAAATAATTATGCTTGTTATTTTGTGCAATCAAACTCAATTTAATGAATTATTAAAGAAATAAGAAGAAAATAATTTGAATTTGTAGGGAAATTCGTGTGATGCCCACATCATATTTTTCCATTTAAGATGAAATAATATAAAATGCCTCACGAACGATGCCTGAAAATGTAGGGGATTTCGAACATTCGATTGAGTTTAAAATCAATAGGATCCCAGTATTCACAGATTCTAATATCAGCACCAAATTTAGTTCGAAACTCTCCGTTCATGAGATGTCGCATCTACTGGGACACACATACTGAGAGAGAAAGACGTTCACCTTAAAAACGTTCAATTCGAGCTCAGGGATGCTTGAAACGTGCCCTCCCTTCGAAAACTAAATTCGTATTATCGACCCCGTTACAATATTTTCCCTATACATTATACCACGTATATACCACGATTAAAAAGTTCGGAGACTATGATGATATCTCCAACCCTGATTGGAGGAGAGGGGAACTATTTTACCGCGGCGAAGAGGCACATGTGAGGAGAGATGTGAAAAAGACGTTTTTCCAGACAATGCGTGTCAGTGAACTGTAGTCGTTCGCGTTCGTCGAAAACGGAAATGGCGTTTGAAGAACAACGTCCGAACATCAAATTTTGCCACCGTTTAGGAAAATCGCCGACACAAACGTTTCTGGCGTCCATGGACGCCAATGCCTGCAAAGGGGGATCGAACTGTTTTGTATAGAGTATGTCAAATACCTACCTTTTTGAGAGGTTCTTCGTTTGGGATGGACGCTGTCCCACCCGTAAGCAAAAGGTTAATACTTTTAATCAACTGCTCATGCTGTTGGTAATGAAGTATTTTAATTTCGGATCATGATGTAAAATGACTGAAGTGAATTATGTTAGAGTGCTGGATAGAGTATATCTTGAAAGAAATTCGACATAAATGAAAATATGTGAGGGTAGTGACATTTTTCTACGAATGAGCAACAGAAGAGCGATACAGCCCAGTGGTTAAGGCACGGGAATGGCACTCGGAGGACCAGAGTTCGATTTCCGGCTCTGTCCAAACTGTCCCCGGGTTCACGCGGAGTACAGGCACGTTAAATATGCCAGTCCGAAAGTCCTTCCGAGAGGTTGACAATAAGGGTAGGAAGGTGCGGTCCTTCTGCATGACGCCCCCACTGGGTTCTGGTCTAAATTGGGTGGTACTGTACCAGGTGTCCTATCGAATACCTCACACCTTCAGGTAGGTCGGATGGTCTTGGGTCGAAAGATAAAAAAGAATGCGTACAGATATCCATTGTTGTAATTGGAAGATCTGGGTCTGACCTTGGCGACAAAGTAAGGTACTTATTTTGTCACCTTGCTGACGAATTTGGAGAAATATTACCCACTCGATAACCTTTGGAGAATATTGCAAGCTTTCCGAATTTTGTTGATTGTTTAATAACTTGCTGTTTTCATAACTTTTCAGAAGGCATATATATCAATCAGTTTGTTGGTATATGAATAAAAGCATCTGCCAACCTCAATACCAGAACCCAATATGCACCGTATCTTCTGATTTCATATACCATTTAAGCTGTATTGAGAAAACATTCTGGAGGAAAAGTGTAAAAAAATTCACTTTTAGGATAAAAATATCTAAGCCTTTTTTTATGTAGCTTGTATTCTTGTCACTTACAACATATCAACCGTTCGAAATATGCTATAAATGGAATATTTCACACCAATCTACAACGTGTAACAATGTTACTCACTCCTATTTTTACACTAGCTGTATCTTTACACTAGCATAGTATCTGGACTTTAGGCACCTGTGGAATTTCTAGCGATAATACCCAGAGCCAATTAAATTGTTATTTTTAAAGTTTTTCATTTCTTATTTGGCTGAGACTTATTTTAATATATTCTTTGACCCATCAAAGACTATCAGCTTCATTTCTCATTCAATAACTTCATCAACAGTTACATTGGCACTCCACGCCATTTTATGTGCATTATAACAAACTATGTCAGTACAATCGTTTTGCCTTTCATTATACACAAAAGCAGTTACAAAAATAAGCCACTCCCCATGTTCGGTCAAACATCCCGAAGTACCTTCTTTTGCATTATTTCTAGTTAAAACTGTACATAGAAGCTAAGCTGGATATTGGACTCTAGTTATTATTACAACACTATTTATTGTAATTAACTAATGTTATAGCATTACTATAACACTAGTTATTGTAATGCCTCATTCTGCATTGTCACGTGTTAAAATTCCACGTGTTGCTATTTGACAAACAATAATAACGTGCGTAAATGACTCCCATTCGATATTATGTTGTTTGATCTCAATGCGTGTGATTATTAGATGTTAAAGAAGTATATTCATTGCAACATGTGAGGAAAACCATGCTCAGCCCACGTCAGATTTTTATGATCTATTTCAACTTCTTCAACAAAACAATTAAGAGTTTATCCATCTCTCTCATCTATCATTCCTCCACCTCCGAATCCACTACCTGCAATCATGATGCCATCCTCGAGTTCAAAAATAACTTAAGAATTCCAATCTGTTCCCGCACTGCCGCCTAGAATTTTAAACCTCGCAATGACGCAAGGCTCAGACTGGGTGGCCGGAGATGCCAAATTCAAAACTAAAAAAATAAATAAATAAATAAATAAAAAGTCGATCAAAATTTCGAGACGTCTTGGTGCAACTTTTCGACGTTCCCCTGTGAGTTCCCGGATGTTGAGAGGTGGAGCCTCAGGTGAAAGGGACCTCATCGCAGAGGCGGATCTTCTCAAGAAAGGTTGGACGTCCGACACTTCGATATTTTTTATTATTTTGCGGCGAAAACCTGATCCCGAGTGTTCGGGCTCCATTGGAGGTAGCGTTTGTTTGAAGGTGAATCGAGTAAAAGTGATTCACGGGTGGGTACGGAGTGGGTGGATTGAAAATAAGTGTCATCCATTTATAACGCATATATTGAGACTGCTGGTCTCCACTCGACTTTCTCGTGCAATCATATTTCATAGTGTTTAATTTTACATGCAACAATGTCATTATCAAAACCATTGCCAAAGAAAAGTATCAAAAAACTGAAGGTTTGGAATCGATAAAAGAAAAACAGACGAAATTCAAGCACAAACGCTATACACGTGGACAAGGCTCTAAGCCTAAATCAGGATTTGTTCACTTCTACAAAACTCGTAATCATGTCCAAGTGTCTTGTAGAAGCAAACACATAAATGCATGTTTCTGAAGAAATAGATAGATTATATCTATAAACTATTTCCACTTGGACAGCATACATAAAGAAATAATAAATGGGAAATAGGATATCGGGAATCTGATTGACAAAATTCACTAACCTATAGATCACGGGAACACAGAAAGTGACAAGTATATATATTATATATATATATATATATCCATAATATATATATATATATATTATGGATATATATATATAATTTATATATATATATATATATATATATATATATATATATACTTGTCACTTTCTGTGTACCCGTGATCCATAGGTTAGTGAATTTTTTCAATCAGATTCCCGATATCCTATTTTCCATTTATTATTTCTTTATGTATGCTGTCCAAGTAGAAATAGTTTATAGATATAATCTATCTATTTCTTCAGAAACATGCATTTATGTGTTTGCTTCTACAAGACACTTGGATAGGATTACGAGTTTTGTAGAAGTGAACAAATCCTGATTTAGGCTTTAGAGTCTTGTCCACGTGTATAGCGCTTGTGCTTGTATTTCATCTGTTTTTCTTTTATCGATTCCAAACCTTTTGTTTTTTGATACTTTTCTTTGACTTGATGATTCAAAATTATTTTTTTCTATTTGCTTGAAAATAAGTTGATTTATACTTTTATTTTGTAAGCCTGTTAGATAGTTGGGTTTTTCGAGTCACAGCTTCTCACTTTTCATTCATTGGACCTTCACACCTTTTTATTATATATATATATATATATATATATATCCAAATATAAATTTATCAACTACTCCGAAAAAACAACCTTCTGCAAATATACCCTTAGGCGCAATGCACAATCCCCCCCCCCCGGCGAAATTTTGATACATTGTCGTTCTTTCATTCTTCTTTTTATGTTTTATATATATATATATATATATATATATATATATATATGGATATTGATATTTAAAAACTAAAACCATGTATTAACAACCACAAGGACTACCACCCAACTCTAACACAGATGTTAAGATAACATTTTAGACTAGATAACTATAGATTAAATTAAAGCACTGTGAAACATTTGCAAGAATGCTACTGAAAGTTTCAGGAGAATCAGCTGTCTGTAATGGGGAGTAAGTTTCTTGATAATTATTATTTTATAAATATATATATATATATATATATAGTTACACACAAAACTAACGCTTCGGCAGACGATAATTAACTGAATATTTCAGAAATGAAGCTGGAATTTTCATGAACGCTAGTTTTCATGATAGTTTGCAGGAATTATCAACAAAGAAGCTGAAAAAATCTGATGTGGACATCACATGACTTTCCCTGCAGATTCATATTTACATTACCTTTATTTCTTCAATAATTCATTAAATTGAGTCTAATTGCACAAAATAACAGCCATACTTATTTTAAATGACACTGAATTCACACTCTTAATTCAATTTTCGTTTTTATTTGATGAACTTATTTTCACAGGTGGCGTAGAGGAAATGCGAGAAAAAAAATTTAAATATTTCGAGAACGGCTGGTCCTAGAGTAGCTCTGGTTCTTTTCATCGTCGAAAATTATGCGTAAAATAAGCATTTAATTGATATATTTGAGCATACGTAGTCTTTTATATTTAGATTTAACAATTTTTGCGGACCATTTCTATAAAAAAGGAAGTTTTTTCCCCCGAATCGTACGAAAATCTGATCAGCACCAGGTTAACCTACAGCTGATTTATCAACCAAATTTTGTGAAATTTAGTCCATTAGTTTTTTAGATAGAGTGGATACAGACAATTTCTGCGGGTCATTTCGAGAAAAAAAAAAGACTGGTTCTTTTATCCCAAATCGTACCAAAATCTAATCAGTAACAAGGGACTTACCTACCAAATTTTGTGAAATTCTGTCAGTTAGTTTTTTAGTTCGAGTGGATACATATATTGCACAGACAGACACACACAGACGTCACGCTAAAAATAACTTTTTCGTGGTCTTGAGGTCCCAAAACATATAGAAAATTTCAATCACTATTATTACCACTAACGAAATTATAACCACTTTAATTACCACTAACCGAAATTATAACATAACTACTATATTTTGGAAACGTAGAGCCAGGTCCGAAATCCGCTTGCTCCGTCCTTGTAGGGATTTTAAAGGACTCTAAATGATTAAAATTTTCATTTAATTCTGTCGGACAATTTACTTTGAAACTACCAAAAATGAGTCAATCGCATGCCAAATATTTTTCATACTTTCTTCCTTTTTCATAGGTCATCCTTTTAAAAGCCCAACATTAACAAAAATGCTCAATATATTTTTATATAATTGTGGCAATGACCGAAGTTTATATTTTATTCATTTAATTATTTTCGTAACCTAAATATAAGTCGTGATATATTATGTCTGCATCCATTGTAAAGTTATTTCCCTTCCTTTCAAATATACTTTTTCACTACTGTGCAGGCCAATGCTTTCATAGTACACCATTGAAATTTTTATTCAAATGATACTTAAAGTTCACTGGTTGCTGTTGAGCATACTAATTACTTCTGTTATCCAGTCAGTGTGTGTGCAATGGATGCCCTTGAGAAAGATAGTAAGGTCTCATTTATAAAAAATTTAAATATCACTATTTAGTTGTGTGTCATATAAGAAGAATAGGAAGAATTTTATTGTTATTTTATAAGCAAAAATCTGATGTGGGCAGCACATGACTTTCGCTGCAGACTTATATACACGTTCTATTTATTTTAATTAAATTAAATTCACTTATAATTCAATTTTCGTTCTCATTCGGTAACTGGAATTATTTTCAAAGATGGCGTAGAGAACATACGAAAAAACTAAAATATCTCGAGAACGACTAGACCTAGTGTAATGGGGTTAGTCTTATTCTTTTCTTCGTTAAAAATTATGTATAAAACTTAAAATTTAATGGATATATTTGGCATACGTAGTTTATTTCAGATTTTGACGATTTTTGTGGGCCATTTTGCCAAAAAAGGCAGGTTATTTTTTTTCGAATCATACCAAAATCTAATCAGCACCAGGGTGACCTACAAGCGACTTATTTGCCGAATTTTGTGAAATTCGGTCTATTAGTTTTTCAACTAGAGTGGATACAAGCTTTTGCGGGCCATTTCGCAAAAAAAAAAAGGGTTTTTTTTACCCCGAATCGTACCCAAAACTAATCAGCACCAGATTCGCCCACAAGTGACTTACCTACCAAATTTTATGAAATTCGGTCAATTAGTTTTTTAGTTAGAGTGGATACAAAATCAACACAGACAGACAGACAGACAGACAGACAGACAGACAGACAGACAGACACACACACAGACAGACAGACAGACACACACACACACACAGACGTCACTCTAAAAATAGTTTTTTCGTATTCTAGAGGTCTCGAAACGTGTAGATCCGTCGAAAACTCGAGTTGCGATTTTCGGCTTGATTCCAATACTTTCCCTATACATTACCATGTATTGCAGGGAAAGTAAAAATAGACCTAATGGCAAGTAATGTAAATTTCCCAGCAAATATTTTGGCTTTCAATGGTGAAATTCAGTGGAATAATTTTCTTTCCATATACAGGATTTCTAAAAATATCCTTTATCACCCCTCCCCCCCCCCCTCCCAATAACTTTGTAAATAAAGGTTTACGGTAAGTTTACTTATAGAAAAGTGATTATGTCCTACTAAATAAAAAGATCGCCTCTAGTGGGGAATTTTAAAAATTGAGCTAGCGTACTCGTAAACAAGAGAAAAGAAATAAAGCCAATTATAAAATTGTAGACATTGTCTAATAAACAGAAATATACACTAAAACTGTTCCAGAATACATTTATTTGGCACAATAGGGCTATGCCTTTCCTATTCAGATATGATAAAATACGCAGCACTTACCTGTATAGGAATCTAACGTATAGCTTGTTCAAGCTGCCTTCAGCTCAGCAACAATGCCCATTTAAATTCGAGAAAGAATATGGCTGCTTACTTTGACGAGCATTATAATGCATCCGTATTACAGTCCGTGATGATACGACTTTTTGACTAGTATTTTATTGCCTTCTATTTACGCGCTTCTAGCGTTCATAATGTCAATGCCTACTCATTCGATAATTATCTACAACTTTGCAATTGACATTTTTCATCTATCTCGCTTTGTTGTAGAGTTCGTTGTCCTGATTTATTTGAATTCACCGCTAAAGGTGCTGCAATCACTTTTATTCGATCGTGCATGGCCATTTTGCCATAGATGGACCTGATTTGTACACTCGTGGACCTTACAAAGTTATTCATAGACATTACAAAGCTATTCATGGACATTACACAGTTATTCATGGACCTTACACAGTTATTCATGGACCTTACACAGTTATTCATGGACCTTACACAGGTATTCATGGCTGGACCTTACACAGGTATTCATGGCTGGACCTTACACAGGTATTCATGGCTGGACCTTACACAGGTATTCATGGCCGGACCTTACACAGTTATTCATGGACCTTACACAGGTATTCATGGCCGGCCACACATCAAACTGCCGTTAACCTCAGGGTTGGCTGTGTGGTCTGGATCTTCAAAAGGTATTCATGGACCTTACATAGTTATGCATGGACCTTACAAAGTTATTCATGGACCTTACAAAATTATTTATGTGCCTTACAAAGTTATTCATGAACCTTACAAAGTTGCTCATGGATCTTACAAAGCTTTCCTTACAAAGTTAAAGGAGCATTTAAATAATTGTAAAATATGAATATATTAGACAATCGATTGCAGTGTCTCCACTTATTTTAACGTCTGTGTTTTCGTTACACGGTAGCGAAAGCAAAAATACTTTAAAATAGAGCCACTGACCTCCAGACAGAATGGGAAACATGAATGGGAAAGTGTGCAGAAAACACCTGTACCAATATCTCGTACGTATGCCTTTCCATGTGAGCAAATAAGCAATACGGATATAAGCTGTCGTACTTTACTTATCAGTACAATTAATCTAAATTGCCTGTTTTAGCAATTATACTATCAAATTTCAAGCTCCTACAAAACATAACGGGCTTTGTCCGCTAGTGGTCACTAAATATAGCAACCAATTTTTCTAGCAATCAATTTTTAGCAAGTTCTACGCCCGTTGCGCGGGCGCAAATGTCACAAAGCAAAAGAAGTGTGTCAAAGACTGAGATACGCAGGTCGAGTGGTTCCATTGCAGGGTAGAAAATCCAACGTAAAAATTGCATCAAAATCAAAGCAAATGTTGCTAAGATAGAAAAAAGTTAATATATTTTTTAACAATTTTTTCAGGCCATTTCGCAAAAAAAAAATAGGCGGGTCCTTTTATCCCGAATCTTACCAAAATCTAATCAACACTAGAGTAACCCACATGTAACTTATCTATAAAATTTTAGGAAATTTGGTCAATTAGTTTCCGAGTTAGATTGGTTACATGCATTGGACATACACACAGACACATGCACAGATGTCACGCTAAAAATAATTTTTCGTGCTTTATAGGTCCTGAAACGTGTAGATCCTTCGAAAACTCGTGCTCCGATTTTTCGATACGATTCCAATACTTTTCCCTATGCATTACTATGTATTGTAGAGAAAGAAAAAAAAATAAACAAATATTTTATGTATCTAAAATATGTCTAGACCGTTATGAATTCATAATCGTTATTGTTTCGATCCTAGTAACAGAAAACGAACCAGAATGTTAACATACTGTATTATTTTCCCTGCAATACATGGTAATGTATAGGTACAGTGGCACTGTAGTATAGGAAAAGTATTGGAATCATGCCGCAAATCGTAACTGGAGTTTTCGACGGATTTACACGTTTTGGAACCTCTAGAATACGAAAAAACTATTTTTTGCATGATGTCTGTGCTTGCATCTGTGCGTCTGTCTAATGTATGTATCCACTCTAACTCAAAAACTAACTGAACGAATTTCATAAAATTCTACAGGTAAGTTACTTGTGTGTTAACCTGGTGCTGCTTAGATTTTTGTACGATTCAGGATAAAAAAAGAACCTGCTCTTCAAGAATTGCCTGTATCTACTCTAGTTAAAAAAACTAATAGACCAAATTATACAAAATTTGGTAGATAAGCCATTTGTAGATTACCCTGGTGCTGATTAGATTTTGGTACTACTCGGAAAAGAAAAAACTGCCTTTTTGGCGAAATGGCCCGCAAAAATCGTCAGAATCTGAAATAAAAGACTACGCGTGCTCAGATGTATCAATTAAATGCTTGTTTTATACGTAATTTTTGACAATGAAAAGAAGACCAACCCCATTACTCTAGAATTTGCCGTTCTCGAGATATTAAATATTTTTCGCATTTTTGCCAGTTTTGAAAATACGTCAAATTACCAAATGAAAATAAAATTGAATTAAAAGTGTCAATTCAGTGTCATTTCAATGAACTATGTAAGTAATTTTGTGCAGTTAAACTCAATTTAATGAATTATTAATGAAATAAAGAGAACATGAACTTGAGTTTACAAGGATAAAGACATATGCTGCTCACATCAGATGTTTTTAATAAAGCTTTCGATCGTAACATATTCTTTTAAAAATTTGTCTTAATTAAAAAGATATATTTCAATACTTAGGCAACAAGTCTGTTAAGCCAATGCCTTCGAAGTATTTATATATAAATATTTTTTTTTTTTTTTTTTGCAAAAATATAATATTTTAACATGCATATCGTAGTTCAAACTAAACCATTATTTTATGTAGACTTTACCACTACTACCGTTCCAGGAATTAGCATTGTTCCCCCTTAGAAATGAGTGCTATGAAAATCCCAAATTTCGAATAATTCAGGTTTAATCATGTAAATTACTCAAAAATGTATACAGTTTTAATTTTTACATAATATGTCCACACAAAATTTCATGGCTATATGTGCATTCGTTCTTAAGATATCATATCCACTCGCTCTCTTTTCCCCCCACGCGCACATTCACACACACATATATACACACATACACACACACACGCACATATTCATTCACATACACACACATGCACACATACACTCGCACACACGTACACATACATACACTTACACATAAATACAGTCACACACATACATATACGTACGTACGTACGCACGCACGCACATACACACGCACGCAAGCACATACACTCGCACGCATGCACACACACACGCATACAAACATGTATGCATATACATACATGCATGCATATACAAATATGCATACACACACATATACATACATGCATATACAAACAAGCATATACACACATACATACATGCATACATATACAAGCATATACACACATATATGCATACATATATATACATACATGCATGCATACATATACAAACATGCATACACACACACATACATGCATGCATACATATACAAACACGCATACACACACATACATGCATACATATACAAACATACACACATACAGACAGACACACGCACACGCACGCACGCACGCACACACACACACATACACACGCACATACACACGCGCGCGCGCACGCACATACACATACACACACACGCACGCACGCACGCTTACACATATATATATGCATGTATACACATACGCACACACATATACTTACGTAGTGGCGTGTCGTCATGGAGCGAGACGGAGCGACTGCTTTAAAGCACAGAACGAGAAGGGGGCGCCTCTCACGTTATACATAATCTTGAGGAGTGTGTAAAATGTCGCGATTCCCAAATGTTAACTCATAATACAATTCTGAAAAAGGAAACTAGTTTTTAATAGATTTAGGAAATCTTCTAATACTCCACTCAAAATATTACTAATTGCATTAAAAAAAGTTTAAGTTAAATTTTCAACGTGAATTAAATTTGTTTTTTTATAACTTAATTTCAGTTTATAAAATTGTAAAGTATGGGGGAAAATATATAAATTAAAGGAAGACTCCTTTATTCTTCTAGAAAAATGCATATCTGGTCCTAAATTTGGTATCTTGAACATATGTTTGGTTTACTACAAAGGCCAAAGATATGCATGATGGGAAAGAGCGTTGATGGGAAAGATGCATGATGGGAAAGTTACGCCCCACTCCACATACGAACATCTTGATATGAGCTTAGGATGTTACAAAGCTTGTTTTTGTAGTGTCAAAATCTTTATATCGAAAATTTTCAGAAAAATAATGTAGAAATTAAATTTTTAAATTATAAATTTCAAATCCTTTCAATATTCAACCTCAATAATAAAAGCATGTTTTATAATAAGTGATGAAACTCGTATTGAAATAAAAAATCTGATGTGCGCAACATATGACTTTCCTTATATAATACAATGAATTTTCTACTTTTACAATTAAAAAATAGGTTTTTCTTATAGTAGATATTTATATTCTTTCCAAGATATTGAATTTCCGTCAATGAGTCGTCATTTTCATTAATTTAGTGTCATTTTTATCCATTTGGCGAGATTTTCGTTAATTTGGCTTAAAAAAGTCAAAAAGTCGCCAAGTTGGCGATATTCCGCCAAATTCGGCCCCAAAGTTTTGCCAAGCGTTATGGACGGAGAAGTAAGTTATTATTATAACAGATGAATAACTATTGGCGTTCAAATACAAAAGTATTACTCAAAGTATCTTTTCTCATGAATGGAACGAGCTAGATTCACGAGAATGCTGTCACCCAATTTATCGCATGATATTACATATGAAAAGTGAACATGTTTCTCAACAGTTAATATATTTTTTTTAATTTATGGGATTTTTTGATAAATTTATTTTAAAAATATGCAATATCTCGAGAACGGTTTATGCTAGCGTTCTAAAGTTTACGCCAATCGTTTTCTAAGGAAAAATTGCATAAGAAATGTCTATTTGCGTAACTTTATTAAAGGTTTTGATTTTTGGATGATTTTTTCAAAATTTCACTCGAAAATTTAGGGGGGTTCTGAACATCAGATTGCGTATAAGAACAATAGGCTTCCAGTATCCATGGATTGTGATTTTTGTACCAAATTTTGTTCGAATCGCTCAATTCGTTCGTCAATTATCGTCTCCACAGACTCACTGACACACACACACACACACACACACACACACACACACAGACATCACCTTAAAAATGTTTGATTCGTGATCAGGGATACTTGAAACGTGCTCTCCCGTCGAAAACTCGAATTCGAATTTTCGGCGCCGTCACAATACTTTCCTTATACATTATCTATATAAAGTAATAAGTTGTTTATTACTTTATTTAAATATAAATGAAATTATGTTTTTTGACATCCATTTTATTCGTACGTAAGAAAAAATATCGGTATTCTTTTCAAAAGTGTTTGATTTGTGATTTTGATTAAAATGCATACGAACTTTTAACATATTTTTTATTGTTTCTAAGGATGTGTGTACATTTATATGTATGTATTTGTACGTATGTAATATATGCATATAAATATATATATATATGTATGTAATACAAAAGAGAATGAAGAAAGAACAACAATGTATCAAAATTTCGCCGGGGGGGATTGTGACCCCCCACTTACCGGTTAAGCCAGCTTAATGTCATGACGACACTCCCGGAAGCGGATACAATGTCGCAAACCAAGTACACTATATTACAACTTTAAATGTAAAAAGTTGAAAGACCTATACAGACTATACCACAAAAACTGTAACATCAAGATTCACTACAGCAAAACAGAAACACAAAAGACATTTTAAAAATCTTATATTTAACACTAATATATAACATATGTATATATATATATGCGCGTGTGTGTGTACATATGTACATTTTGCGCTCAAACAACCGCGAACTCTGATACATTTTCCTGTGATATACCACGATTGTTTATTTTGCAAGAATATTTGAAAATCCTCAAATCGATGCCATCAACATGTTTAACCGATCGAAATGCATACGAACAACACTAATTATTCAGGTCCATCGGCTCTTACACTCAAATTAAATGTATCATTAGGCTCGTAATAATTTCAATTTTAAATAAATGTTCGCGAAAGGGGCCTTTTAACTCCGTGCATTCATATTTTTCTCCTCATGAAATTTTGAGCCCCTAATTTTAACTTGGTGTTCCACTGCTATATCAATGCCTTC
This sequence comes from Amaurobius ferox, assembly GCA_951213105.1. Lineage (NCBI taxonomy): Eukaryota > Metazoa > Arthropoda > Arachnida > Araneae > Amaurobiidae > Amaurobius > Amaurobius ferox. Next base: position 94,608,897 of record OX578148.1, read on the forward strand.
CGAAATAATCAACTTATCAAGCTACTTTTTATTATATATTATATGGTTTGATTGTACTACTGAATCCAAACATGAAAACAGCATGTATTCGGGTTTTTTTTTTTTTTTTTTTTTTTTTTAAATCTCCAAACCATTAATTTATATAAATATTTAGTCGCACTCTGCTATATTAATGAATTTAAAAATAAAACTTCAATCCCGTCTTGATATATAAGGAAAAATCGTTTCAAACATTTCCTCTGCTTTTTTTTCTTCATTGCACATTTTCATATTCTTACTCATCAGTATATCTTTTATTTTTTAAATTAGTTGATCAAAGTAGCGATGTTTGTTATATTCTTCTTAAATCTACATTTTGTTTTATAAAATGTTATTTTAAAATATTTATTATTGAATTCTGTTGATTGCATGTCATAATTGAATTCTTTTGATGAAGATAGCTCATATTAATTTCAAAATCTGTTATTTTCTTCAATTCTTATAGCACCATTCCTAATACTGTAGTCTTATATTCACTTGTAATTTTTAAAAATTTGATCTAATTTTAGTATTATATCTAGTTGATGAAATGAGTCCATATAGTTTTCGAAACTGGTTACATCCTTTTTTGTTATATTTTTATGTCGACATTCTCTTATTCACAGGTATTTTTGATGCTTTAATCAAATGTAAATTGAATTTAATTCATGAAGCCATTTCATAAAAAAAATAAATAGAACATAACGTAAAATACTGCCTAAAAAGTTGTAGAAAACATACGTTTTATTCGAAAACATGTAATGTGTTTCTTTCTTCAGTGTGGTCAAAAAGTATCTACCAAATGACAGATACTTTTCATAAGTACTTGTCAATACTTTAGATACTTCTTGACCTGCTCGCACTGACGAAGAAAGCCCATCACTTGTTTTCGAAACGGCCGTATGCTTTCTACATCTTATTTGCGCATTATTTTACGTTGTGTTCTATGTATTTCTTGCCGCTGTCTTTTATTCGTTGGTATTTTTAAAGTATTATTCTAAAATTATTTGCGTATTATTACGACGTAAATCGTGGGTGTTACTTTCAGGATGCAAGAATTAATCCCAATTTCTGGATAACTATAACACGTTTATTCACAAGCATAGCGTAAATAGGAACAATGTACAGTAAAACAGCACTTAAATGTTCCACTAATTTCACAAGGCATCGACGCATTTCATTTCATAAAACAGCTGCTACTATTCTCAAAACATTGATAAATGTCACAGTTCAACGCAGTTCATATCCAGTCAACTTTTCTCCAACTGAGGGATGGCTCCTTTTACAGACTCTATAGAAACTTCTGGAAATCTCTCATATCTCATAGAATACGGGTTATTTCGAGGTGTTTCTCGAAGTTTCGAAACGTCTCCAAATATAGTCAAATTGGCGATAAATCGCCAAATGTGACAACCCTTCTTTGAACTTCGGTAAGTAGAAACCCTAGATTTCCAGTGTAAAAAGGAATAATATATAGCAAATAGCTCGATAACTGTCCCACAAAATCATTAAACAACTGTCAGATACAGTAAAACAGCGATTAAATGTTCCACTAATTTTTCACAAAACAACCCCTATTATTTTCAAAATATTGACACGCCTCACAATTTAATGTAGCTCGTATTACTTTAACTGCTCTAACTTAGCAACGACTTTTTTTTTTATATACTCTCCGTAAACTTCCAGAAGGGGCTGATATCTCCAAGAATATTCATAATTTCGAGAATGTTCTTGTATCTTCGAAAAGTCGCCAAATTGGCGATAAATCGTAAAATCTGGCAGTCCTTCTAGGTCTATCATGATAACCCTACATTGACGTAATAAGAATGGCTGCCTGTAAAGGTGTTTTTTCCTTTCGGTTTTCAAATGTGCCTGAACAGTATCATTTTTTTCGGTTTTCTATGTATTTATGCGCAAAGTGACATCTGCATTTAGCTCAAATATAACTTCAATACCTGTTACTTCCTTGATATTTTGCTTTATGTTTTTCTTTACTCCGCAGTCTTGTATGCCTTGATACATTTTTAAAGTGCTTAGTCTAGAGTTAATTTGAATTTAGTTCATGAATTATAGCTTATGAAGTTTTCTACGCAGGTCGATTTTCTTAATTTCTGCTTATTAATTGCATTCAAAGTATTTTTACGATTATTTTTGCACATGTTTTTAGAAGCTAGTTAATGATGATGTTACTCGTGTATCTTCCAGAAACAGTTGTTTTTGCCATTTGTTTTGAATTTGTAAATAATTGTGAATTCGTAAGAATTCTTCGGATGCAAATGGCATTGACTTACAGAACTGTCAAGCTAGTGAGCCTTTCAACTGAGGTTAAAAATTTCTAGTAAGTCCAGGAATTTTTGAGTATATTTGTCTACGACAGGGAATTAAAAGCTGTTGACCAACAATTATCCAACATTTATTCATAGAATCCATCGTCACAATAAGCGGCATCCGTGACAGAATCCTTCTTTTCCTTCTTCCTGGGACTTTCCCCCACCCCCCTTCAATTTTTCCTTTGGCGACGATTTTATCCTGGATCACGTGACCCCGTGGGTGAACACTAAAAAAATAAAGCCCATGGGTGTACAGTAAAAAAATATAAAGTAACTATTAATGATCGAATAGAAGGGATTGCAGCGCTCCTTGAGGGAATTAAAACAGTTAGCTCACGAATTCGGCAACAAAGCGAGATAGACGAAAAATGCAAATTACAAAGTTGTAAAGTATTGTATTATTAGTAGGAATTGGCAGATAAGTCTATTACAAAAAAGCATTTATTTGACACAGAAAGTCTATTAGTAAATAGCTGTCTATTCAGAAATGCTTAAATGACAATTACGTGAATCGTAAAATGTCCTCCATCAGAGATAACACATGTTTGAATTCGAGAAAAAAATATAACAAGCATTGCAGATAAGTATTTTCACAAGCATTGCAGGTATCACCGTGCTAGAAACTTCGATGATACAACTTTTAGACAGGTATTTATTGCCCTCCGTAAAAGCATTTCATTTCTTTATAATGTTGATTTTTACTCATTAAGTAATGTTCTACAACTTTGTAATTGCCTTTTTCCGTCTATCTTTAGCCCTGTTACCGAAATCGATATAATACTGATCGATAAGATCCCTATTACAGAGTTTGATAACTTTTTAAGTTCTCCACTAGAGGCGCTACAATTATTTTTATCTCATCGGGGCATGGTCATTTTACTGCAGGTAGAACAACCTACCTTTCATCCCAGATCGTCCTACCTACCTGAAGGTGCAAGATAACTAATTGAACGCTGGGAGAACCACTCAATTTAGACAGGAACTCAATGGTATTCGACATCCATAGGGACCGTACCCTCCTTCTCCTGCCACCAACCTCTTGGAAGGACTTTCGGACACACGGATTTAACGTGCCTGTACTCTGGCTAGACACAGAGATAATTAGAATAGCTCGTGTCTTCCGCGTACAATCCCCGTTCCTTAACCACTAGGCTATTCCGCCCCTTACAAGAAAATCTAACATGTGCAGTCACAGATGTGTCTTTGCATAGTTATTGGAGTGCTTAAGAACTTTCCTAAGGACCCTGTACAAAATCAACTTTCGCTGACAATCATTTTCTCGAAATTTCATTTGAAAACAGATAAGTTTCATTTTTGCTAATACAGATAAGTTACATTTTTTACATATAAGTTACATTTTTCCAATGTACAGCATATTAAGGGGAAATATTGGGGATGGGGGTCGCTCTTTAAAGAACGTTTTTATGGGGTCGATCCTGATTGGCGGAAATCGAGTTCCTATGAGAAAATGTGAATAAAATAGAAAGAGGCATGCCGCAATCATTCACTTCATCGGGTCCTTTGCCCGATTTGGATTAGCAGCTTCTGCCACCACAATTGTGTGGGATGTGAAAAACTCCACATCATATAATAGATTGGATTTTCAACCCTCAACCACTTGCTCTCAAGTTTACCGCTGCAGAAAGGATTAGTCTGATTCACAGGACGGTAGCCAGGCAGGGGGCTAGAGGGGGGCCAAGCCTCCGATAAATATATTTAATTTTTAGTGGTAGATGAAATTTTATCCAACGTGTTATCCAACAAAAATTGCTTTTGAATTTTTATTTTTTTGCATAAATTACTTCGTTTTGTATAGAAAAGAAATAAGATTTTTTTTGTTCAGTTGCGTGGTTATACTGTTGGTCATCCATTTATTTACATATTTGATTTTAAATTATTTAAAAGTTTTAATAATTAAATTATGACATTAATATTTAGGGTGATTTGTGTTTGTCTTTTTTACTTTCCCTGCAATACATTGTAATGTATAGGAAAAGTATTGGAATCATGCCGAAAATCGCAACTCGAGTTTTCGACGGATCTACACGTTTCGAGACCTCTAGAATACGAAAACACTATTTTTAGCGTGACGTGTGTGTCTGTGTGTCTGTGCAGATTTCGTATCCACTCTAACTAAAAAAGTAATTAACCGAATTTCATAAAATTTGGTAGGTAAGTCCCTTGTGGGCGAATTTAGTGCTGATTAGTTTTGGGTACGATTCGGAATAAAAGAACCCGCTTTTTTTTTGCGAAATGGCCCGCAAAAGCTTGTATCCACTCTAACTGAAAAACTACTGGACCGAATTTCACAAAATTCGGTAGAAGAGTCACTTGTGGGTTATCCTGGTGCTGATTAGATTTTGGTACGATTCGGAAAAAAATAACCTGCCTTTTTTTGCAAAATGGCCCGCAAAAATCGTCAAAATCTAAAATAAAAAACTACGTATTCCAAATATATCCATTAAATTTTAGTTTTATACGTAATTTTTAACGAAGAAAAGAATAAGACCAACCCCATTACACTAGGTCTAGTCGTTCTCGAGATATTTTAGTTTTTTCGTATGTTCTCTACGCCATCTTTGAAAATAAGTCCAGTTACCGAATGAGAACGAAAATTGAATTATAAGTGAATTAAATTTAATTAAAATAAATAGAACGTGTATATAAGTCTGCAGGGAAAGTAATGTGCTGCCCACATCAGATTTTTCTTTTTTGTGCGTGTGTTTCACTGTTATAGAGATAATATCAACTGATGAGTAGTTATGGAGTTAATATTTTGAGTTAACTTGTATTAACTTTTAGAAATTTTCTTCGATTAATTTACAGTTTCACTACTTGTTAATATTTATGTTAAAATCAATTTTAATTATATATTAATATTTATGTATAATTAGTTATATGGATTTTCATAATCAAATACTAGCTTATAAATGTGGCTATACAATTAACTATTATTAATTTATATGATAATTTATGTAGATTGAAATATATAATAACTATTAGAGTTTACAGATGCTAATAGTCAATAAGATTTGTAGTATTTATCTTTGACTCATTAACACATAAAAATAATAGTCCCCAATAATAGTCACACATTTAGTTAATTAATTAAAGTGTTTTTAATTGAGCAATTTATTTAAAGACTGAAATTTAATATTTTAGTGTATTACCTTCAGCCCCCTCCCAAGTAAATATTTCTAGTTAACACCTCTTCCAGAAATTTCACTTCAGCCCCTCTCAGGTTTCGTTTCTGGCATATTGTGCTCCTATTCTTGAGATTCCCCCCCCCCCCACCAGAAAAAAGTTCTACGAGCACCCATGCTTCACATATATTAAACTTTTCTGTGTAAAATAAAAATATATTCCACATCAAATGTTTTATATATAATTAATATGTATATATGCAGGGTGTCCCAAAAAGATTGAAACGCACTTTAATTCTTTACCTGTTGGAGATAAGTGGGCAATGTAAATTGCAAAAATGTCGAAAGTAAGGTAGGAAATATGACTACGTTAATGAAATAGTCCTCCCATTAATTTTCAAAATGTTACTTTTTAAATTTTTATACGATCCCCTTAGACAAATTGGATCAATCAGAAAATTTTTATTTTTAATGCAACAAAATCATTAAAAACAACCGCATATCTGTATCTTTAAAATCAACTGAATTATAATAAAGGAAAAAATCTGACTTACGCCACTTTTTCGCACCATGTGAAAGGCTGTTTCATCAGTGAAAATAGGGATCATAAACAAATTGACGATGGAAATTGTTTAGATCAAAAATACGTTAATATGTGTCAAAAGCATTATGACACATATTAACGTATGTGACAGAGATCATATAAAACAGTGGAACTCACTACGCGGTTGGGTATCCTATGTATTATCATCCAGTTTTATCTTTTTTGTGATATGTCACAAATTTATATTCCTAATTTGATATATGGTCCCCATTCAAAATGTTCAATTAAATATAACTCGCTCAATTTTAAAGATACAGATATAGTGGGTTTTTTTTGTTGTTTTTTTAATGTTCTTGTTGCATTAAAAATAATTTTTTTCTGATTGACCAAATTTGTCTAAGGCGGTCGTATAAAAATTTAAAAAGTGTAACTTTTTGAAAATTAATCGAAGGACTATTTCATTAACGTAGTCCTATTTCCTACCTTGCTTTCAACATTTTTGCGATTTACATTGCCCACTTATTTCCATCATGTAAAAAATTAAACCGCGTTTCAATCTTTTTGGGACACCCTAATTATATATATATATATACTTTTCCAGTGTCCCAAGGTGCCCAACCTAATGGGACACTTTGGGACAGTGCCTTCAATGGGTAAAACATTAATTGTCAAATATTTTAAAAATTGTAGTTATTTTGCCCAATTTAAATGACTAACATAATAGACTTCGAATTGGAACATAAACAATTTTATGCAATGCACTTTTATTGAACTTACAGTGAAAAATCTAGAAAACAAATTTAACATTTTAAAAGATGAAAAATGCTGAATAACAAAAGCTTAAAACTAACATCTAGAGCAAATTAAAATCATTGCCTGTCGCATTAAAAATCTATTCAATCGGGTGTCTCAAGGTATGACAATAGGCTAAATTCTTCCTGAATGCCCTCATATTTTTAGGAGTATCTCTACAATTACCATTTTGCATCAAATTTAATAATAATAATTATTATAATAATAATATAGGAGAATAAAACATGCCTCTTTATTTATAGTATATAGGTTTATTTAAATAAATTACATTTTAGTACCACTGTTGCTGTCTAAGAAATTTCTCTAAAAAATTTTGACTGTTATAAAAACTAAAAAAGTTTAATATGCTTTTCCCTAGATGCAGTAGAATCGTCAAAACACAGCAGTAAATGCACAAGCGGGCCATTAAGATAGTACATAAAGCAACAAAATTTTAATATCAGACTAAATGTTAAAATTTAAAATGCCCCAAAATGCATCTCTCTCCCCTATGAGATCCTTTGTCAGCGTTAATGGGGTATTAAATTGAATAATGCGTCTAAATATGATATGTTAAAATTTTACAATTTGTATTATGCCAAGGAAGTTTTGCGTTTGTTCCGCTACGCGCATCAATCCCTGTTTCAATATATGCACATCCAAGATTTCAAGATCTACAAAATAATTTGATTGAAGTACATGTACCCTTCTACTATTATTAATAAATGAAAGCAAAAATATTACGCTATAAAGCAAAACATCTATTCGCCATCTTGTTTATGAAGGTTTTCTGATCATCGATCTATTAATTGAATTAAAAAAATGTGAATGATTAACTTATTTCTTTCATTTTTTATAGTAAATAATCGTATAATAATCTTTTACATAATTTAAACGCTTATTTCTTTATAATCTTACCTTTCACCTTTAACTAATTAAAATGTAAAATATATATATATATATTTAGTTCGAAGGAATTTATATTTCAAAAAAACTTTTCTTTCAATAATTTAAATATTTATAGAGCTTTAAAATCATTTGTTTATTTTTATTAAATATATCAAATTTTTGTTAACTTTTAAATTCATATTTTTTTTTAATATTTAGGCATTTACGATGTATATCAAAATCTGCCTAACACTCAGTTATCCGTTTTTCAAACAGGAAATGCTTAAAAACATGTTGCGGACGTATCTTTTACTGGTACTAGAAGATCCTTAATTTTATACTTCGCGAAAAAACGACATGAATAAAATAAAAAGCTATAGAAAAAAACTGTCAAATAAACAATATTGTCCCTGTATTTAACGCTATTTATAATTGAAATATAAAATTTTGCTTTATTTAGGTTTAAATCTCCCGACCCCCATAACTTTGATAATTGATATTTTTTTTATTCTGTTAATATCGAAGTATTTGTAGATAAATCTGAATATTAAGTTTCAATAGAAATGATGGAATAAAAATAAGTGGCCAATATTAGAACAATTTGGTGTTGACAAAATTGACATTTGATGTTGACTTAAATCTGTTGTTGACAAATGCAAGTTTTAATTTGAACAAAGAGAAGAATGAAAAACAAGGTTGGGGAAATTTTCTATTTTCTTTGTACATGGATTTATCGTTTCTTAAATGCACGAGTAGAATACTCAAACTCAAATTGAAAATTTTCTTTAAAATAAGCTAATTTTAGAATAAACACGCTTATTACAATTTCATTTTATAAATTCGCAAGTCTATGGATATTTTTACTCAACGTATTAGAAGAGATATAAAATATTATTAAATACAATTGCCAAAAAATCTTATTATTCCAAATTACTAAAAAATTATTTATGGCGGCTCATTTTTTACTTTCCCTACAATACGTGGCAATGTATAGGGGAAGTACCGGAATCGTGTCGGTAATCGCAACTCGAGTTTTCCATGGATCTACACGTTTTGAGACCTCTAGAACACTAAAAAAATATTCTTAGGGTTCGCGTGTATGTGTGTGTGCAATGCATGTATCCACTCTAACTCATAATCTAATTAATCAAATTTTTTAAAATTTTAAATTTCGTAGGTTGCGGTTACTCTGGTGTTGATCAGATTTTTGTAAGTTTCGGGACAACAGAATCTGGTTTTTTTCTTTTTCTAAATGACCCGCAAAAATCGTATGCCACTCTAGCTAAAAACCTAATTGATCAAATTTCACAAAATTTGATAGATGTGAGTTACCCTGGTGCTAATTTGATTTTGGCACTATTCGAGGAAAAACAACTTCTTTTGTTTGTGAAATGGCCCCGCAAAAATCGTCAATGTAAAATAAAAGATTACATATGCCTAACTGTATCAAGCAAACGCTTGTTTTATACATAATTTTTGACGATGAAAAGAATAAGATCAACTTCGTTATTATATTTTAGGGTTTTCGCATTTTTGCTACGCCGCATTTAAAAATATATCCAGTTACCAAACGAAAATAAAAATAGATTCAAAAGTGCAAATTTCACTGTCATTTCAAATAATCATGCGTGTTATTTCGTGCAAATAAACTCAATTTAATGAACTTTTAAAGAAATAGAAAAAATTAATTTGAGTCTGTAGGGAAAATCACGTGCTGCCCACATCAGATTTTTAATTCAATATTTAGACAAAAATATTTTCAACTGTGATGTGAACAATCATTTTACACTCACTTATATAAATTAAATTTTAATATACACAAGTATTACTGTAAATCAAGCTAAAGATAATGCACTTTCATATAAAATACAATAAAAAGTAACTAATGAAACCAATGTCACTTAGTATTATTTCTAATATTTATCATATGAAATAGTGATAGTGTATTTGTAATTTTACTATAAAATTTAATTAAAAGAGTTAGTAAATTAAGTTTATTCACTACACGCTACTGCTGAAAATCTCATCTTGAATTTTAAAAAAAGTGAAGGAATAAATAATACCCTTATAAAGAAAAATGAAATAATAAATAATTTATAGCGATGCTATATATGCTTCTTAAATCAAAGCAAATAAATTTTATCTCAAGTTCTGTGAACAGTAGAATATTTCCAAAGAAACTAAAAGCATTTAAAATATTTTTTTCAAATTGTAGTGTTTATTATGTTTTACTTTAGAAACTAAACAAAACTAAGAACACTTATGGTTTTCCTTTTATAATATTCACGCATTTGTTACACATTGTTTTCTTTTAATCTCGGCTTCCCCATTCAAAAAGAGGTGATGTGTTGAAGTAGACTATAAGCTCAGCTACAATGCCGATTTCTTTCTTTACAACAACAAAAACAGATAGGAAGGAGGTTTATTGTGGAAGCAACAAATGTGGCCAAACTCCCAAAGATGTCACATTTGTTTTACATAAAGTAAATCTACAGAATTAATTCAAATGTGTTTATACGGCAAATGATTTTCATGTATTCAATTTAGGTAATAGAGATATAAAAAGAAATTTCAGAAATTAATTATATATTTGATTGCATTATATCATTTCTGAAATATAAGATTCCGGAAATAGCTGATATTTTCAACTTCTTAAGCCATCTTCGTTTCGACAAAAAATTTTTAAATTCATGTATTTTTTATTGTTCCTAAATGATTGTTGCAATAAAGATGGCACTTGCATAACTTTTGCTATTACCATTTTACAGTTTCCATTTAGGCGTAATCAACTAAATTTTCAATTTTTTGTAAATTGATTTACAAATGGAACCAATATGTCTTATACAAAATTATCTGCACTAACAAATTTGAAAAATATCTGCAACAAGAATTATTAGTAAGCTTTATTTTAAGAGAATTAAAATGGATATTTTAATAAATTTTTTAAAGAACAATATCATTTAGAATACTGCTAGAATTTGCACATGTTTAATCACGAGCAACGCCGGTTATATCTACTCGTTACAAAATAATTGCATTTCCAAAAACGCTCGTATTTTCCAAGGACTTAAATGTCACTGTAAAATGTCTTCCCAGACGGACTCAGACCAAGGGGCAAGAGCCCCAGGCTACTCAAATTCCATGTACTGCAGACCCCCAATTTCTCCCCCCCCCCCTGGATACCCCCACGGATATCTCGCCCTAGAGGGATCTTCTCTACATCTCTCCTTCCTCTCGCATCTTCTTTACCCCTAGGCTTTTCTCCGTGCCCAAATACCGGACCTAAAAAAATTTGCAATTGGCACAATTTTTAGCCTCCCCCGGGCGCATGTTTTATTGCAGACGATACGCAGATTGCCACTTACCACCAGAGTCCGGTGACGTGCAACATGTAGATCATGCAGAGCAGGACGCAGAGCATCCGTCGGCAGTCCATGCGAGCAACGGCACAGGTCAGCTCTCCTCTCTCTCCGTCGTGTTGCGAAGACTCGGCCGTTATGAAGGCGAGAGAGCGGCCTGCTCATCAGGATCCTCCCGTGCAGTTGCTGGGAGGAGGAGGTATGCGAAGAGTGAGAGATCGCAAACCGCGGGGGCGGTGCACAAATTCAAAAGTCGAAATTGAAAGTCGCTTGCTGGTTTTTATTCAAAGCGGTTACGAATAGGGCGAAGGGGTGAAATGCAGTGTCGATGCCTTCGGGGTCGTGGCTGTGATAGCGAAAGGGTCCGCCTACCTATACCAAGCTACTATATTTATTTACTTTTAATTTTTCATATTGTTATATTTTTAAATTCTGATAATTATTAAAATAATTCAGTCATGAAAAAAAAATTCATGAATTATACCTAAATATAAATACTAGAAAGTAAAAAATAAGTTTTAGGATCACCACTTTTGCTTTAAAATGCATTAAACATTTTTTCCCCCCTCATTTTCACCTCATACAACAAAAGTAGGGGAAGAGAAATTTCATGAAAGTAATATTTCATTATAATTTGGCATACAAATATCACCATTAAATGTATAGAATCATTGATTTTATGCATTTAACGGTGGTAATGATTCCATATATTTAATACATAGTTCCACACATTTAACGATGATATTTTGGAGTTTACCGAATTATAATGCAGTATTAGTTTTATATAATTTCTAGCCACCCACTTTTACTGTATGAGATGAAAATATAGTCTCTTCGTTTTGGTGTACTATTAAATGAAAGTGTAGATCCTTGTTTTTGCTTGTTTTCTACTTTTGGGTGCATTTTAAAATAAATATGTGAATCTTTAAAATTTCCCCTATCTGCTGGATCGGCAAAGTTCAAAATCCAAAGAATCATAATGCCTCTCTAAAAGACAAGAGATGCTAAATTTCATGCAACTACGATTAGTAGAATCCGGTTAATTATGGCTTCAAAAATTTGAAACGCTATAAATACATATATAAATATATACATACGCCTATCCAAGTTAAATAAAATTGTGTAATAACAAAGGGTAGAATATAGCAAGACCGGTAGTTTTAGTTTTCACTTTTTCATTTTTCACATTTTGCTTATGAACGGAAATCAAACTTTCTCTTCACGGTTCATAACTTTCATCTTTCGGTTAAATGAAGAAAAATTGCAAAATATTTATATGCGTGGCAAGTAATTAATAAGTAATTTTAAAGACATCAAAAACATCATCTTCATGATTAGTACTTTGCCTGCATTTCTCTTTGCTTTGGTGCATTTTTGGATTAAGTGGAAGCAATTTTCCATACATTTCTCAGTTTCCTTTACTGTTTTCTTACCTTTTCGTATGACTTTCCTTTCTCTAGTTTTCATTTCAGAATAGCTTTTCCATAAAAGTAGCTGTTTTGACTATAAATTCGGTTAATATTCTTTCTAGCAGCCGTGTTTGGAAAAGGGCTCAAACGTTCAGTGTCAACTTGACACATGTCATGAGACAGCGTGACCATTTTACACTAAACAACTTTTATCTGAACCTGCAGTGATTCAGCATCCAGAAGCAATACAGTAAATTATGCATAAATACATAAACTTCGCCAAGCCATAACAAAAAATCTGATGTGGGCAACACATGACTTTCCTTATATAATGTAATGAATTTACTACTTTTTCAGTAAAAAAAATAGGTTTTTCTTATAGTAGATACAAATATTCTTTCAAAGATTTTGAATTTTCGACAATGAGTCGTCATTTTCATTGATTTAGCGTCATTTTTATTCATTTGGCGAGATTTTCGTTAATTTGGCAACATTTCAAAAAGTCGCCAAGTTGGCGACATTCCGCCAAATTCGTCGCCAAAATCTCGCCAAGCGTTATGCACTAATAAATAAGTTATTCTTACAGCAGATAAATGACTATTGGCGTTCAAATACAAAAGTATTACTCAAAGTATCTTTTCTCGTGAATGGAACGAGTTAGATCCACAAGAATGATGTCACCCAATTTATCGCATATGAAAAGTAAACATGTTTCACAATAGGAAATATTTTTTTTTTATTTTATATGACTTTTTGATAATTTTTTTGAAAAATGTGCAATATCTCGAGAACGGTTCGTGTTAGCGTTCTAAAATTCATGTCAATCGTTTTCTAATGAAAAATTACATAAGAAATGTCTATTTGCGTAACTTTATTAGTGGTTTTGATTTTTTGACGATTTTTTCAAAATTTCATTCGAAAATTTATGGGTGTTCTGAACATTCGATTGCGCATAAAAACAATAGGCTTCTAGTGTTTACGGATTGTGATTTTTGTACCAAATTTGGTTCGAATCGGTCCATTTGTTCGTCAGTTATCGTCTCCACAGTCTCACTGACACACGCACACACACACACAGACATCACTTCAAAAATGTTTGATTCGTGATCAGGGATGCTTGAAACGTGCTCTCCCGTCGAAAACTCGAATTCGAATTTTCGACCCCGTCACAATACTTTCCTTATACATTATGTATATAAGGAAAGTAATAATACGTTAATGTGTGCCTTTGAGTGCAGAATATAGTAAGGCCCAAAATATTTATCAAAAATTGATTTTTCGATTTCAAGCGTAGAAAACGTGTTGACAGCTGTGCTTCAACCAGTAGGTCCAACAAATAACCAATGTTGGCGCTCTTTCACCACAAAAAATTTGATTGTGTAAACCATCTAATGGCCAAGAAATAAGTGACGTGACAACATATTCCCTCTTTAATCTACTAAAATAAAACCTTATAACTGCTAGAATCTCACTGCCATTGTAGGCAACAGCATATATGGACCTGTTTCAATCCACGCATCGTCAGCATGAAATAGCAATGACAACAGCAACAGCAAAAATTACGTGCCGCAATATTGAGACTTTTGTTAAAATTCAGTCGTGTCAAGTAGCCATCTTTTAACTTCTGCTTAAGTATATTTCTAGGGCGTAGAAAGGATAACTGAATTCTTGACCTTTATAAAAGAAATGCTGATGTGAGCTACATTTAACTTTCTCTACAAACTGATGTCCATTTCTCTTCATTTATTCTGTAATGCATTAATTTAATTTGTATTATTCAAAGTAACTACATGGATAATTATCCTATACATGCAGCTGAATGAAGATGACTTTAATTTCTTTTCATATATTCCGTAATGCATTAATTGAAGTTTTATCACTCAAAGTTAACATATATGATGGATACTTATAGTATATACATACAGCTCAGTGAAGATGACTGACCAAATGAGAATTCCACAGTCAAAATTACTTAAGGTGAAAACTTTAAACTTTGCATACATGTGGGACTAGATAATAAGAAACATCTGAAAGCTTGGAATTTTGTTCAAAAATTTAAAAAATCAGGGAAATTTTTGCTGGTTTTTTTCCCATGTAAATCAGCTGAGTGAGGCTGTGTGAGACTATCTGTTTAAGGAATACTTCCACAGCCCAAACTGCTGAAGGCAGAAACTTGAAATTTTGCATGCACATGGGACTTGACCTCCAGAAAATAAAAAAAATATAAAAAATCTTTGAATTCTGTTCAATAAATTTTATAACTCACAGAAATTTTTGTTCTAACATTCTTTCAGCTATAAATCGTGAACGGCTCGACGCATGGATGATGGTTTTCATACCATCATGCGCAAAATAAATATCCTAAAATTTCTTAATTCACTTTATGGGTATGCAATCAACTGTTCTTAAGATATTTAAGTTTATAATTACAGCAGACTTTTTTTTATATATATATATTTCACTAATGAAGTTATTTACAGTTTTTCCATTCCATTGTGGTAACTATGGTAACCGAATTACATTTCAAATACCGAAATCATTTGTTGGCTATTCTTTAAATCAAAGGATTGAAAAATAATACTATAATTAATTGGCCTGAAAGCAACATCAGAAATGAGATGGTGTTTCACACGCCGCAATTTCCATCCTAGCAGAACTATAAAATGTGCACCATTTTTATGCTTCAATTGGAAACTGTTTTTGCTATTCAGACGTTTTATTATGTATGTAGCTGTCCTGTAGAGTGACTACGAACCAAATAGCTAGTAATTTATCATGCAGCTTGTAACTCATTATATTTCTGGAATATTGGGAATTTTATTTCACTTTTTTTTTAGATCACGCCCAGTCACGTTTGATCTGTATCTAAACGGTATTCGACACTATTTAAATGAGTCTAATTTAATTAAGATTATAATTAATATGTTTTTGAATTGTTATAATTATTTTTTATAAATAATTTTAAATTTGGAGGTCGGACCTCCAAATTTGGTTAAATTTTGAGTTATAAATTAGTTTCTAAATCTTTTGTATATTCCAACCGTATGATTTTAAAAAGTGAGATTCGGAAAATTTAACTATCAAAGTCCAAATATTCATGGCGTCGATACGCTAAAGTAACCACACAATAAGAAGCGATATTGATACAATATCGATACATCACTAAATGCGTATCGATATAGTATCGATACAATAAGAATCTATATCTTTAATTATCTAAAGAGACAGATATCTTTAATTGTTAATATAAGTGCAAATATTCCATTTTTCAGCTTTAGGTATCGCTGACCCCCTTGGTTCCTAAGCTCGGCATAATAACAATAATAATACAATGAAAGGCGCTCTTGATAAAATATCGGTAATCACGAAATACGTATCGATACAGTAATTAGTGATACTGATACAATATCAACACATCATTAAATACCTATGTATATACTGTATCGATACATCGCATAAACTTACGCATCACTAAGCTCAAGAAAGCTTAATGATGGATAAGTTTAGAGATAATATATATAAGTTTTAGATAGATAAATTTAGTTTAGTTGGTGAATAAATTTAGTCGAAAAAATTTGATCTTGTATTCATGGGGATAATTTTGTTCGTTTACTAATCAAAAGTTCATGTAAAAGAAGAATTTCATTAAAACATTAATTCGCCTCTGAGCCCAACTTTGTTAAAGAAAATATCTCAAACGGCCCGCTTATTTTAATTGTCTCTAATTTTCTGTATAAATGACAGTGTATCAGATGGGAAATAATCTTATAGAAATATGATATTTGGAAAAATCAAAGCATTAATCTTATTTGACTGCTCAAGCAGTAAAAACAATATCACCCGTTATACAAATTTATGTAAAACGAAGTGTTTTCTTTTGGGAATCGAGGTATCTCTGTACTCTGTACCAAATTTCATGTCTGGTGGTCGTTTAGATTTTTCGCTACAGACGACACACACACCTTCTTTTATTATTTTAAAAGAGCAGAGTGTATATACATCAAAATCAGACGAAATACAAATCGGAGCTCAAATTCCAACACATCCCTGTGAACAGAATCAAAATTGTATGGGCAGAATAACCACGTTCGATTCCCAAAAAAATCGATCAAGGCCATTTTGAGATCTCTTTGAAAATTTCAGTCCCATTGACACTAATTAAAAATTATTTTGGGCGTTTTATAGCACGCGCAAAAAAAACCCGACTTTGATACCTGGTTAATGAACTTTTATAGATTTTGAACTCCTTTTTCCAAAAATATAGGTCATTCTGCTGGGAAAACTCGATTTAGTGATAAAATGGGCAAAAATAGTCTTTTGAAAAGGCGCTAGCTGGCATGTGATGACATTGAGCGAGTATTGAAGCGAAGAATATATAATAGTGCATGCACCAATCAATATCTCGCTATAAAATACATAGACACGGATTCTAGCCCCATGGAGTTATGAGTCCCTTTTCCTCAATGGATTGATCTCTTGTGTGACATATTTGTTAACCGAGGTAAGGTCTAATTTAATTTAACTTATTGTTAAAGAACATTGTCACTGATTCTAACGTTTATAATTATTTTTACTTTATCATACTATACAGTATAGAAAAGTATTGTTTTTACGAAAATTTTCGATTTCGAGATTTTTATGCTACTATGTTTTAGGACCTCCTGAACACGCTTTGAGTATTTTTAGCGTGATACCTATCTGTCTCTAGTCGATTTCTTGTGTATGCAATAACTGCCACAGATATTAATGGATGTTTCACGAAACTCAACTTTCTTGACAAAAAAAAATTCTAGAATTAGAGATTTTTTTAAAAATCGGAGAGAAAATTTCGAAATTTTATATTTTCTTAAAATAACCGCATAGAACAAAATTTGACATAATCATGCATAAAAGGGGCTATTTATGGCTTGATGATCATTAAACTTGACAATACGATCATTGCAGTGGAAAGTAGCCGCGATACAATTTTATATGTTCGTGACGTCACAAGCCCCCCTCGCGAGGCGGGGGAAGGGCAAGTTACCCCCCACAGACACACACATCGAGGATGTACATTATTAAACTTAATATCAATAAAAATATTTTTCAAGTCCTTTAAAATGTAGGGTAAAATATTATAACTGAGATCATTTGGTAAATAGTACAGATTTTTCATGTTCTTTTCTTGCAAAATTTGCAGAAAAAATAAAAATCACAAAGTACTTAAAAATGGACTTAGTATTAGAAAGTCGAGTTGTACCGTACTCCATTTAATGTACCGTACTCCATTTAATGTACCGTACTCCATTTAATGTTATTTTGATAAACAAAAGGTCGAAATCGAAGCAGTATTGAGATCGAAATTGAGCGATCGCCTGTTCGCCGCTATCTGAAAACAAAACACAGATTCAATCGTAACGATTATACGGGACATATCCTATGATTAAACCGATTTTTTAAGTTACTTATAGGGCAAAATTGCTGTGGGTTACACTAGTTTGTACAAAAATTGCTGTATAAATTTAAAAAAAATTAAATAATTGCATTCATAAGAAACGCCCTGTATAAATTATGAAATTCTGTAAAAATATAACGTTACTAACCTCATAATTGTTAAATTGTTCAAGGCTTTAGAGTATTTCTTTTGAAACTCTTCAATGGAACTTTTATAAAACTGTCTAGAGAAATATTACTCTAAAACAAAAATTAAATCTGATGTGGGCAGCACAGGACTTTCCCCGAAGACTAAAATTCATTTTTTCTTCATTTCTTTAATAATTCAATAAATTGCGTTTAATTGCACAAAATAACACTAAATTTGCACTTTTAAATCAGTTTTTGTTTTTATTTGATAATTGGACATTTTCCCAAAGACGACGTAACAAAAATGCGAAAAACCTCAAATATCTCGAGAAAGGTTAGTCCTAGAGTGATAGAGTTGGACTTATGGTTTTCCTTGTTAAAAAGTTAAAAATCACGTATAAACAAACATTTAATTGATGCATTTGAGCATACGTGGTCTCTTATTTTAAATTTTGGCAATTTTTGCGGGTCATTTCGTAAGAAAGGGCAGGCTGTTCTTTTCCGGATTGTACCAAAATCTAATCAGTACCAAAGTAGCTCACATGTGACTTACCTACCATATTTTGTGAATAGATTTTCAGTTAGAGTGGATATAGGTAATCTTTGCGGGCAATTTTGCAAAAAAAAAAAAAAGAACCGCAAGTTCATTTATCCCGATTTGTACCAAAATCTAATCACCACAAGGAACTTACCTACCAAATTTTATGAAATTCGGTTCATTAGTTTTTGAGTTAGAGTGGATACATACATTGCACAGACGTCACGTTAAAAATAGTTTTTGTGCGTGTGTGTGTTCCAGAGGTCCCAAAACGTGCAGATCCGTCGAAAACTCGAGTTGTGATTTTTGGTATGATTCCAATACTTTCCCTATACATTACCATGTATTGCAGGGAAAGTAATTATTTAATTCTGCTTGAAACGTCATGCTATCAATTGATAAAAATGATGCCTTTACTGATCTTCTGGCGCATTAAAAATATCAGTTGATATTTCTGATATATTTTTGAGTGTATGTCACCTATGTAAAAAAATTCCATTTAATTTTTCCGTGTGAATTTTAAAATTTTTTGTGAGCGATTTTTCAGTGTTTACTAATTGTTTTATTTTTGCGGTTAACTTTGACAAACTTACAATTCAGCAAACTAAAGGAAATTTGAAAAATGGCATTGCGAAATCATTTTAAATAAAGCTAGAAAAGTATTCATTGCATTATGAATACATTTCGAAATTCAGTTTTTGATTACTAACGTAGCATAAATGATGAACAACAACGGGCCATTGTTTTGCGAGCAATTCAAATTACCGAAACTATTTTCTCACTTTTAGGATCAAAGGTCAGTACTGATAATGGTGAATACAGTAATTGTGAATACACGCTATTTATATATATATATATATATATATGTAATGAGGCTTGTGAGGCTATATATATATGTAATGAGGCTTGATTGCTTATAAGCGTGTAGATGCCAAAAAAAATGCTATATATATATATATATATTGTTATAAATTCAATTTTTTTTAACTTTGCAACAGCATAAAAGGTGAATTAAAATAATCAACCGGTTTCGAAGATAAAGACAGTCACTTTAGTCATGCTAGAAAAACAAAGCCAAACAAAATCGAGACCTTTGGCCTTTTTGCTCTGCATTCTCGCAAATTAATTCAGATAGCAATTTGAGCGAGTTATTATAATTTTTCATGCTAACCATTTTAGGGCACGAAGTATAATAAAATCTTGAAAGAAATGTGAAAAGGAAGGATAAAACGTAAGTATGTAACGAAAGTGACATCTTATTGCTACCAATGCTTAACGGAAAGCCAGTTTGGCGTCACCGGAGAACGATGTTCTTGGAGACGAAATTGACTAAATATCGCAAATTCAGTAGATGAATGTATAATCAAATTTTCTTTACTTTAAGTTTTTTACTTACATTTTTCTTTTAAGAATAAAATTGGTAGATAAATATATAATCCATTTTTCTTTAACATGTTCATTATTCTTTTTAAACTTAATCAAAAACAAAACTTTAGTATTTTAAAATTTTTTAAATATTTTAATAAAAACGACATGAAGTGCAAATACATTTCCATTTTTAATAATTTTTGGAACGTATACTTTAATACCAATTTTTTTGTGTGTGTTTGGAGAATAGTATCAGCTGTTTTGTGAATTAGCCGAGCATTTAATTGCTGTTTTGTTGTATCTGACAGTTTAGTGATCTTGCAAGATAATTATCCAGCTATTCGCTGTATATTTTCCTGTTTACCCTTGTTAATGCTTTGAAATAAAAGTGCTTGTTAACCAGAAATTTGGACTCGTTCTCGCATCCTGACAGTGTAGCGAACGCTTATAAGGTAGTATTAAATACCTTGAGCTGGAGACTTCTTGAGCTCAACGCTATAATACTGATTTACCACGCTTTAGCCCACGGCGCTTTAGTCCACGATCAAACCACGGCACTGCCAAGTTGGTGCGTTCGCATTCTCGCTACAAGAGTACACTCACGATTTCAGAGGATAATTCGTAATATTATGAAGAAAATCTTGAAATACTTTGTTTTAACCTTTTGCTTACGGGTGGAACAGCGTCAATCCCAAGAACCTCTCAAAAAGACAGATATTTGACATGCTCTATCCCAATCAGTTCGATCGCCCTTTGCAGGCATTGGCGTTCATGGATGCCAATGCCTGCAAAGGGGGGGGGGTCGAACTGTTTGAGATAGGGTATGTCAAATATCTGTCTTTTTGAGAGATTCTTCGTTTGAGATTGACGCTGTCTCACCCGTAAGCAAAAGGTTAAAGCAAAGTATTTAATAGCACTACTTGTTTGACTTCGCTCACTTGAAAAATGAGTGATCTCACCCCCTTCCTTCATAAACCCCCTGGCTAGATACTACTTTAAAAGAATTGTAATAGTAAAGTTTCGAAGTCAAGTAATAGAAAATAATTGCTACGTACTCTGCTACAAGGTTTTGATCCGGCGTGATATGAATTCAAGATACGCCACTAATGTGTTGCACATGTGTGTGAAGTGTGAGCACGTCACCTCAAGGGTTGCATATGGCGTTACGAAATTTTATGCGTAGATACATAATGTGGAAAATTAAAATTGGTGGTATTTGCAGTTATAGATTTGTAAAAGTTCTAACTTAGTATTTCCTATGAACAGGACGTCAGGAGAAGTTGTAAGTAGGCCAGATAAATTTTTTGAACGGTGTAGTTAGAGCTATGGAAATGATGTATCGGTATAGTAAAGTAACCATGCACAACCAGATTAGACTGATGGCAACGCACCTGACTGGAAAATTTGGAAGTTAGCACTTCTATCGTGGAAAGTGTGGGAGATACAGAAAAAAAAAAATTGGAAAGTTGTACAACATCATCGAATTAGTAAGATATATTTTGCAGAAATGAATGGGGCAATTAAAAAGCTCAAAATGTTACTTTGAGTACCGTATGCAAACGATGGCCGTGATGCGTAAAATCGCTCCTGCAGATAAATTATGCAAGAAAATTTGCATGGGCTCGTTTATCATCTGATGTGTAAACTTTGAAGAGCATCGTATCCAAAAAAATCATGACAAGCTAGATTATTGAAATATGATATTACTGTAGGACGAATTTAGACGGAACGTTGTGAAAGCTGCACGAAAGTATACCTTACGAAAATATGATGTACGAAAATATGATGTTACATGAAAATATAATGTTACATGAAAATATAATGTACAGCTGCAGGGAAATAAAACGTCCCACCCTCTGTTATTCGAACATCGTTCATCGTTGAGCAAATTTAAAGACGCCATTCGTTTAGGAATAACATCCTCTATAAATTAATGCGCATAGAATTTGTACAAGGGGCCGTCCTCATATCTAAATGCTCAAAAACTTAGAAATTTTCAATACCAACACCGGATTTTGATGTCATAAAAAAAAGAAAACTTCTTCTACTCATAATTAGGGACTTCTACTCATGACATATACTTCAACTCATAATTAGTACTTATTACTTCCACTCATAATTAGGGAACTTTATATTAGAATAATCAAAAATACATTTACTAAGCACTACACCTTTCTATTGTGTTAAATGAGAACAGATGATACGTTTATATCACTAGCAATACCTAGATATAATTCTGAAACCATTATGATAATTTCAAACTATTCATCGACAGAAGTTTTATCTACTACTCTCTAACTCCATGCTTGTAACTATAACATGCTGTTACCACTTCTTTTTCCACGATTAACTCTAACAATGAATCATTTATTAACAAACTATTAATATTTAAACTTATAACCAGAGTTTGGTAAAATGAAGTTACTTTCTAAAATAACTCTATAGTCGGTGTCTTTACTACTTCTTCACCACCTCCTCTCCTCTCTCCTCTCCATTCCTCTCTCCTCTCTCCTCTCCTCTCCATTCCTCTCCTCTCCATTCCTCTCCTCTCCATTCCTCTCCATTCCGCTCCTCTCTCCTCTCCATTCCGCTCCTCTCTCCTCTCCATTCCGCTCCTCTCCATTTCGCTCCTCTCTCCTCTCCATTTCGCTCCTCTCGCCTCTCCATTCCTCTCCTCTCATCCTCCATCCATTCTCTCAATCTGTTTGTTTTGAAGAATTAAAAAATGCCTCATATAAGAAGTTTCAATGTGTTTTATAAACGTCAAACTTTATCGTGAGTGATGACTATTGTCCGGGGATCCGACAGTAATCAGAGCTTTATAAAAAATATAAAAGCTTTGGGCGCTTATATCTCCGAAACTAAAAGATAAAATATAAATAACTTATACTTGTTTTGTCGGAAATAGAAAACCATTTATGAATATATATCAGTAATTTCAATAAAAAAAAACGCAGCTAGTACTTTCTTAAGGTCTAATTGTGTTCACTAATTGCATCTACCTCACAAATAGCAGTTTTATCTTTTGTGATTTGTAATAGTTTCAATATTTTTATATTTTAAACTATGTTCTTAAAAGGTATATAAAAATTGTTTGAGCGAATTTATTCATTTTGCTCGAAATCGAAATATCTTTTGACTCGAGATATCTTCTAAACTATAAAAGATAGATATAAACAGTGATAATAAGCTCTTGTATGTTTCAAAGCTCTTATAATTTTCAAGTTTGTTTTCTTAAGTTGAAGATTATGAAAATTTTCCGTGTTTAAAGTTTGTAAAGCTTATATCTCGAAAACTAAAAGCGCTGACTATGAAAAAATAAGTAAATAATTTATAGATCTTTAAAAGCCCCACGGGGATATAAAATTGAGTTTCAAATAGAGTTCCTAGTTTTCGAAATATGGTGGTTATTATTTAGAAATTTCAATACTGTAGACTATTTTGAAAAGGTTATGCAAATTTCGTTATTTTAGTTACCTATGACTAGATAGCTAGTAATTTATAGTCCTTTAGAAACCCTGCAAGGATATAATTGGAATTCAAATCGGGTCCTTAGTTTACGAAATATAACGTTCATAATTTTTCTTTGATTTGAATTTTTTTTTTATGTTCTTAGGTGCGCATAATTGCCTTTTTGTACATTCGTACAATGCAATTAGTTAAAAAGAACATCTGACGGTCGAAAACTGCGTGCGCATTATATTTTCGACTTTCCATCTATCACTCAACTGTTTTCCCTCCCCCAACTATCCAATTTTGTTTTCGGATCCATGTCTTACTTTTTAATCTTATTTTTTTTATCAATTTAAATTGGCTCTTCTGTTTCCTGTATTAATTTTCTTTCCGGGTTTTTTTTCTTTCAGTTTTGCCTCTTGGCTCTCCGGAATCCTATTCATTCCCAGCATATTATATGTTATTCCATTTATTGGTCACATTTATTTCTTTATATAAGGTCCAGCTTTCCTTTTTAATTCTTGTTTTTCATTATATATATATATATATATATATATATATATATATATATATATATATATATATATATATATATATATATAAATTTTTATCCTTAGTCTTGGTCTGTAGTTACTTATTTGTAACAGATATGCTAAAGATGGTTTTTTGTACTTACCGTAGTTTATGCATATTTTTCTATTAAAAATATCAATTGTATATATATATATATATATAATTAAAAAAATGGATTAATAACTAATACCAAGTAATTAATGACAAAACATTAAAACAATCAAAACATTTGGGACACTGTCATTATGCCGAAAGAAAATGGATATATATATATATATATAACAAACTTTATTGAAGTTTCTTTTTACCAGATTTTGTTCACGCTTTGTTCACGCAAAAGAACCAACTCAAATTTTTTGCAAAATCAACCTAATAGAAATGTATTTTGATCAGAACACAAACAAGCAGTGTAATAAAACAAGTTGCTCGAAGTTTTCCCTAAAGTAGTACCTTTATTTTGGTGCTGCCATCTGGAATGAATATTTGTAGTGCTGCCATCTAGCAGC